>CM053789.1:110454302-111054302 GCA_028749045.1 Cupressus sempervirens | reverse complement strand
CTATCATCCTCAGATAGAGCCACTATTGGTAAAATTTTTCCCAATACAAAAAAAGTTTTGAAAATTCAATGAAAAATCATTTGTGGTCATCATATCATGTAATTTAGGGTTTTCTCATTATATTTCTCAAAATTCTTAGATTGCCGTAGTTCATGTCTTGGTATCTATGTTGTTGGAATTTTATCAATTTCTCAAGGTTTTTCATCACAAAAATTAGTTGAGAAACCCTAAATATGAAAACTATAGTGCCTTATTACATTTTACTTTGCTTTCAAAAACCCTCGAAAATAAATTTTCAAAAAATGATTTTAAGGCATAACACTTTTACCCTAAGGATGGGCTTATGCAAGCATGACTTCATTAAAAATCCTATTGAAACCTTTTATTGACCGTGGTTTGCTTGCAATTTGCTCAATTTTTTATTTAGAAATATCTTTTGTAGTGCAAATTTTATGTGACCATTGATTTTGTTCAGATCAGAGAGTATCACATTCCCACAATGTTGAGATGTGAGATATTTAAGTAATGTGAGCATGCACTTTGTTGACACATAGCCCTTACCTTTTTGAAATCTTAATGAGCTGCAAAACTTGTGACGAGTCACAAGTTGTCAAAACCTTTTGTAGACTTGTTCGTACTTTTCATGCATATTTTGCAATTACTGCAATGTCATTGGTTGATTTATTAATAGAGATATTCCTTTATCACCAAGATTCATCAACCATTTATTTCATTTAAATCAAGGGCTACCGCTTTCCCACAAGAAGGAGGTGCTCGAGAATTAAATAATGAGGGGAAACATAAATAGGACACATAGAAGAGTCTGACAACATGGGCCCACTGTTTCCACAGGTGATGTTAAGATGTCTTTCATGGTAGTGTCTATTGAGTTGTGTAGACACCTAAAAACTTTTAGAAAATAAAGTATTTTTATTTTCTAAAAAAGTCCTAATGACATCATCATTTATTAATTAATTATTTAATTAATTAATTAATTAATTTTTATGCCATTAAATCCTTTTATCTTAATTAAAAATATTTAATTAAGGAATCCCTCCCAAAAATGTTTAAATCTTATTTAAACATTATTTCCTTATTTATTAATTATTTAATTAATAAATTGACCAAAAAACCCAAAATAAATAAAAAAATTATTTTTTGCCCAAAACTTGGCCAATTTCCTTAAGACCAATAACCTCTTCCAAAATCTTCTAATCCTTCTTTAATTTCGATTAAAGGCTAATCTCATCATTTCCTACCCCTAATCCCAACTCAAAATATTTAATCAAGATTAAATATTAATCCTCATGTTTATTAAAAATATTTTAATAAATATCTCCTCAACCCAAACCCTTGAAATAAATTAAACTTTATTTATTTCATAAAATCTTATCCTAGGAAGTTCTAGACTCTTCTAGAAAGTCTTCATCCTCATCCAAAGCCTAGACTCTTCTAGAAGATGTCTTTAACACTAATCCTAATCCCCTCCTAACCTTGTCACATTCCCTAAACATGAGTTAAAACTTCCTAACCCAAGCCAAAGTTAACAAATATCTCCTCCTTCACCCACCCTCATTAAATGCCATCCACTTGCCTATCCCTATGCTAATCTTAAACCATCATAAACCATCCTCTAATCATTTGCACAGGCCTAAGAAAGCTTAAAACCCTCCTAATCAAGCCCAAGTCGAAATTGCTTTCATTTCCCTCAAAGTATCTCAACCATAAAACTTTATGAAGCCCACTAGGCCATAAATGACTCTTCCAAGGGCTTTTATTGCTCTTACAAGTCATTATGAGGGTCTTTATGAAGATTTTATCCCTTGAGCCTCTTTTGTTGACTCATCTTTCCCCTTTCCTCCATCCTCTCACCATGTGACATGTGTCACTCCTTGATTGATTGTAAGGAAGCACAATCCATGTGCTCTCCTCTCATGCAATCTAAGCCCTCCATGAGCTTTTTCCCATCCTTGCATCTTAGCCCTCAATCCCTCAAGCCTCTTGCCTATAAATTGGATCCTTCCCCTTTGCAAAATAACACAATCCATGAAGTAAAGTTATAATTCTATTTTGAGAGCCAAATCCATACTAAAGCCATCTATCCACACTAAAAATCCACAATCATCCATTGAAGCCTTTGGAAGCATATTGAGCATACATCCTATCCATTTAGATAAAGCTACTCAACAAGAGAGCTTCTTATTGAGAGAGTCCATTAATGGCTCATATTCTCAATTGAGAGTTCATCTTAGTCTATCTTGAAGTTTATGAATTTTTTTTAGTTTGTAGAAGCTTTATTTAAATTTGGTTTCTATTAGCATACTAACATTGCTCATATAAAAGTTGGACTGGAAGGTAATATTTTATTTGTCAATTCAGCTGACATGGTATTTAAGACTCATGATTCTATAACCATTGATCCATGTGAGATCAAAGGCCAGCTCATGCCCACATTTTCAAGCTGCATGAGAGATAAATAAAGTGGGCAAGCAATTTTTTGACACGTAGCAAGGTGGGGGAAAAAATCTCTAGTGTATGTTGCGGTGTGCCAAGCTATAAGATGATTGTTGATATGTACTACCAGTTGTGCCACTGAAGAAGTTTTTCTACTAGATAGGATCGAAGCTTTATCAACCATAGATCTTTCATAGATCGAGGGTTAGTGCAAGCCTGCATTATGAAATTTCTCATCTAATAAGGAATGCAGGTATGCGCCTTTGTGCCATGTGTCACAGTGGGGCCAAGATTAGGAAAGAATGTTGAGTCATGCCATGTTGTCTACCACATATGCTTAGCTAGAAGTACTTATGCTATGGGCACATAAAATCTTAGTAATTAATGTAGTAGTTAGATGGGTCAGAGCACGAGGGTTGAGAAGAGTTACTTCATTGGTCCAAGTGGATGATGCAATCATAAAGTGCAGAAATTTTTCACACCATTGATCTTGTCTTGGTCAATGAAGGGTGCTTTCCACATAAAGAACTAGAGTGAAGTTTAAACAAAGTGGGTATGTGCTATGCAGACATGTGTCCATGGTAATGTCACTTTCCCCATCTTGCAAGGTTTACAAGAATCAAGCAGTGCCATAGTTGATCTCTCCAAGATTGACAACTAGCACAAGCACACAATTTCAAGATGCTCATCAAATAAGGAAAGTGGGAATGTGCCAACTTGATATGTGGAAAGAATGATATCAAATGCTCACTTTCTTAGAAGATGATATGGGACCCACGTGCATGGAAGTTTTTAGGAGTCACAAACTCATATAAAGGCTTCCTATTGGTTAGTGTAGCTAACTGGACTTTATTCAATTGTAAACCTATCTAATTGTTGATCTTCCCTTGATCAACAAGTGACACTTACCCAAAATTCTAAGGTGCAAGAAATTTAAGGAATGTAGGTAAGTGGTAATGTGACATTTGGGCATGTTTTGAAAGCCATAAAGCTTGTTGGTTTTAAATTAAAGCTGTCTAATCTGGTGAAAATCTATAGATAGGATTCAAATCTGGGTGCAATTTGGAGGTAACATTTACTGAGAGTAAATATGGTGTAGAGATCATTCGTGCAATTTCAATGCATTAATAAAACTCACAATCTCACCATTAATGAATCACCAAAGCAACAAAAGAATATTAGAGCATACAAAATTTTTAGAGCTAGGGCACAAAAACTTTCTCTAGTGATCCAATAAGCTGTAGAGGAAATTACACAGTGTAGAAGTGCAAATTTTAGTGGGTAAGTACTTTGTGACTCCTTCAAAATCAAGTATCTATTGTTATAAAATTTCTAGGGTTATTCAAAATTCCTCCCCAAAAAGAATTCACTAGACAAGAAAATTATCTAAAAAGTTCTATACACGATGACTTTCTAGAACAATTCCCTTTATCTATACATGAAATAACTAAGGGGAGGGAGTTGATTCCTAAACACCCTAGGGTAGCCATAGCAAAGGGTTTCTATGACAAAGCTAATTGGGTATGAGATGCCTAGGTTTCTATGAGAGGTATAGAGTTATTTAGAAAATGGTTTTTAGAGAAAAAACTAGACACTCCTCTAAGTAATGTATGGAAGTTTGACATTGGTAAATTAATAGTCCCCATAGTTTTCTTTGATAGAGATTTGTTGATGGATTTGGCCAAGAAATATGATCCAAATACAGGGTGGGTAAAGAACCATGTTAGAGTGAATCTTTTTAAGGTTTTCTTTGAATTAATTAGTGAGGTTTCCAACCTCAACCCTAACCATGTGGTGTATGAAACTATTGATATTGATGACCTTCAAGAAAGGTATGATGAATAAAGGATTTACCTAAGAATAGAGCCACAACAGGAGCATGCTGCTAAAATTAGTACTTTACCTATGATTACAGTAAACACCCCAAAGCCATTACTAAGAAGGCATTTTAACCTTAGCACTCAGGCATTATATTTTTTTCTTTGCAAAATTTTTTGGATGGATGAAGCTGATCAAGTCCCAAGCTCAATTGTCCTTGTTATGGCTCAAACTCTTCAATTTAGGATGAGCACTATTCTAGATTTTGCTACTTTTCTTGCAATGGAAATTCACAATGGTTTGGTGGGGATAGCATGGGGAAAAGTGGACAAACCATTCTATTGGTATTCATTGCTTATGTATGTGTGCTTGTACAAGGGATTGACCTTTTTCTCCAAGGGTATGAAGCTGGAAACAACCAGGGATGGAGAAAGGAATCCAATGCAGTTATGGGGTGTGGATATGAGTTCAGAGGCTATAGTGGCCAATTATGTGAGGTTTGACAAATACTTTGCATCAAAGCTTAGATTACTTTTGAGAGGGGACAGCCCTAGAATTCAACAAGCACTGTTAGTGTTGGTCAGACTTAAGGATCATGCACAAGGGCTATTTTTTAGTCATAATTGGGGGAATATAATCCCTTATAATGTTTCAATAGTAATAAGAGTATATGGTTTTCTAGGAAGGTCACGTGTGTTGCCATTTCATGTGCCTTTGAAGATAGGAATAACTTAGCTATTATGGTAAATAGGCACTATAGATGAGAGGGAGTTGCCTAAGAAGGGTACCTTTTTTCCAATGTTACTATGGTACATGACTTTTTATTTGTGAGGAAAGGGTGGAAGCATTTGAATTTGTTCCTAGATAGATATAACATGGAAAAATCTCATGCTAGGTTTATTGATTCTGAAGGATTCTATAACCTCTTAAGAGAGAGGGTGAAAGCTTCCCACGTGGTGCAACAAATTTATTTTCTTGAGGATATAATCAAAAATGTTTTTACTTTGAAAGAGCAAGATTTAAGAAAGGAGAAATGGATAGTATTCAACAAGATGCTAAAATTTATTAATGCTTTTGACCCCCATTATGACACATTAAAAGACACAAATTTTTGGAGAGCCAAGATGCAAACATTAATGAATAATTTTGCTGAGATTATCCAAACTATGAATGAGAAGAAGGCCATATATGTTGAGACACATCCAGATAAGGCTATAGAGGTGCAAAGGAGGATCAATAGTAGAAATGTAGTGACCCCTGGCCAATACACCTTATAGAAAAGGGTAGGATATTTAATGATCTAGAATGTGCAGTAGTTTCCTCTTCAATAAAGACCAAGCCTAGGAAGCCCATCTACAACCAGTGCTCCAAAAAGACAAAAATTAGAGCAAGTGTTTTCTTCCCAAGTTGATCAATATTTCCCAAGCCAATCCCCTATTAGAACTGATGATGAAACATCTCTAAGGGAGCAGCTTAGAAAAATTGATGGAGAGGGAGATGTAATTGTTACTTCCACATATTTGGAGATTGGAGAGCCTCAAGAAGCACCTGCACCTTCATTGGATCTCATTGTGGCTGATTATCAATGTAAGGAGATTGATCCCATATTTTCCCAAGCCTCAGAAAAATTTATTAATGATGAGAATTTTGTAAAATCTAGGGATTTTTCTCAATTTTGTGGAGATTAAACATAAATTTTTGTTAGAGAACTTGTGGGAAGGTAAAGGTAGAACAACTAGAAAAACCTAACTTTGCTATTAAGGAAGAGGTAAAGTCTAAATTTTTGAATGACTTTGCTAAATTTACACCTAAAGTTGGGAGGCACATCTTTAAATAGTTAGGATTCCTCCTTTTGTCAGAATGGGATATAGTGAATGCCATTATTTTTCATTTAGTAAGAAAATAGAGGGATGTTCAATTAAGGATTAAGGAAGAGATATTAGAGGTTCACAAAGGAGTATAATTTAGTGATGACCACAAAGCCCTTTTTATTTGGTCTATGGAAAAAAGGAACAATGCCAGAATGTATGAGATTTCTACTGCAGACCATATTGGTACATTGCCAGTTTTCAGGGCTAGTGAGGTAGGTAGTAAAAAAATAATTGGAATGGCATCAGAAAGGCTAAAATATGATAGTGTGGTGTCTAACCAAGAAGAAGATAGATTTTCCCAAGTCAATACTAGACTTGAAGAAGTCCTAAAAGCATATGAGGAGAGGGGTATGCAAATACAGTCATTGGAAAATAAAGTGACTCAAATGGAGAAGATTCTTGGGAAAAGAAAATTAGGAGAATCTAGTAAACGCATGATTGCATACCCCCAATAGCCACCTATTGATCCTTTTAAATCAACATCAATTATTGTGATACCAAATACCCTAGAAAGGCCTCAGTTCTATACTGCAGAGGATTTTGAAGAGGACAAAATAAGTTATATGCATTGCATGTAGAACATAATAATCAATATGAAGAAAAATTGAGGTAGGGTTTCATGTATTTAGTAGATAAAAATTATTGGCCATCATTTTTTGATTTTCTAATAGGGATTACAACTATCAAGGATGTGTTAAAAGGAAATGAAGTAGTATTCAGACCCATTGTACAAAAATGGACAGAAAGAAGTGAAGATATCACTGCTATGTTTATATTTATTATCTAGCTAACTTATCATCATATAGAAAAGATCTTTGATCTAATAAATAAATTACAAGGTTTTGATGATAAACAAGATTCCTTCCAAAGAAGATTAACTATTTTTTTTTCCAAGTATTTTGTAGAAAAATTTGATTTATTCCCTTGTGCTTTAAGGACAATTGAGAAAGTGAAGGAAAAGGAAGAATGGAAGAAGGAGGTAGATGAGATATTTTGTGAAAGAATGAATAAATTTATAAATGAAATAGTCCATTTATTATGGGCAATGAAAAATGAAGAGTTGGTAAAGGTATAGTTGTTCTACAGCATCACCAGAAAAGATCTTGTGGATATAGAGGCAATTGCAAATTCCTTAATAACTGTACAAAGAGAGTTCTTGAGTTTTGATTGGCCTAATGAAACTACCTACAATGAGAGGAAAGATAAATTTATGTATATAGAGCATATGGTAGGAGATGATGAGGCAAAAGATGATGAGTAAGAAGAGGGTGCAAAAATAGAAGTCACATGTCTAGTTGATGATAAAGACAAAGAGAATCCTCAAGTAGCTGGAGATGATTCATCACTTTCAAACTTGATGGCCACCTACCCCAAGGAACTAGAATGATAAAATAATTTGATCATAGTTTTGTTGGCTTTCCAAGTGGGATAACAAAAAAGGGACACACAAAAGGATTTTCAATGTACCAGTCTTTTTGTTATTCATAGTTTTGTCTTCTTATGATAGGTGTAGGTAAGAATCTTTTAAAGGACACCTATCAGTCACATTTTCCCTTTACTTGTTGCAACTCATGCCTATATAAATGAGTTTTCAAGGAAATGTGAGGGTCCGATTTCTAATGCTTTTAGTCATATACATAGCTTGTTTTTGGTCTAAGTAATTTTAGCAAATTTTGTGATGTATGTTCTCTGCAAGTTTCGTGAGAATACATGAATATAGAATGATCTTTGTGTTTCATTCTAAGGTCATTCGGAGCTTACTACAAATGTATGCAATTTTCAAAAGAAAATGAATACGAATTATGAACTATCCCCATATTAGTTCTTTTCTAAATTTTGTCTCCTTTTGATTAGTTAGTCATCTTGATATTGTGTGAGTAAAGGCTTGTGCAATTGAATACAATCCACTTAGGATTGTGTATCTTTGATCATTGTTATTAGTTCAATGAATTAAGTAAAAGCTTTGATGAATTGATAAGATTGTTGTAGTAATGGGGAGGATGTTTTGAATAATAAAATGCAGTAAGAATTGCTGAGGATATTTATTGTAAGGCAACAAATCAGATCTATGGAATTGCAATAGACTCTAAACCCCAATGGATTAGGCACTGGTCAAATTAATTCAGTTGGAAGAGAAATAGGTCATAGATGGGTATCAAATGCAAAATTACAATCAATTTTACTTTTATTTCCTGAAGATCTTCAAAGTTGGTCAATACTTGTTTGCATGAATTATTCTAGCCTTAGTTAGCCACTATTGCAAAGAATACTTGTAGATCTATAGAAGATTTTATGACCAAATCTGCTAAATGGGATGTATTCTATTTAAAATGTCACAATCGGTTTTGTTTATGGATTGAGGATGAGAATCATAATGAAACTAAGATAGTTTTCATACATCAACAATCAGATTGAGTCATCCCTTAGGTATATCCACATCTATTTTGCAAAGCCTAAAGAGAAGGAAATCATTCTTGTTTTTGTTAATGTTGGACCCAAATGGTGAGCATGTGTAATCAAAAATAGGAAATGGCTAACCCTTAGGTTGTATAAGTGTTATCATTTTGGTATTGAAGCATCCTATTGTTTAGTAGTTTTAAAACTCCAATACCTTTGAAAGAGTCATAATTATGAGTAGTTGTCACTCTTCAAAAATATTGTGATTATAAATTATTGGGATTTTTTCAAAGCATTTTAGTTATGAAGTGTTGTGACTTTTTGAAAGGATTACAACTATGAACTATTGTGACTTTTCAAAGGATTTGTGTTATGAAAGGTTGTAATTCTTGGAAAATAAAAAAGGTAATAAGTTAAAAATTTGTTATTTTAAACATTGTTAAATATTAATTATGTTAATAAGGAGGTAACATAATTATATAGAAATACCAAAGTAATAAGAATGAATATTTTCTTTCATTTGACATAATTAAATAAAACAAATAAACATCTAATTGATGCAAATAATTAAGAAGAGATATTGATTCAAGAAAGATCTCAAGATTATGATAATCAGTAAGAACTAGGTGGATAAGAGGGTAGCATTGAGTCCTAAGGCAAGAGGGGAATATATCAACTTTTGAGCTTAGGTTTATCAAGCTATGGGACCCCACCACAATTTTTGAGGACTAAGGTATGGTATAGCATCTAGACATCATGAGGGATGGAAAGCACTCATTTGAAAGGTAAGGACTAAGATCCTATCAAGCCTTTAATGCAATCTCCTTGTCCAATCCCCAAATTACCTAGCCTATACATACAATATAGTAGATAGGATATGAACATATATGAAGAATTATCATTGATTAAATAATGTGATAATGATCTTTTAAATTGATTCCTTGGAAAAAATAGGATAATATTATAAGCCCTTTAAGGTATAGACATTAGAACATTCTTATCTTCCATCTGGTTCACAAAATTCAAGGTAACAAATTTGTCAGCTTAAATCTGGTGAATCTTTGACTTTTCAAATAATGCAACAACTCGACACTATTGAATTCTTGATGCTTCACACATACTATATTACTCGACAGCTACTATGGATTCACTTGACATTAACTAAGTTTTACTGATCCTCGACACTTGTTACATTTTCTGTAGCTCGACACTTGAACTTTCTTGACACCCACTAATGAATTTAGTCAAGCTTTGTAGACCACTTTGTTATAACTTATTCTTGTATAGTTTCTTAGTGTATCCAATCTTTGTACCTACAAGTATATTGTGAATACATCATTTTACCATTGTCTTAATTGATCCTTGTACTTCATTACAAAACCATAACTCAAGCTTTCCCTTATGTGCTTTTGTTACATCTTATTCAATAAACTAAGTGATAGTACTTGTATTTTATAAGCAATTGTCATTCCAGTATATAGCAGGTTTGACATCAGTGACAAAAAAATGATTGAAAACATTATTTATCAAAAATCTCCCTTCTTCAATAATGATCTTTTCAATCATATTTCAACATAGGATACATGGAGAGTTTACATCAAATGAATTCAAAAATCTCTACAAAGATAGAGGAATTAAAAGATAAAATTTTGCATTGAGGACCCCTCCAAAAAATGGGATAGCTGAAAGGGAAAAAAGATATGTGATAGATTGTGCAACAACACTGATGATGGAGAAGAATGTTTATTTAAAATATTGGGTAGAATTTGTCGATACAACTATCTATACCTTAAATTGAGTACAAGTCAAGAGAGGTACAAATTTCACACCTTTTGGATTATGGTATGTATACTTACCCATTCTCAAATATTTTAAAGTATTTGGAAGCAAGTGATACATTCCAAAGGATAACAAAAATGGACAATTGGATGTCAAAAGTGAAGAAGGAATATTCCCCACAAGAAGTAAAGCTTATAAGTGTTTAAATACTAACACTAACAACATTGTGGAAATGAAAAATGTAAAAATTGATGAATATAAAAAAGTACATCAGGATGAACAAAAGAAGGAGCCTAAAAATTACAAAACCTTTATGTACTACTATGAATGCATGTCTACTAACAATTTTGAGTGCCAAGCTACTAATCAACAAGAATCAGTGACTATTGAGTGACATACAACAATTGTTGAGTTACATTTAGGAACCTAGTTACATTTAGAAGATGAGGTACATTCTAATGTCAAGAATAGTCTATAGGAAAGGCATGTCAAGTTACCTAATAGAGAAGTACAAAGTGAACCTGAGATTGAACTTCATGAATAATCTACTATTGAAGGAAGAAAAATAGAGCCAAGATTATCAAAATATGTCAGAAGACATCATCCTACTAAACAAATCGTTGAAAAAATAATAATGGACCAATGAAAAGAAGCAAACTAAGAAATGAAACATGTTTGTTAAGCATGCATGAACCTAAAATAGGGAAGGATCCACTAGAAAATGAAGATTAGATTCAAGACATGAACGAAGAAATTGATCAAATTAAGAAGAACAAAAATTGGACACTTGTACCTAGACCAAAGAACAACAATATTATTTGAACAAAGTCAGTATACAAAAATAAGTTAGATGATAATGGTGAAGTAACAAGGATTAAGGAAATATTAGTCTACAAAGGATATGCACAAGAAGAGTGAATTGATTATGGAGAGACATTTTCTCCAGTTTCAAGATTGGTAGGAGTAAGAACTTTTCTTTCTTATTTTTCTTATAAAAGATTGAAAGTTTATCAAATAGGTGTTAAGTTAAAATTCCTTAATGGTATACTAGAGGAGGAGGTTTACATTGAACAATCTGAACAATTTGTTGATCCAAACAATAAAAATATGGTGTGTAGATTGCATAAAGATTTTAATGGTTTAAAGCATGCTCACAGAGCATGGTATGAAAGATTTAACAATTATCTAGTGAAAACTAGTTTTGAGAACATTGATGACGATAACAACCTATACATAAAGACAACAAGAGGTAAAGGAATTTTACTGGCTAAAATATGTGTTGATGATATCATATTTGGAGGAAAAAATGCATTATGTAATACATTTACAAATGAAATGATGAAAGAATTTGAGATGTCTATGTTTGAAGAGATAAAGTTATTTGTTGGATTACAAGTATATTAGATGATATATGGTATTTATATTACTCTGTTCGAGTATGTAATGGAAATCTTGAAAACTTTTGGTATGGAAAATTCAAGACCAGTTAGTACTCCCATGGTAACAAAACATAAATAATCCAAAACTGATGATTCTGCTAAGGTAAATCAAACATTGTACAGGTCTATGATTGGAAAGTTACAATATATAGTTCATAGTAGACCTAATATTGAACTAGCTATTGGGATTGTTGTAAGATTTTTTGCAAATCCTATGGAGAATAGCTTAATGGTTATTAAAAGGATTATGAGATACTTCAAAGGGATAAAAGACTATGGTCTATGCTATAAGAAGAGTTAAACTTTGAATTAATATCCTATATAGATGTTGATTGGTCTAGAAACAAGTGATGGAGTGTTTTTCTTAGGAAAAATATTAGTCTCCTAGACTAGCAAGAAATAGAATTGTATTTCACAATCTATTGCTAAAGCTGAATATGTAGCTATTGCGATGAATCATACAACTGTGGTATGGATCAATGGGTTACTCAAAGGAATGAAGGGAAAAATCACTGAACTTGTAGTAATCTACTATGACAATACAAGTGCTCTAAACATATCTAAGAATCATGTGATGCAAACAAAGACAAAGCACATTACAATCAAATATTATTATTTGAGAGAATTGGTTCAAGACAAAGAAGTGAGAATTGAATATGTGAATACAAAGGAGCGTATAGTTGATATATTCACAAAGGCTTAACCTAAAGATGTACACAAATATCTTAGAGGTAAGCTAGAGATGACACCCTATGTCAAGATACATAAGAAGTAATAGTAGTACCCTACATCAACTATGTTGAATGTCACATTTTATAGTTTGATGTAGTCCATCTTACTTAAGGAACTACCTAGAGTAGGGAAAGAATTGGAAGAAAACACTAAATATCTTGAAGAGAGAGTTTATCTAAAGAAAAAGGGAGATTACAAAGGAAATAGTTATAGAGGAAACACATATATTGATTGAGGGAGAAATTCTAGTACAAGTTATTAAGTTTCTTTTTGGTATTGTTGTTGGTATTGGTTTGCCATCAATGCCAAAGAGGGAGACTGTTGAAAAAGAATATTCTTGAAGTATAGAAACCTATTATCGAAAAAATCATTATTTTATTACTTATTTCAAACCTGCTACTTGATGGTAAGACAATTACTTACTTTGGTTAGAATGCTACCATTTGATTGATCAATGAAGAGGATTTGAAGAAAAAGGATAACAAGAGTACCTAGAGAAAGCTTGAGTTATATGGTGTATAAAAGGACCACTAAGACCACAACAAACTTTGATGATATAGTGTATTGTTTATCTACCTAAGGTTACACTAAAAGGATATTAAAGAAAAGATAAGAAGAAAATTATATAGTAAGAATGTGTTTGCCAAGCCTGATCAGACAAACAGTATAAGCTAAGAATTTAGATTAGGTGGAGCAGGAAGATGGTTATAACCAAGAAAAGTGAAGTATAGTATGTTTTGAGCAAAGAAAAATTAGAATGTGCCAAGCGTTAGTAAATTATAGTACTGATGGGGCAAAGATCTACTTTATGTTGAGAAACCTAGTGTTGGTTGAGCATCAAATGTTTGTTATTGCTGACTGATATCATAAATAGTTTGAATGAATATTTGACAAATTTGAGCTAACAAAGTTGATTTCTTGAATTATGTGAAATGTGTTGATGATAAGCATGATGAGTTAGTGGCACATAATTCAAGATAAACCATATTTAGAAAAATTTAATGAGGATTGTAAGAAAAATTTCTACAAGGAACATAATGGGAAGAAGGGAGGATTTAATGAATCTAACCTAACTCGGGATGATTTTGATTAAGTAGTAAATGATTAAAATTCTCTATTTAAGGGGATACAAGGCTAGAAGAAAAGTGTGTGTGAGTGAGGAAGACAAGATATTTGAGGTGTTGCTTCATATGGTGGCTAAAGGAAGGAATTTTATGTTGGAAAATTAAGAAAGAAGGCTTTAGGAGGTGAAGGCTTGAAGGGTGAAGAAAAAATCATAGATGAAGGAGAATGAATACCGAGCAGAACAAAGAGCTAGATGAGAGATCTAAAATCTTCAAGTGAGTTGTTTTGTTATAAAATCAAGGCCTCGTATTAATTTCTAGCAATTGTATCACTCTGGATAAATCATTTGGATTATGGTTGACCTAGCAGTCATGAGTAAATCCTTTAATAGGGTGACATTATAATGGAATGTTCTAAAGTCCTCTAACAAGGCTTATATTTAATAGGGTGATTTAAATCCTTTAATCAAGGTTATACTTAATAGTGTGTATTATAACCTTTAATAGGGTTCGCTTCTCATAGAGCTCACTTCATAATAGTGAAAATTTATAGCATGTTACTAGAGGGTTTTTCCCAAATTGAATTTCCAAGTTAAATCCTTCTTTCAAAATTGTGTGATTTAATTTTTGATAACTTTTGTTTACATCGCTGCAAAGTCCATTAGACCTACGATAGTGATAGATATAGGTTGGGGATGTTGGATAATCTAATCAATACATGTACCTATACTTGCTAAGTACTAAAAAAAATTATTTGTATATTTCAACATTAGATAACTGATTCAAACCCCCCCTCTCCCCAAGTTATTATAAATTAGTCCAACAAATGTTCAACCAAATTGAATAACTTTTCATGGTATCCTACCTATCAAATTCAAAATGGGGGCTTTAGAACAAGATATGGACAAGTATCAAAAGAAAATAAAGGAGTTATTAATTCAAATGTTATAGTTGAAACTACCTTAGAAGATATTTATGCTATATATGTCAAAGCATATATAGGGAACATGAATTTTGATAGCACATGTCAAACAAATTTGTATATTGCAAAAAGGCAATTGCTAAATTGTCAAATTTGTTGAGCATTACTGTGCTCCTCAATTGTAGGTAAATCAATTCCAATCTCTGTGTTTTAACATTAATTAATAGTTTAGAGTCTACTGGTGTTCCTCTAATTTACATGAGTCAAACATGTAACATTTTATGGCAATGGAAACATGATACAATATGTTTTAAAGGAATATAAAAATTATAATTTTCATAAATATTATAAGCTTTGTATGAATCAAAATTCTAACTATGATACACATTAATTAGTATTTTTATTCCTTATTATTTTTAAGGGGTGATGATGGGATCAAGTTGGCAATCTTATGTTGTCTACATTATATTGGATTATACTATGTGATTGGTACTTTTTCCCACCATTCTTATACTAATGTTTTATGAATTCACTTTCCCTTCTAAGAATTTCTTGTACAATTTCAAATGGGTTTGATATTTGTTTGAAAGCTCTGGTTTAACACAAGGCAATAAAATATAATAATCTACTTTAAAAAAAAAACTAGATTTAAATCTTTCTATTGATAGGCAATCTCCACCTTTTCGTAGTATATCTAAATACTAGTATAACCGACTTTTCAATGGATGAATTCTAGTTTTAACTACAATTAACTTAAAAAATAGACTCCCTTTAGTCACTAGTGCATTGAATTAGAATTTAACCATTAATTGTCGTGTGCATGATAAAATTCATATGGTGAGAGTGGTCGCATGGTCTACTTGAATTGAGTTAATAGCTTATTGTCGCTATTGCCGATTGGGTGCCATGTATTGCATTATGCAGTGAGTTTTCAGTTGTACAAATGTATTTGCATTTCTAACTTTCAATTTAATGCCCCGACAAACTCAAAATGCCACTAATGTAGAGAACAAGAGGTTTGAAAGCTATGAGAAGGGTAGACATTAATTAGAACATGATCTTACATTTTTGTACTTATAAAAGCTTGTAAATTTAAGGCATGCTGAATTCCTAACATAATAACATTTAATAATAGAGCACATGGCATGTTTGCAACGATTTCTACATTTCACTTGGAGAGCTGGTCTTCATACATTGGGTAGACCATCAATAGAGCATATTAAGGTGCTACATTCAAGATGTTGAGGAGCCACAAACACTAAGGATGGATTCTAGTTTGTCTCCATGCCAAAATATTTCCCAAGTACTTAAATGCCTTTCCAGTAATTTAGTGTCTCAATCAGCAAAGATGAACCAGTTTTTAAATGCTGGACGATTCAAAATTTTCCAACGGCTTACACATCAGGAATGCTATTTCTAAAGATTTATTCACTACATCAATCTCAAACTCAAGTAATGTAGTATGTCTAGCTATAAACACCACTTCAACTTCCCATCTTTAGGTTTCATGTCTTCACCAATTCAAAATGTCGAATGTTGCAGGGACCCAAAAGCTTGAAAGCTAAAGGAAGGGTAGAATCTGAACCTAAAAAGGTTTCCATTCATTCACGACATTAGCCAAGGAATTCATTCACTTTCTCCAAATTTTCATCTATTGAATCACAATTTAGTAATCAAGTTATTCACAATGTTGTAATCAAGGCACTTGCTTGTGTCAATTAGTTACCAATCACAATATGGTAGTCGAGTTTATGGAATAGTAAAAGACATTTATCTATAAATCTGCTATCAATTAATGATTTCAACAATGTTTGAAACTTAAAAAGATATTGTGCAATTAAAATTATTTTTCTGTTCTGTAAATATAAAAGTAAGAATTGCAATTATCGTAATACCAACTATTTCTTCTATGCAAATGTGAAGATTGGCATTCCAATTATCTGATAGGCCTAAAAAATAAAAATAAAAATGGCAATTCGACCAAGGAAAACTCTATCCAACTCAGTCACCCTCTTTGATTAGTTAACCGATTCCTAAGTAACTGCAAATTAGGTATTGCAATTGTAAGACAATATTGTATGAAACTAAGATTGATTACATATTAAATTAAGCTTGATACAGAAGAAGATATTATTCAAGCAAACAGGTGACGAAAACATAAATCGAATACTGACAACATCTAATCAAATTAACATGCTTAAATATAGCAATTGACCATGAAGTGATGGATTAAAAAGTGCTACTTGACAAATTTTATAGATGTCAATAGATATCAAATAGAAGAAAATAGTAGAAGGTTCAATCAAATTTCATTTACCTAGAATATATATTTGGTGATCAACTTTGGCCAAAATAAATCATATAACTATAATATAGAGTAGATTAAAACTTACTTGTTTTTGAGGCCAAGTCATGACAAAAAAGTCATTATTCTTTGCCACTCATTCTCCATGAAGGCATTCATAATCTGTTATTGGAATTGTATGATTCTGGTCACTATCATCTAGTGTGCACCTTGTATTCTTTTTCCTCAATTTCTAATACTAAAAAACATATTCATTTATAGATTAGAAACATAATTAAAAGGCAACCCTTGTGATAGAAATGGAGCAAGTATCATAGTAGGCAAAAAAATAGTTATAAAATAATATTTCATGAATATGAAATCTAGAAAATAATCATTGAAAATCTGCTTACTTTATATCAGTATTGATGGGATGTTTATGAACCTAAATATATCGTTATTGTATACCAAGTAATATGGTGCTTCGCTTCCAGTAGGAGGGTTTTCCCAAGGTATCTTTGGTGTTCTTGTAGTTTCAATTAATCTTCTTTTTTTTCCATGTAATTTTGGTTCAAAAATTAACAGATGGTGCTTTAATTATTTATGATGTGAGTTCCTATTGATAACATGTTTCTATCATGCCCAAAAATTTGGGGCAAAACACACCAACTTTTTTTTAAAAATAAATTATTTTAAATAATAATTAATTGAACTAATAAGTTCACTAAGGGGTTTTGATGTTCGCTTTTTTTCGATTTACAAGTTAAAGTAGAGATGGATACAAGATCTCCTATCAATACTTTAAGACTATAACTCAGTTTAAAAACATCATGTAGGAATGGATCATTAAATTTAAACTTTCATTGTTAAATCAATTAATTAAATTAAACAAACTAAATTCAATTAATTAAAAGACCTAGCACTTTATTATTTTTAATTACCCATTAAAATATTACATCCATAGAACAATAGTACTAAGCTTACTAGTAAACATAATTTACAATTAATTTAAATCCTATTAACATTAATCAATAAAATATCTATTAATAAAAATATCAATTAACAATATAATTAATTGATTCGAATGACCATTTAAATAATATAAATCTAATTATTTGAAATGTTGAATAAAATGAGCTTGCTAACTAAGATAACATCTAATATACAATTAAATAAACTTTATTTAAACTCTATTCTAATAAAAATCTTATTTAAATCTATCATCTATTTAAAATAAAACATTAATAATAATAGCATTATAACTAAAATTAAATACAACTAAATAAAAATTCTTCAACCAAACTAACCAGTTTAATTTAGCTTTCAACATACTAACTTAACATTACATTAACAAATTTTAACTTTAAGTTTTACTTAAACATTTAAACAAAATAACATACTAACTAAAACTCACTTAGATTAAAATTAAATTTATAATAATTAAACATTTCTAACACTAAAATAAAAATACACTAATTAACTAATATTTACAAACATATAAATTAAATGACTTTAAGCATAACAACTATCAAATTTTAACTTAACAAAAAAAAATCTTACGTTAGCATTTTACATTACTAAATACTAACTAACTTATCTTAGACAACATATTAACCAATAATAATACTAAATTTTCTAATACATAAAACTTAACTAAATAATAAATTAACTTTATAACCTTTCTCAACAATCTTAATATCAAAACTTTACACTACAAACCATAACTCTCATATCTTACTATTGATTTAAAATTACTTTTAAAAAAAGAATCACACTAACTACAAAATAAAAATAAATAAATAAAATTATTAACAATAAAAAAATACTAATTAACAAACATTTAAAAACATAAAAATTAAATTACTAACATATAAAACTTAACTAAATCCTAAACTAACATAATATTAATATTTTAAATTAATACTAACTACACAAAATAATTACTAACATCTAAGTTTACAAAGACTAACCCACCCCAACTAACTCCCAACTTAACTTCCTAACCCATCTACCAAGTGTTTCTCAAGAAGTTGGCATGCTGACCAAGCAAGCCATAAGAATGCTGACTTTACTCCTACCTTGGATGCCTACCAAGGAAACATTAAAGGGAGATAGTGTTGTCATGTCAAAAAAATGTGACCAAGCATAAACATTTAAATCCTTTGCTCCCTTTTTTGTAAAAAAAATCTTTTACTCCTCTTTCCAAACCCTGTATGTGGGTCTCAAGTCATGATTCACATGGAAGGGCAAATTCATGGTAAAAGTCCCTTGTCAAATCAAGGTGGCAAGATTTATCTTAGCATTCAATACATGGACTTTTGTTATTATTTTATTTATTTTTTAACTCCAAACTCCATTCACTTCAAAAGGGGTAGTTATGATTTAAAGCAAAGTGGTTAGCTTAGGATATTTGTTTTTATATACATTTTTTTTTTTCTCTCTTTTTAAAAAAAAAAAATAACTACTTAATATTTAAAATGTCCGCAAAAGGATAATTGAAGAAATATAAGATTCTCTATCTAAGAAAAAAGGGAAAGATTAATTTTCTTCCCATACAAAATTCAGTGAGATTTTTTCTCTGAGGAACACATTTATTCTTGAAGGTCATTTTGTTTTGTCTAAGTATGAAATTTCAAATTTATTTATTAGTCAAGTGGGTATTGTTTTTTCAAGTTGATTTTTTCAAGTTGATTTATGAGGTAGATGTTAAATGTAATGCTTGAACAATTGAAATGGAGCATTATGCTACCTAATACTCATGACATTTATGAACTGGAATACCAATCATATCATCAAATTCTCTTAAACATCTTTTGAACTTTTAAATTACATGATTGTTTATCATTATTTTATCCAATTAACATAAACCCGATGAATAAAATTTTGAAGTACGTAATTTCCATAGTAAGGTAAATCATCATCACATCAAATTTGAAGTATACACATGCAAATAAAAATTGAAATACCAGAAAATTCATAAGAGAAAATGTTACTCAATTATCTTTTTTTTTTTTTTCTATCGAACCACCTGATTCAAAGGCTTCGTCAAGAAAGAACTACGAAGAAAAATCGACATCGTTGCCATTTCCATAATAAGTTAACAATAACATTTTTACACAGGATTTAAATGCTGAGGAGAAATCTCCCAAAATAACTAAATTTCAAACACAATTCTGAATTTCCTTCTTTGCTCCACAATAGGTAAACCTTTACAAAGCTTGCAACACATCACAACAATCATGAAGAGAATAGAAACTATCTGGGAGACAACCAAACTCAACATGAAGACAAATTAAAACATTCACTCCCATCCAGGTTTGCACAACAGGTTTGACATTGAACCCCACTAGGGAGAAGGTGGATTTTTCCAATAGGAGATGTCAAACACAACACCATAACATATGCCCTTTTGACGCTAAAATCTTAAGAAATTTTGTTCTTCCATAGATGCCCTTTTGGGGCTGATATCACAAGGACATTTGTTCTTTTAATTCTCAAATTTCAAAACTCACTCTCAAGAACTTTCGTTCTTCCACAAATGCCCTTTCTAGGCTGATATCACAAGGACATTCATTCTTTTACTTCTCAAATTTCAAAACTCAAAACATGGTTTCATCTGAAGAGTAGGGGCCCATAACACCCTACTCTCTTTCCCTCTTTTCATCTTGAGAAGAGACTCTACATTGTTGGAGTCCAACTAAAGACCTCCTCTAGTACATGGCCACTTCTGAACTATCTGAGGGTGAGTAATATCAATACAACCCATACAATCCCTTCAAAATTCAAAGAAAAATATAAAGGAAAAATATTTAAGAAAACCAATTTCAATCTATCCCAAACATACTCAACACACACATGAACTTACATATGCAATAAAATTATACCATGAAACACAACTTAAACAAAATAAAGTGAAGTATTCCTACCTTCCAAATATAGCTATGGAAATTGAACAAATTTGAGATGACCTCCCTTTCCTCTCCTTCTCCTTCAATCCTAAATTGCACTCTAAAACTAGAGGTTGGGTGAACATGCAACCCCTCTCAAATTTGCCTCTAAATAAGATCCAAAACTCAACCACCTTCCGAATGAAATAAATCTCGCACTTGTCTAAAAGTTTTAGAGTCTTCTAACTCAACTAAATATAAGGCTAACCTCAAGATGGAGTTAAAGTTATCCAACTCATGAAGAAACACTCAATTTTCGCAATAAAGCAAAAATGAGATATTTTGGTGACCATAAAAGTCAAAAAAAGGGGCTAGGGGGTTAAAAAATGCCTCCAACCCATACCCATACCCCTTAGCCATTTATTCTTCATGATTTTAGGTCTCCAAGACTAATTAGGAACCTAACAAAATGCTATAAAAAGTTTAGAACTTTCTAACAACCCTCAAAATGCAAATTAAACACTAATCCTAATTAGGGTAATTAATCTCAATTACTACCTGATTAGAAAAAAGGTAACTAACCTAATCCAACTTAGATATTTAGGTTACTTGATTAACCCTAACTATCATGTTGGAATGCATATACAATTTACGAATGTCAAGTGACACTAAAAATTCACTATTACAAAACATTAACACTTATTGATTACAAAACGATACATTCATACATCATATGATAGAAATAAAATATGAACAATGGGGTTTGGATATTTTGTTAGACCTAACCCTAGTTTCCACAATTGGTACATGGGGTTCAATTCCATTTTTCCATTAGATTTCCCAACTAGAATATCCTGCACACTCATTGCACACATCAGTAGCTCAAGAAAATCACATACATATATTCAAAAACTATCTAGATAGTTAAATAAATCAAAACATCAATATTTCATATAATTAACTATTTAATTCATTTCTACTCAAGTTTAACTATCAGTAACCACATAATCCAAATAACATAACTTATTTATTAATTCAGATTAAAATACGAGAATAATCATCATTTGGCATGCATATACCTAACATCATAAACATCACCAATTAAGAAATACTAAACTATTTGAAAGCATGAAACCTAATCATTGAGATACCAAAATCAACACCCTTATCATAAGGTGAAAATGCCTCATATATTTGTTAGTGAAATTTTAATGTTTAAACAGTCAAGATAATGTAGTAGTTCTTGAATCACTAAGTATTAAAACATGGTTATATCAACTATTCTTAATTGAATTAGGAAATTCACAACATAAAACATTACTTCATATTTGTTCTAACCTCCTACAACATATTTAATAAAGAAATTCATATCTAATAAGTAGATGTGGCGAGGGACCTTACATCTTCCCCCACTAGCCTTTGACTTCCTCTTGGAAATTGCACAACTAAAATGTTAATCCTATTCTAGGCCTTGTCTAGCTTATTCCAAAATTAACTCATATTTTAAAGAGTGATTAATAACTCACATACATACACAAGGATGATAACCTATGTGCCTGAATACCATTACTAAAAGAAAATTTTACTCCATAACTTCGACATGGTTATGTTTTCCAAGCTCAAACACTTCTTAAAACATATAGGTCACATATAAATAACTTTATAATCTAATATAAATATACCTATAGAGTTTCTATCAATAATAATATCATAAGATGTTTCGATTTCCACATAGCCACTCATCGAGGTAACAGTTGTACAAGCCTCCCTCAAAAGAGGTTTCTTATAATGCAAAATGGATCTTTATTTCAAGGTTAATCACTTTTTCTTTATAGTTTCCACCACATATTGATTTCTTCGTAGGATACTAAACAATTCATTTCTATGCCTGCATCTTTTCATATAGAAGTCCAATTAGTTAACTCATAATCTTAACCAAATTCATGTTGGGGTGCAATTTGATTACTCATAACATCCAACATATATCACTAGTCCTATTCTCAAAGTCTTGAGAGAGGGTGGGGCACAAATACTCTCACTAATAACACCCAACCCTAATGTTAAACATCCACTTAATCATCAGGAATCCCTTTTGGTAGGCCCACCATAAGTCACTTGCCAACAAAATTTAAAAGGAATTGCCTCACAATTTAAATTCAACATCAAGGATGAAACTTTGAATGAAAAAGTCAAAAATGAAAGAAATAAAGAGTGGCCACAATATTAAAATTTTAATCAAGAAATAAAGACATAACCAAGAGGTAAAATAGAATTATCAATAATATAGTTGGCTAAATGGCCCCACATCACATTGTTGGCAAAAGCGAAGAACATTAAGACTACCAAAATCTAAAATCAGACAAATAAGGACATAAATCCACTCACTTACAAAATTTACATTATTGACATAATGCAGCCATACCAGGGTCCCTGAAAAAAATGAGGGATTTCAGGTCTTCCAAGTACATTGCAAGGATCTTGAATTGATTTTAGATGGTGGTCCAATGACCATGTCACTCAAACTCTTATTGATCCCACATACTCACTACATACTTATCTTCATCGACATCACCCTACTATTAGGGTTTACTATAAAAGGGGTTTGGCTTGATCAAAACTAACTCAAAAGTGCGAATGTGAGGATATTAATATAAGTCCCCTTCAATTCTCTTGCTATTACATTGGTTTCTTTTCAAATAATATAACATGTGGGGACCTCAGTGTCAGTAGAGTTATGCTCTAAGTTGCAAATACAAAAGAAAATCTCTTATCCTCAATTCACTATAATTACATATTAGGGCACATACCCATAATATTTCTTAGGTCAAATTCACCATAATATACCTACTGAAGTTGTGTTATCAATCTCATCAAATTGGTATGATCTTGTATACATATATATCACTGTTCTATTTATTTCATTGTTTATGCAAGTTCTAATTATGATTTGAGAATACACTAAATGCTACCGTTCTTATCAGTAATTTCATATTTCATATTTTCCTAGTCATAAGTGACTTATGAATTCATCCTTAGGTTGTAGGTTTGCATCTACTTAGGTATAAAATTATTATTAGGATGTCGCCAATGTTTACTTATCAAATGTCAATATTTACTTATTCACTCTTACAACTATCTCTTTGTTGTCAATTTAGGTGATCATCATAGTTCTTAACATGCCTTGTGGCTTATAATCTACTTATTACTTAACTTTGATACCTAAACCTTTAGTTTGTACTAGGTTGATACTTTCATAATGACCTTACTTTATCTATATTGTAGGGTTATAATTGATCCAATAATTTTAATACCAGAGTCTATGAGAATTTACTTGATAGTTAAAATTTAGTATTACTCATGCTTACTCATTAAGCCTACTAATAGAAATAGACTCAAATTGTTGGAAAATAGAGATGGAGTAACTGAGAGGGGAGGGGTGAATTAGTTACCACAAAAATAAATCCACAGATCCTAAGATGTCTTAAAATATAGTTGTTGCTGATACTCGGTAACCACACAAATGAATGCTAAAGCTTGATAGATGTTCTGTTAACTTATTGAGCATTTAAAGTGATTAACATGCATGCATAAATAAATAACATGAACACAAAAGACACCAGATTTAATGTGGAAACCCATTTTGAGAAAAACCACCAAGTAACTAGTTACCAATTTTCACTCTTCTGAAGTGAGCCCTGTTAGGAGCCAACCCTGTTAAAGGTTACAAAACACACTGTTAGGTGTGACCCTATTAGAGGATTTAATCACCTTATTAGAAGTGGCCTTGTTAGAGGTCTTTAAAACAATTCAACTGAATTGTCACCTTGTTAGAGGATTTACAAAATGGCTATCAAACCAACTCTGTTAAGAGGTTTTGAATCAGTGTTACAATGATTAGAAAGCAAAAATGAAGTAATTTGAAATATATGCAACTTATCTTTGCTAAATACAGATCTCTGTTCTACTTAATTGGATCCTCACTAATCGAATACAACTTTGTAGCTTCATAAGCATATCTAATCCTTCTTCAACATTCGCTCATTCCATATCCATACATTCACACTCTTACATATTATGAATTCACATCTTGACCTTTCATATATAACTTATAGATTGTCAAGTCAGCTCAATTAAAATTTACAACAAATAAAAAACATTAAATCAGTCGGTTGCACAAAACAATTAAACTTAATTATTTAGAACAATAAAATTCTTTGTTGCTTGACCCAACTCAATGACCCCTAGTCCAAAATGGTTTCCCCAGTGGTAACCAAGTGAAGCTCGATAAACACTACAAACCTTGCAACTTCCTTTGGAGATCGAGTTAACTCAGTAAACACTAGCCTTCCTTCACTTACCGAGTGATCTCGGTAAAAGCTACCCTTCCTTTGCTTACTGAGTGAGCTCGGTAAAAGCTAACCTTCCTTCGCTTACCGAGTGAGCTCGGTAAAAGCTAACCTTTCTTTGCTTACTAAGTGAGCTCGGTGGACATTGAACTCGATAAACATTGACTTTCCCTTTGTTAACCTTGGGAGCTCGATTAAGATTAACTTTCTGCTACAAGATCCTTTGATGCCTGAGTGAGCTCGGTAAGGGCTAACTTACTGTGTAATGTTTAGGAATGTTCGGTAGACACTGTAAATTGCTTTTCTAACCGTGTGAGCTCAGTAGACTCTATATGATGGCTGATATGACATTTGTGTAACATTAAAGACAATATACAATTAACAATTGTATCCAACAATCTCCCTCTTTGGCATTGATGGCAACACAACATGTCATAGTAAAAATGAAATTTGAAAACAAGTCTTTCTCTTATATGGTAACACAACATGTCAACATAAAAATTCTCCCTCTAAGATAGAATACTCTCCCTCTTAGAGTAATCTCCCTCTGTGAAGGAATTACATAGAAAACTCTTTATATTTTGAACAAATTTCAAAGAGCTATGATAGTAAAACTCTCCCTCTTTGACAACACATGCCAAAGACAACTCAACTCAAATGAATTTTAGTCTACCTTTAGTACTGATTCATATGCAATATTTCCTGGTTATGCTGCATCAACTGATAGATCTTCAATCTGGTATGAGTTGATGCATCACTAAAACTTTATTTTAGTGAACTTTAGATAGGGGAGTGACCCCTAACTTACCTCTTAGATATAAGAATGCATCCTTAGGTAATGGTTTTGTGAATATAGTAGCAATTTGTTCCTTTGTATGAACATATTCAAATCTAATCTCCTTATTTTGCACCTATTCTCTGATAAAATGATATTTTATTGCAATGTGCTTGGTTTTGGAATGCATCACTGGATTCTTAGATATGTTCATTGCACTTGTATTATCATAGAACATAACAACTAGTTCTTTGATTTCCATCTTCATGCCTTCCAACAACTATTTAAATCAAACAATATTAGAATAGTTTACTGCTGCAGCAACATACTCTGCCTCTGCTGTAGATTGAGATGTACAATTTTGTTTTTTGCTTGTCCAAGAAACCAACCTCTTTCCAAGAAAGAATGCACCTCCACTTGTACTTTTTCTATCATCAAGGTTTCCTGCCCAATCAGCATCAGTAAACACTTTCAAATCTAAATTTCCTCCAAACTTATACCATAAACCATACTCTTCAGTTCCTTTCAAATATCTTATTATTCTTTTGATTGCCATCATGTAATTTTCTCTTGGTTTTGCTGAAAATCTTGCTACACTACCAACTGCAAGGGCAATATCTGGCCTAGTATGAACTACATACTGCAACTTTCCAATCATAGATCTATACAATGTTTGATCTGCTTCTTTTGATTCATCTTCCTTGGTAAGTTTTAATCCGGTACACATAGGAGTCCCAACTGGTTTACAATCTTCCATTCAAAACTTTTTCAATATCTCCTTGATGTATTTTGATTGAGTAATGTAGATACCATTTTTATTCTTTTGAATTTGAAGACCAACAAAGAATTTGATCTCACCAAACATAGACATTTCAAATTCCTTGTTCATTTTTTTTGAGAATTCTTTGCATAGATCATCATTCCCTATGAAAATAGTATCATCTACAAATATTTTTGCCAAAAAAATCTTATTATCTGGCCCTTCCTTAATATACAAGCTACAGTTATCATTAGTTCTTTGAAAACCAATCTGAATAAGATAGTTGTGCAATCTTTCATACCATTCTCTAGGGGCTTGTTTCAAACTGTACGATGCTTTGTGTAATTTGCAGACCATGTTCTTCTTATCTAGATCAAAAAAACCTTCAGGTTGTTCAATGTAAACCTTTTCATCCAGTATACCATTAAGGAATGCTGACTTGACATCCATCTGATAAACTTTGAATCCTTTGTGAGCAGCATATGCTAGTAAGGTTCTGACTCCTTCCAATCTTGCAACAAGAGAAAAAGTTTCTCCATAGTCTATTCCTTCTTCTTGAGCATATCCTTTGCATGCTAGTCTAGCTTTGTTTCTTGATACCTTACCATCTTCATCCAACTTGTTTCTGAATACCCACTTGGTTCCAATCACATTTTTATCTTTAGGCTTGGGTACAAGAGTCCATGTCTTATTTTTTTCTATTTTCTCTATCTCTTCATTCATAGCCTCAATCCAACTATCATTTTCCAATGCATCTTTGACATTTCTAGGTTCAAAATCAGCAAGTAAACAAGTACCTTTCAACTTATTTCTTGTCATGGTTCGTTCAGATTTATCTCCAATGATCTGATCTACTGAATGATGTCTCTTGACATACTTAGCTAATACAAGTTCCTTGCCTTTTGAATGGATTTCATTATTATCTTCTTGCATTTCAACTTTAGGTTCTGTCTATTCTGGCTCGATAGATACTTGCTCGGTAAACACTTGCTTGATAGGCACTAAATTTAACTTGATTTACCGTGGCTTGGTTTGAATTTCCTATAACTTAGTTACAGATGACTCGGGAGTAGAAGTTTCTTGATTCTTTGATGTAATCGGTATTGTAATAGGTTCACTAAAGATAAACCTTTTATAATTTTCTAGTTCCCTTTTGCTTTCTTCTTCAGTCCTTTCTGCAAACTCATCAACTTTCACATGTGCACTTTCTATGACTTTGTGAGCAAACAAGTTCAAACATCTATATGCCTTACTTTTGCATGAGTATCCAAAGAATATACCTTCATCGCCTTTCACATCAAATTTTTCTTTTCTAGATTGTTTCAAAATGTAACATTTACTTCCAAATACTTTAAGGTAACTTATATTAGGTTTATAGCCGTACCATAACTCATAGGGGCTTTTGAATGAGTCTTTCTTTAGCTATACTTGATTCAAGGTATAAATTGTAGTGCTGGTAGCTTCCTTCCAATATTTGATAGCAATGCTCTTTTCAATCATTAAAGTTCTTGCACAATCCATGATGGATCTATTTCTTCTTTCAGCTATTCCATTTTGCTGGGGTGTTCCAGGGGTTGATACCTGTCTTTTGATTCCTCTTTCAATGCAAAAGTTATTAAATTCATGTGAAATGAATTCTCCACCTCTGTCTGACCTCAAGCATTTTAATCTTTTCCCTGTTTCCTTTTCTACTCTGGCCAAATAGCATTTGAACTTTTCAAATGCTTCTGATTTGTTTCTTAGATACATGACTGTCATCATTCTTGAGTAATCATCAACAAAAAGAATGAAGAATTTTTCTCCAATATAGCTTTCAATTCCAGTGGGTCTACATAAATTAGTATGCACAATTTCTAATATATCTTCAGACTGATAGTTTTTACTTTTAAAACTAGTCTTTCCCATCTTTCCAATCTGACAATTTTTGCATAGACCGAGCTAAGGTTTTTTTATGTTAGAAATGCCTCTTACTTTCTTAAATTTTCTTATTTTTACCAAATTATCAAAATTTACATGAAACAACCTTTTATACCATAACCAACTTTCTTCTACTTGAGCAATAAAACATGAACATTCACCTAGTTCAAGATAGAACAAGTTACCTATAGTTTGAGTACCTGATCCAATCAGCTTTCCTTTGCCATCCAACAGTCTTGCTTTACCATGCATGAATTCTACTTTGAATCCATTATTGAGTAGTTGTGCCACACTTAACAAATTATGCTTTAGTCCTTCTACCCAATAGGCATTATCACATATAAGTTTCTGGGTTAGAGAGATTCTTCCTCTTCCTTTTATACAACAAGGTTCATTGTTACCAAATCTTACACTACCACCATCGTAGTCTTAAAAGTATTCAAACTTAGTTTTATCGCCAGTCATGTGATGAGAACAACCACTATCTATGATCCATGTATCATTTTTTATCATATGAGAAATGAGTACCATTTTCTCATCATTATCAGATTCATCTTTCACACCAATGTAGACAATTTCATCTTCTTCTTCATCATTAGAATCATTAGAATCTTTAGCCATAAAACATGTTTTCTTACCTTTATCCTTGAATGATTTGAAATCTTTCTTGCCATTCCATTTGTGATCTTTCTTTTCATCTTTATTCTGCTTATTTGGACACCTAGCAGTAATATGACCAACTTTTTCACATGAAAAATAGATTAGGGGTACTTTACCCTTGTATTTTCCTCTACCTCTAGAATATTTCTTTGCTAGAAGGGCTTCAATTACTTCAAGATCACTGTCTGAACTTTTGTCTGATTCATCTTCACTTTCTGACTGAGATTGCTTTTTCTTTATGCCTTTTCCTTGAGTGAAATTTTGGCTTGAAATGCTAATTCAATGTTCTTGGAAGCTGGAACATAGTTATCAAATTTGTCCAGTTCAAATGCAATCAATCTTCCAACTATAGCCTCTAGATTTATCTTGTGATTCGCTTCACATCTTCTTTCTTGAATTGTAGAAACACTGATTGCATAAATGGAAAGTAGAGTTCTGAGAACTTTACTTATAACTGTCTCTTCACTAATATCTCCTCCAGAAGCTTTGATTGCACTAACACATGCTTTAACTCTTTCAACATATTTTGCAATGTTTTCATCCTCTCTCATCCTCATTTGATCAAATTTTCCTCTCAGACTTTCTGCTTTGGCTCTTCTAACATTATCATCTCCTCCATAGATCTCTTTCAGCTTTTCCCACATTTCAAAGGAAGATTTGCAATCCTTGATATCATCAAATTCTTCATAACTTAGAGCATATGCTATATCTATCATCATAATATTGTGAGTCTTCTTTTCAACAATATCATTAACAGATAGTGTACCAGCTTGTTCTGCATATTTTTCATCAAGGTATTTTAGTCCTATGTCTCAAATAGAACTTAGATGAAGTCTCATCAACCCTTGCCAAGCTGAGAAGTTATTCTGGTTAAGCCTTGGAATTTCCCTCTTCTAAGACATTCTGATCTTTAGCTTAGATCCTTGAAATCTTCCTTGCAAGCACCAAATTCTCTGATACCAATTGTCAAAAAAAAGAGATGGAGTAACTGAGAGGGGAGGGGTGAATTAGTTACCACAAAAATAAATCCATAGATCCTAAGATATCTTAAAATATAGTTGCTACTGATACTCGGTAACCACACAAATGAATGCTAAAACTTGATAGATGTTCTGTTAACTTGTTGAGCATTTAAAGTGATTAACATGCATGCATAAATTAATAACATGAACACAAAAGATACTAGATTTAACGTGGAAACCCAATTTGAGAAAAACCACCAAGTAACTAGTTACCAATTTTCACTCTTCTGAAGTGAGCCCTGTTAGGAGCCAACCCTATTAAAGGTTACAAAACACACTGTTAGGTGTGACCCTATTAGAGGATTTAATCACCCTATTAGAAGTGGCCTTGTCAGAGGTCTTTAAAAAAATTCAACTAAATTGTCACCTTGTTAGAGGATTTACAAAATGGTTATCAAATCAACTCTGTTAAGAGGTTTTGAATCAGTGTTACAATGATTAGAAAGCAACAATGAAGTGATCTGAAATATATGCAACTTATATTTTCTGAATACAAATCTCTATTTTGCTTCACTAGATCCTCACTGATCGAATACAACTTTGCAGCTTCATAAGCATATCTAATCCTTCTTCAACATTCGCTCATATATTCAATATTTTCTCATCCCATATCCATACATTCGCACTCTTATTCATCCACACTTTTACATATTATGAATTCACATCTTGACCTTTCATATATACCTTATAGATTGTCAAGTCAGCTCAATTACAAGTTACAACAACTGAAAAACATTAAATCAGTCGACTGTACAAAACAATTAAACTTAATTCTTTAGAACAATAAAAAATTTCGTTGCCCGACCCAACTCGGTGACTACTACTCAGAATGGTTCCCCCAGTGTTAACCAAGTGAAGCTCGGTAAACACTGCAAACCTTGCAACTTCCTTCGGAGATTTAGTTAACTTGGTAAACACTGACCTTCCTTCACTTACTGAGTGAGCTCAGTAAAAGCTAACCTTCTTTTGCTTATCGAGTGAGCTGGATAAAAGCTAAGCTTCCTTCGCTTATTGAGTGAGCTCGGTAAAAGCTAACCTTCCTTCACTTACCGAGTGAGCTCGGTAGACATTGAACTCGATAAACATTGACTTTCCCTTTGTTAACCTTGGGAGCTCGATTAATATTAACTTTTTGCTGCAAGATCCTTTGATGCTTGAGTGAGCTCAGTAAGGGCTAACTTATTGTGTAATGTTCAAGAACGTTCGATAGACACTGTAAATTGCTTTGCTGACCATTTGAGCTCGGTAGATTCTGTATGATGGCTGATATCACATTTGTGTAACATCAAAGACAATACACAATTAACAATTGTATCCAACAATAACCCTAACTTAGAAATTTTCATTTTCTATCTTCTCAATTCAATGCTATATGTTACATACTTCTTGCTATTTAATTTAATTATTAGTACCATATATTTAGATAGATTTATTCCCTAATTAGGATTGTATTCTTCATAGTAGAATGAGATACTCCCTTTCTTTGTGTGTTCCTAGCCATCTCACTTGTTGAATTGCTTCTCACATTAGTAATCCTATTGTTCGATTTTTCCAAAGGTTACTTGTAGATTCCAATTTAGCTCTCATTTTATTTTTGAAAATTATTGGGATAATACAATTTAAATTCTTAATAGCTTAGAGGTATCCCAAATAACTTGGTAACATGGTCTACTCTTCAAGCATTACCTTCCTATTTACTCACCATACATTTTATATATTTGATATTTCAACTTGAAGGTACAAAATTAGATTTATGAAGATCCTAGGTTTTCCTTACTTATGTTTGAAATGTCTAAATCAATACTAATCTACTTGATCACTTCTATATTTTATATGAACTACAATTCTTCTACGAGTGATCGAGTTAGACCAAATATGACTTCTACTAAAGATGATGAGAACACTTTCTCTTTGACTTCTAGGTTATTTGATCATTTCCACTTTCATGATTCAAAGTTTGTTTTCGGGTTCTTAATTTAGTTTTCCCTCAAAGTGATTATGTTTAATATAATTTCAATTTCTCAATCAAATCATAATATACTTTAATATAACATTCTTCCATCTAAACATTCATTTCAAGTCATTAAGAATGGGTTATCTGATATGTTTAACCATTTACATTTGTTAATACCAGTTCAATTTTTACTTAGCTTAATTATCAATGTCATAGTTTAGAAGGAATAAATTTACTTATCAAATTTCTACAAAGGAAAATCCCCACATTGTATAGTAAAATTTAAATGTCCACACTTACCATGGACCCATTTGTCGCGCAAGTGTTATAAAATTGGGCCCTAATACCAAAATGTCATGCCCAAAATTTGGGGCAAAAACACACCAACATTTTTTTTAAATTTATTTTAAAGAATAATTAATTGAACTAATATGTTTGTCAAGGGTTTTTGATTTTTTCTTTATTTGATTTACAAGTTAAACTATAGGTACACTAATAGACAGATACAAGATCTCCTATCAATACCTTAAGACTATAACTCAGTTTAAAAATATCATGTAGGAATGGATCATTAAATTTAAATTTTCATTGTTAAATCAATTAATTAAATTAAACAAACTAAATTCAATTAATTAAAAGACATAACACTTTATTATTTTTAATTACCCCTTAAAATATTACATCCATAGAACAATAGTACTAAGCTTACTAGTAAACATAATTCATAATTAATTTAAATCTTATAAATATTAATCAATAAAATATATATTAAGAAAAATATCAATTAACAATACAATTAATTGATTCGAATGAACATTTAAATAATATTAATCTAATTATTTGAAATGTTGAAGAAAAAAAACTCACTAACTAATATAACATCTAACATACAATTAAATAAACTTTATTTAAACTCTATTCTAATAATAATCATGTTTAAATCTATCATCGATTTAAAATAAAACATTCTTGATAATATCATTATAACTAAAATTAAATACAACTAAATAACAATTATTCAACCAAACTACTTAGTTTAATTTAAATTTCAACATAGTAACTTAACATTACATTAACAAATTTTAACTTTAAGTTTTACTTAAACATTTTTAAAAAATAACATATGAACTAAAACTCACTTAGATTAAAATTAAATTTTTAATAACTAAACTTTTCTACCACTAAAATAGAAATACACTAATTAACTAATATTTACAAACATATAAACTAAATGACTCTAAACATAACAACTATCAAATTTTATCTTAACAAATAACAATCTTATGATAATATTTTACTTTACTAAATACTAACTAACTTATCTTAGACAACATATTAACCAATAATAATACGAACTTTTCTAAAACATAAAACTTAACTAAAGAATAAATTGATTTTATAACCTTTCTGAACAATCTTAATATCAAAAGTTTACAGTACTAACTATAATTCTCATATCCTATTACTGATTTAAAATTACTTTAAAAAAGGAATCATGCTAACTTAAAAATAAAAATAAATAAATAAAATTATTAACATAAAAATAAATACTAATTAACTAATATTTAAAAACATAAAAAGTAAATTACTAACACATAAAACTTAACTAAATCATAAACTAACATAATATTAATATTTTAAATTAATACTCACTACACAAAGTAATTACTAACATCTAAGTTTACAAACACCAACCCACCCAAACTAACTCCCAACTTAACTTCCTAACCCATCTACCAAGTGTTTCCCAAGGAGTTGGCACGCTGACCAAGCAAGCCATAAGAATGCTAACTTTACTCCTACCTTGGATGCCTACCAAAGAAACATTAAAAGGAGATAGTGTTGTCATGTCAAAAAAAAAAGTGAACAAGCATAGACATTTAAATCCTTTGCTCCCTTTCTGTAAAAAAAAATCTTTCACTCCTCTTTCCAAACCATGTACATGGGTCTCAAGTCATGATTCACATGGAGGGGGAAATTCATGCTAAAAGTCCCTTGTCAAATCAAGGTGGAGAGATTTATCTTAGCATTCAATACATGGAATTTTGTTATTATTTTATTTATTTTTTAACTCCAAACTCCCATTTACTTCAAAAGGGGTAGTTATGATTTAAAGCAAAGTGGTTAGCTTAGGATATTTGATTTTATATATATATATTTTTGTTTCTCTTTATTTTTTTTAAATTTGAATATTTAATATTTAAAAAGTCCACAAAAGGATAATTGAATAATCCTAAGATTCTCTATCCAAAAAAAAAGGGAAAGATTAATTTTCTTCCCATACAAAATCCAGTGAGCTTTTTGCTCTTAGGAACACTTTTTTTTTTTAAGGTCCTTTTTTTTTAAAAGTATGAAATTTCAAATTTATATATGGCACCTTTGGTGGAGCGCTTGGGGTTGCTCTTGTCGGCATGCTTCCTCTTTGCCTGAGTTTTGGGCCCGCTTGAGTACTGCTCCCTCCAAGTCTTCTTTTCTCCATGCTACTTGGATTGCTGGCCCATCTTTCATGCTTTGGCATATCTGGTTGGAGAGGAATCTGTTGAGATAATGGGTGTTGCACACATTGCATAATATTATTATTTTATTATTTTATTTTATTATGTAATGTTGTGTCGAGATGGGCATGCAACATGTAAAGATTCCCATGAAATATTCTTGATGAGTTGTATTGTAACATTGTGATAATATTTCATGTAATTATTTAATATTGGGAAAAAGAATTAAATGCCCAATATTAAATGTGGGGTCAGTGGGTTAGGTAGCACATGGTTTTAGCACATGGTTTATGTAATACCACATGGTGGTTTTGTGGGACTTGCTACTATATAAGCAGCCACAAGGGTAGTTGTTGTATAGAGAAAGAAAGAGTGACAAGAAGAAGACAAAAGGCAAGAGTCGAGCAGGACAAGGCTTGACAGGTTAGCCAAGGGAGCATTTGTGAAGGTTGGAAGCATGGCATGGGATGTGTGGATTCATGCTTGTTCACATAGTTTGCTCAGTTGTGGCTATGGCCATGAAGGCTTCCATGGTTGTATGGCAATGGTATTTTTTGCTGAATAATACATGATGATGGATGCTTTTGGAGGCTGGGTTTTTCCCTAAATGAGGGTTTCCCAGGGTATATCTTGTGTCACATTTTGTGGGTATGTTGTCTATTCTCTTGCATGTGGATTTTAATTCCGTGTTTATTTCAGATCTATTATGGGTTATGTGGAAACGGTTATATTCTTTATTGCCAAGTTTCCTTACAAGTGGTATTAGAGCTATGGTTTTATTATTGTAACCCTAGATTGAATCCATGGGAATGCATGAGAGGATAAAAGAAAGGGCAAGATATATGAATAATTTATTGCAGATCTGAGGATTTTTGGGTTTGCTGTTATGATGGGATGTTAAAAGATTTGGGCATGTGAAATTGTTGGATAAAAAGATTTTTTTGGATGTTTCATTTAAATGAGGGTTTTGGGGGGTAGCATGCAGAAATGACCTCCTAGGTAAAAATAGACCTCACCATTGGATCCGGGTCGACATTTCCATAAATTTTGATATATAATATGCCCTAGTTTGGCCATGTTCAGAGAAAATGAAAGAGTTTTTTGGTTTCAGCCCATGATGGCCATCAAATTTAATCCCGTCGGAATTTTCGTCACTGAAAAAAAATTAAAAATGAAAAATCGTACTGAAAATGGTAAAAAGACTGTCTTAGTAAAATGACCATAACTTTCTCTCAGAATATCAGATTTTAGAGTTCTTATAGGTGTTGGAAAGCTAATTCAGAACACTACAAGATGGTGTAGGTTTGGTTCTGTGATTTTGAAAGTTTGTTAGGTTTTAAGAGCCCTAAAGTCAGATGTTGTTTATTTTGAGCACGGATTAGGGCATAACTTGGGCATACGGAGTCGGATTTTGGACTTCGAGTAGTCAACGGAAAGCTCTTGGAGAGCTCTACACATTGGTTCAGATTTGGTGCAGGTTTGGCATGATTTATTTGTTGATATATTAATCTGAACTGTTTATGGTATATTTTGACTATGGTAACATTGCGAGTTTATGGCATTGGAAGATTTAAGTTTTGATGTCATTGTATACTCAATTTTGGTCTCATGATGATATGGTTATCAGTGTTTGATTTGGATATGCATGATGACTTGTTGGATCTACAAGTTGTGTAGTTTCGTAAGCGGTCTATACTTACAGGTTGCATTTATAGCTTGGTTATGGGTTGTCTTTGCCCATTGATCTTTCATTATTGATGCATATTCAGATTGGTGGCTTGGATTTGGGTTGTCTATGCCCTAAGTCACATGATTTACTATTTTCTTCATGTAGAAGGGATGAGATGTTGTTACCAAGTACAATCATGGTGGAGGATTGTGGTTGACTATGCTGACAGGTTGGACATATTGAGAACCAGATGCTCGGTTCATGGATGTGATCATGGTGTCATAGATTTTGGCATGACATGATTGGTTATACAGGTACATCCTTGATGTTCATTAGCTTGGATTTTTTCTGATTTAGTTATGGTGGTATATCTTCTTGGTTGAGGATCATGGTTATTTGGTTTTCTTTTGAGGAGCTCATGATGTGCACTTTGAGTTCTTTGATGGTTTGATGCCTTGGTTGATTCTCATGGTTAGAGGATGGGTTTTTCATCATATGTCATGGATAGCTTGGATACATGGTTTAGTGGGAGTTTGTGACAGTGATGGGGTGACAGTGCAGGATTAGTTCCTGGTTTGGTTTATATCTTCTTGGTTTGGAGAGGATGGATTTAATGATGCCATAGGTGACTTGGTACCACGGTTGAGTGGGAGTTGTTGGCATTGATATACTTATTGAGTGTTTGTAGATGTTGGAGGTTTGTCTTAGATCCTGTTGCTGCAGAAGCGTCTTTGACATTTGCATGGTGCACTTGTTATCTTCATGGTGTGTGAAGATGGATAGATCTTGAGGACTCATGGAGTTCTTGGTTATCTTCATGGTATGTGGAGATGGTTTTCTTCATGGTGTATGGAGATGGTTGCATCTTGAGGACTCACAGGGTTCTTGGCAAAGGTGTGGTTTATGCTTTTATTTGGCATGTTATCCTTGGTGTGAGGATGATTTCATTATTATGTCATGGTATACTCTTGATACGCGTTTAGAGTTGTGACATGTTATGGTGTGTTCATGTGGAGCATGTTATCTCTTTAGTTGAGATGGTTAGATCATGTTGTCATGTTTATGTTCCTGAGGCCATGGTTGGAACTTTGACATTGATCTTGGTTTAGTTTCTTGGTATTGAGTACATTGATCATAAGCTGGATACTTCATGATATTGCTATGTTGCATTTGGAGTTGGCATGGATTGATTGGTTACAGGTGCTCATGGATACTTAGAGATGGTGGTGATGCTGATTTCTCTTGGATTGGAGAAGTATTTGTTGGGACAGTTGATGGTTTCAACAGGAAGTCTGAGGGGTAGTCACCTGATATGGACTTGAGAGGAGATTGTTCTTAGATGAGTCTTGGTTGGAGACTTGGGTATCTTGATGAGCATTCTCATTCCCCACTCTTGGTCTACTCGGCAGTTTGCTATTTGAGAGGTATAGCCCATGATTTTCTCTCAGTTGCATTATATTTATGCTTGTCTTTCATGGATATGGATCTTGAGCTATGGTAAATGAGTTAGTTCTGGAGGGTTCATTTGAGAGATGGTTTAGCATTGGTTATCTCCATGTGCATATGTTGTTATGCTGGTTGAGTTTGGGAGATGGTTTTATATTGGGCATATTCCTTGGTTTAGGAATGGGTTTATTGAGTTTGATCTTCTTGTGAGAGGCTTACATCCATGATTAGTTATATGGTATGGTTTGGGTGTTGTTGAGGCTTCTTGTTGGGGTTTTATGGAGGAGATCATACTTGCATAGTTTACATCTAGAGGTGTGTGTAGAAGGACATGATACAGGTTATGATTTGCATGGTTTCTTCGGTCTTGGTTATCTTCCTGGATGTTCAGTTTTTCTTACATTGGGTTTGAGATTGGTTAGAGATTGTGATCACTAGTTTGTGCTCATGTATGTCATGTGAGAGATGACATGGTTATTCCTTTATCTCTTTCCTCTGTTGGTTGTGGTGAACTTGGGAGAGCATTGAAGACTTGTTATGAGAGTTGTTCTTGCAGGATATTAGTTTATGTATTGTGGATGTCCTTGATACCACATGGATTCACTTCTTTGAGATGTGTTGAGTGGATTGGTTATAGATTTGACATTATCTTTTGCAGTGAGAGCTTCTTGGTATATATGTGGCAGGTATTGCTCTTGAAGCTTGTGATTGCAAGTTATAGATTGGATATGTCGGTGATATGAGATTCACTTGTTATACCTTTGAGGTATGGATAGTTGGATGGGTTTGGCACTTTGTTGTGGGTGCTATTTCAGCTATGGATATTTTGACAACTACAGATACATGTGATTACCTTTGGATCAGGTTATTTGTGCTTGGAATTTCAGTTGGTACAGGATTTTATGATCTTCTAATGCGACAGGTTGGGTGGTTTTCTCTTTGGATGGCTTCTATGTATGTCCAGTGGGAGTGGCATAATAGGAGGTGAGATCATTCATGTTCGAGATGTTGGATACTTTGATTTTGTTGCGAGTACCAGGATGGAGCACTTGGTGTATTTTGATCCATGATGGTGGATGTACTAGGAGGGATTGTTCCCTTGTTTATTTATGTGGCTACAGATTCACCCTATGCAATGTATACAACAAGTGGGAGATTGTTGAGATAATGGGTGTTGCACACATTGCATAATATTATTATTTTATTATTTTATTTTATTATGTAATGTTGTGTCGAGATGGGCATGCAACATGTAAAGATTCCCATGAAATATTCTTGATGAGTTGTATTGTAACATTGTGATAATATTTCATGTAATTATTTAATATTGGGAAAAAGAATTAAATTCCCAATATTAAATGTGGGGTTAGTGAGTTAGGTAGCACATGGTTTTAGCACATGGTTTATGTAATACCACATGGTGGTTTTGTGGGACTTGCTACTATATAAGCAGCCACAAGGGTAGTTGTTGTATAGAGAAAGAAAGAGTGATAAGAAGAAGACAAAAGGCAAGAGTCGAGCAGGACAAGGCTTGACAGGTTAGCCAAGGGAGCATTTGTGAAGGTTGGAAGCATGGCATGGGATGTGTGGATTCATCCTTGTTCACATAGTTTGCTCGGTTGTGGCTATGGCCATGAAGGCTTCCATGGTTGTATGGCAATGGTATTTTTTGCTGAATAATACATGATGATGGATGCTTTTGGAGGCTGGGTTTTTCCCTAAATGAGGGTTTCCCAGGGTATATCTTGTGTCACATTTTGTGGGTATGTTGTCTATTCTCTTGCATGTGGATTTTAATTCCGTGTTTATTTCAGATCTATTATGGGTTATGTGGAAATGGTTATATTCTTTATTGCCAAGTTTCCTTACAGAATCATCACATATTCCAAGATGTTCGGCTTGGTGTTTTGCATCTTTGGTGGAAAATATCACATTCTCTTCAGGAAACTATTCTTGTGAAGTGTGAGCTTGATGGGGGTATGGATCTGGTTGATCTTGCTATTTGTAATCACCTCAATTTTCATCTGTAGGATGGGGCTGCAGCTCATAGGTTTCCTTCTATATCTAGGCAGCTTCACCATCAAAGGAAGGGTCGGGTTAATCGGGATGGGCACTGGACTCCTCCTCCCTGTGGAGTTCTGAAAATTAACACTGATGGTTCTTCCCATGGGAATCCTAGTCCAGTTGGTATTGGCGGAGTGGCTCATTATAGTTCTGGGGATGTTAATTTTTTCTTCTCAGTTCATAAGGGTGATTATACTAACAATCTCATGGAAGCTCAGGCTATTTTATATGCTGTGGAATAGTGTTGTTTGGGGGGGATGGAGTAAGATTATCTGTGAGCCTGATTCACAGGTGGTGGTGAACATGCTTTCTTTGCAAGAGCTTGAGGATGTTAGTTGGTAGCTGGCCACTATTGTTAAGCAGATTATTTTCTTCTCTTCCTCTTTTCAGTTCATTAGGTTCACGTATATTCCTTGTGAATGGAATAGAACAGCTAATTGTTTAGCCAAATGGGCATCTAGTCATGATCCGGGTTGGAATATTAGGGATAGGAGGCAACTGTCCTTTGAGATGGTGCAAGAATTTGATAATCTTGTTGCTCAGGATCGAGCTCCTTGTTGAGCTCTCCTTGTTGTGTTCCTTTATGTCTTAATAAATTTTTACCCCTCTTTTTGCAAGGGGATATTTTTTTTCTAGTTGATATATAACATAGATTTTAAATGTAATGCTTGAACAATTGAAAAGGAGCATTATGCTACCTAATACTCAAGACATTTATGAATTGGAATACCAATCATATCATCAAATTCTCTTAAACAAAGTTTTAACTTTTAAATTGCATGATTGTTTATCATCATTTTATCTAACTAACACAAACCCAGTGAATGAAAATTTGAATTGTGTTATTGCCACAGTAAGGTAAATCATCATCACATCAAATTTGAAGTATACACATGCAAACAAAAGCTGAAGTACTAGAAAACTCTTAAGTAAGAATGTTACTCAATTATATATATATTTTCTATTGAACCACCTAATTCAAAGGCTCCGCTGGGAAATAACTAGGAAGAAAACCTAACATTATTGCCATTTCCACAATAAGTTAACAATAACATTTTTGCACAGGATTTAAATCATTAAGAGAAATCTCCCAAAATAACTGAATTTCAAACACAATTTTGAATTTCCTTCTTGGCTCCACAATAGGGAAACCTTTACAAAGCTTGCAACACATCACGATGCTCATGGAGAGAACAAAAATTGACTGGGAGATAACCAAATCCAACATGAAGACAAATTCAAACATTCACACTCATCCAGGTTTGCACAACAGGTTTGACATTGAACTATACTAAGAAGAAGGTTGATTTTTCCAACAGGACATGTCAAACACAACACTATAACATATGCACTTTTGAGGCTAAAATTTGAAGAACTTTCAGTCTTCCACAAATGCCCTTTCAGGGTTGATATCACAAGGACATTTGTTCTTTTACTTCTCAAATTTCAAAACTCACTCTTAAGAACTTCTATTCTTGCATAGATGCCCTTTCAGGGCTGATATCAAGAGGACATTCATTCTTTTGCTTCTCAAATTTTGAAACTCAAAATATGGTTTGTGCTGATGAGTAGGGGCCCATAACACCCTACTCTCTTTCCCTCTTCTCATCCTGCGAAGAGATTGTACACTATTGGAGTCCAACTAAAGACCTCCTCTTGTACATGGCCACTTCTACCCTATGCAAGGGTGAGTAATTGCAATACAACCCATGCAATCCCTTCAAAATTAAAAGCAAAATACAAAGGTAAAATATTTAATAAAACCTATTTTAATCCCTTCCAAACATACTCAACATACACATGAACATACATATGCAATAAAACTGATCCATGAAACGCAACATAAACAAAATAAGGTAAAGTATTCCTACCTTCCAAATAGGGTTATGGCAACTAAACAAATTTGAGATGAGCTCCCTTTCCTCTCCTTCTCCTTCAATCCTACATTGCACTCTAAAACTAGAGGTTGGGTGAACACTCAACCCCTCTCGAATTTTCCTCTAAATAAGATCCTAAACTCAACCACCTTCCAAATGAAATAACTCCCCCACTTTCCTAAAAGTTCTAGAGTCTTCTAACTCAACTAGACACAAGGCTAACCTCAAGGTGGAGTTAAAGTTATCCAAATCATGAAGAAACATTCAATTTTCGCAATAAAGAAAAAAAGAGATATTTTGGTGACCATAAAAGTCAAGAAAAGGGGCTAGGGGGGGTGGAAAATACCCCCAACCCATACCCATACCCCTTAGGCATTTATTCTTCATGATTTTAGGTCTCGAAGACTAATTAGGGACCTAACAAATTGCTAAAAAAAAATTAGGACTTTCTAACAACCCTCAAAATGCAAATTAAACACTAATTCTGATTAGGGTAATTAATATTGATTACTAATTGATTAGCAAAAAGGTAACTAACCTAATTGAACTTAGATGTTTAGGTTACTTGATTAACCCTAGCTATCATGCTAGAATGCATATACAATTTATGAATGTCAAGCGACAATGTAATGACCCCTTTTTAGAGTCATTCATTTTTGCTACCTTTTCTTTATTTATTTATATCTTTTGCCATGTTTTCTCTGATATCACTTTATTATGTATACAATCTGCAATGCTTCAACAATGGTGAGCCGTGTATTTTGATGTGTAGTCGGGTCTGAATATTTGTACAACTATTAATGTGTTGCCATTCCATCTCTCTGTTATATATTCAATTGTTGACTTAACATTCTCCATATATAATATTTGAATAGGCATAGTGAACTGTTGCCTTTACTTGTTATGCTTGGTGCCTTGATTAATTAACAACAAAATAAGTGGATCAATTATGGTGAGCTGATAATGTACTACCTAAGGTAATCTCATTGACTTATAAAATAATCAAGTGTCGATAAGTATTCATTTCTTGAGACATTTTAATTACTTATAATAATCATATGGATTAACATAAGTAATTGTTACAATCATGAATTACTTATTTATCCATAGCACGACAGTGACACCCAACCATGGATTAATGGTGCCATCTCTGAAAATATTATTGAAGTATGTTGCCATATGGATACATCCATACATGTTAGAATGATCAAGTGATACATCATTGTAGCATGTAAGTATATATACATATATCAATGATACCAAAATGAATTTCACAATAGACATATCAATGATCTTAAGATGACATTATGATGTAAGATGTAGCCATATATTCATATGTATATGCCCATTAATGCATGTGCATGCATGTGTACCTTTGTATATGTGATTTTGTAGGCATGTAACTATGTTGCATGTCCATTTCATAATATAATATCATTAATTATTTATTTATATATTTTTATACTATCATAATAATAATTATATATCAATATTATATAATAATGCTTGATGCACTACTATTAATATTTATATATTCAATGTTTTTTTAATAATAATGTACATAATTTATTAATAACATTATTGTTATTATTATGTGTACAATTGATATCTTGATTACCTTACTAATATTATCAATCTTTTATTTATTATATTTTAATAATATTATCATATTATAATTATAATGTAATATCATATTGTATGATAATAACATTATTATTATTATTTTATTTATTAATAATGATTTGACCTTTAATATTACCTTATTACCTTAGTAACGTATTATTATATCAATAATATATTATTATTTATCCTTTAATGGTATATTATACCATTAATAATATATCAATATTTCTTTTAACATTTAAGAAATAATGTATTTATTTATTCGTAATAATTTACTTATATTACTCAAATTAGGGGACATGACAGTCCACCCTTCATCAAATTGCTTTTCCTCAAGCAATGATTGTTTACACTAAATATTTATTGTGAATTCAATATACAAGTTATACACTAGAATGAAAAAATACATAAGGTATGCATGTGGTTAATGTCAAAATGCATGAAATAAATATCTGAGCACTTGCAAACACAAAGTATACACAAAGAAGACACATTAATGCATGAAGACACGAAGTATACATGATGTAGACACATGATGCATGAAGGCACAAAGCATACACGATGCAGACACATCATACACTCCTTGTTGATTTTCACAATGAAGTAGAGTAAAGGAATGAAAAAATATACTTCCCCAATACTCCTTTTGGTCATGGATCCTGCAAACACAAATAATTATTAGTATATAATAGCTCTAAAGAAAGATGAGTCTTGTGATGATTCCTTCCCTTCTTATTATGATCATCTTGAGATGGTAGATTTACGGTGCAAAGGGCCCATGAAAAAAGCTACAAGTGGTTCCCTGGAGGATATCCATCATGTGCTCGAATTTACTCCACCTCTCCCTCTACCCACTCCTTACCTTAGGATATCATAATGTGGTTGAGAAGATTAATCTAATGAACATAATTACTTGACACAGGAATCTTTCTCTCTCCTTATTATGATCATCTTGAGATGGTAGATTGACGGTGCAAAGGGCGCGTGAAACAAGCTACAAGCGGCTCCCTGGAGGATATCCATTAGGTGCTCGAATTTACTCTACCTCTCCCTCCACCCACTCCCTATCTTAAGAGATCACAATGTGGATGAGAAAATGAATGTTAATCTAATGAATAAGAATCTTTCTCTCTCCTTATTACGATCATCTTGAGATGGTAGATTGACGGTGCAAAGGGTGCGTCAAACAAGCTACAAGCAGTTCTCTAGAGGATATCCGTCATGTGCTTGAATTTACTCTGCCTCTCCCTCCACCCACTCCCTATCTTAAGATATCATAATGTGAACGAGAAATAGACCCCTATGTATTATCTAATTAGATGGCTTTCCCTTCTATCATAATTGGTTAAATTTTGGAATATACACTACTCTATGGACATGTATTTACTCCTTGTGCTCAACATCCCATAGTTTTTCAAATATGCCATTTAAAATAGTATTATTAAAATGGATGTAACATTTCTTAGTTTTCTTCATGTAAATCCAAAAGATAATTATTTTATCTTTTAACCAAATCTTTCCTCTCAAATTCTCCTATTAATATGTGGAATCAAAAGGTCTTTAGTTGGAAACAAATTTTCCACATCATTGGAAAAGGAAAGAAATGGATAGGGAAACTCATATTACCCATTTTCATAAGTGTAATGTTCCAATCCGGATGTACTTCAAATTTCTATTAGTCACCAATTTTAATATCTATAGGTGTGTGTTCTTTACTTGGAAATAAAATTAGTACATATCTTCTAGGGTTTCCAAATTCCTTGAATAATATAATGAGTGATAGTTTCATGTATAGAATTGCATAATTAGGAATATAGTCTTTCCTAATAATATATTAGTTTATACAACCCCTTTTTATTTTATATTTTTATTTTTTATCCTTATATATCCTAGGGTTATTCTTATTTTCGTTCAATGAAGAAATATTACTTTCCTTATATTACTTGAAGATAATGTTCTAACTTGTATTATATGTGCATTTTGGTGTGTCGGGTACAATGCTTGTATTTCCTTGTGTTTCCCCGTTGCACCTCTCTAATATTTGTTCATATGTTCCAATGCAAAAATGCCTCCTTATGTATGGATATACATTAAAATGTCTTCAAATCCAAATGCTATGATACTTTATTTTCGCTTGTATAAGTATTAAGACTAATGTTATATTGAGCATACAAGGGCTTCACGTGGATCTGCGCTAAGAGGAGTTACTTGTATTACTTCCACGCCTTGTGCCCTTTTAACCTCCTTTCCAGCGCTAGATTAAACCTTAGTTCCTTTTTATTTTTCGCTGATGTGGAATGTGATTCCACTATTATACTTTCGTGTTCCTTCCAAAATCTAGAAACGAGTCAAGAGCGACGCCCGTACACAGTAAAGGAATTAGGGTTTACGTGTGGAGGGCTCACACCAGATGCTCTTGCCCTCATTTTCATGAAAATGTCTTTTCAAGAGAATCTCACAGCGGTGCCCGCAGTTTGCAAGTCATGGAGGATGGTAGTCTTGCAGCCGGACTGCTGGCAAGAGATCAATATTGAGGAATGTTGCCATTGCAAAAATTGTGGAGAGAATGGTTGAGATTCTTGTCAAGAGAAGCCAAGGATCAATGTGCAAATTATCTTTGTCTAGATTGGCTAGTGAAAAAACCTTCACTTTCATTGCTAGCCATTAATAATCTCGAGACACTGCGCATGCCGACCAGTCAGGTCGCTGATTCCATTGTTACTAAAGTTGCTTGTACCCAGCTTATTCATGATGATTGGCAGAGAAGTGGGAGGAAGATATTTGAGCTTATTGATTACCCTGTCAAGGGACTATTGTTTGAAGTAGGCCAAAACTTGAGAGAAATTGCTAAAGTAGTTGCAACTTTGTGTTGTTCATTACAGAACAAAAACATGTCTTTCAAAATTCTGATATCTGATTGTGGAACTTGGATATTTCTTTTTTCTCCAGGTAACCACCTTTTGATAATTATTGCATCTCTCAACATTTAATATTGCATCCTGCAGATCAAATGAATTCTAAGTGTTCTATTTATTTTCATGAGGTAGATTTGTGTAAATCACTACTCTTTGAAATATGGATCAATGAGTTTGATTCAAAAACTACACAATTACATTAATTTAATTTAACATAGCCTTTTGTCTCTTTAGTTCTTTGTAGAGAAGCATACACATGGGATGATTGAAGATAAATTCCTTCAGGCGATGGTCAATCTTCGGTCTTGGGAAATTGGTGAACATATTGTGTTTTATAGAAATGTTGATTATAGCCACGCTACAGAAAAGTTTGTAAGAGATTTTCTTTCTGTTGCATCTCCCAATCATGAAGAGTTCGAGGGAGTGAAATGCCTAATTGTTGGCATTGCAGAAGACATTTGTTGCCAGTAATAATTCGATAAAGTCATTTGTTGCTGATGTTTATAATTTTGTTAGGGATACTTCTATAGGGATTATATAAATTTGAAGATTCTTATCCTCCAATGCCATCTTATCAGAAGATAGAATGATGCGGCTTAGATTCATTCTAATAATGAAATTCAAAGAACAGATATAGTTCTTATTGTATAGAAAAATATATTAAAGGCTTGATCATATGGATTACAAGCTTCTGTAGGCTTGATCATGATCTGTTGCCATTCTCAGTATTGATCAAGATTCTGCAATTCCTCATCTATGTTTAATTGTAACTAGTGAGATACTCATTAGATGGAGAAAGTGATTACAGAGCGGGGTAAAGGAATGTCACTGATATGAGTTTTCCCTAATTTTTAGTTGATCATAGCTTACAACTATTTAGTATAAATATGTAATAATTTATTGACATTAGAGATTGATGGAGAATTTATATTTATGTGGGAAGTCATATCAGCATTTGTTTGATTGACTCGAATTAAATTCTTTGCTGCAACTGCGCCATTGATGCAAGTTTGACAAAATTCTAAGGTTTTCTCTATCAATTCTTTAAAAAAAAATAAAAATTTACATAAAATAAAATAAAAAATCTGCAATTTATTGGACACAAAATTCTATGGCATTGTATAAAAGAATTCAGCAAACATAACCTGTAGGAATGCTCTTGTAACAATTTATTCTGAGTGACAATAGGGGTAGGCAAACCATAGATCTCAAGCGTGTTTAAAGTCTCTGATGGATTGACCACTGGACATGGCAGATAGGTGCTCCTTTAATATCTTCTCTAGAAACCCATCAATTATCTGCTGAAATTTCTTCTAATAAACGATTCATAGGTTGGCAGGATGTTAGCTCTGATACCAATTGTAATGACCCCTTTTCAGAGTCATTCATTTTTTCTACCTTTTCTTTATTTATTTATATCTTTTGCCATGTTTTCTCTGATATCACTTTATTATGTATGCAATCTGCAATGCTTCAACAATGGTGAGCCGTGTATTTTGATGTGCAGTCGGATCTAAATATTTGTACAACTATTAATGTGTTGCCATTCCATCTCTCTATTGTATATTCAATTGTTGACTTAACATTCTCCACATATAATATTTGAATAGGCATAGTGAACTTTACTTGTTATGCTTGTTGCCTTGATTAATTAACAACAAAATAAGTGGATCAGTTATGGTGAGCCGATAATGTACTACCTAAGGTAATCTCATTGACTTATAAAATAATCAAGTGTCGATAAGTATTCACTACTTGAGAAATTTTAATTACTTATAATAATCATATGGATTAACATAAGTAATTTTTACACTCATGAATTACTTATTTATCCACAACACCACAGTGACACCCAACCGTGGATTAATGGTGCCATCTCTGGAAATGTTATTGAAGTATCTTGCCATATGGATACATCCATACATGTTAGAATGATCAAGTGATACCTCATTGTAGCATGTAAGTATATATACATATATCAATGATACCAGAATTAATTTCATCATAGACATATCAATGATCTTAAGATGACGTAATGATATAAGATGTAGCCATATATGCATACGTATATGCCCATTAATGCATGTGCATGCATGTGTACCTTTGTATATGTGATTTTGTAGGCATGTAACTATGTTGCATGTCCATTTCATAATATAATATCATTAATCATTTATTTATATATTTTAATACTATCATAATAATAATTATATATCAATATTATATAATAATGGTTGATGCACTACTATTAATATTTATATATTCAATGTTTTTTTAATAACAATGTACATAATTTATTAATAACATTATTGTTATTATTATGTGTATAATTGATATCTTGATTACCTTACTAATATTATCAATCTTTTATTTATTATATTTTAATACTATTATCGTATTATAATTATAATGTAATATCATATTGTATGATAATAACATTATTATTATTATTATTTTATTTATTAATAATGATTTGACCTTTAATATTACCTTATTACCTTAGTAATTTATTATTATATCAATAATATATTATTATTTATCCTTTAATAGTATATTATACCATTAATAATATATCAATATTTCTTTTAACATTTAAGAAATCATATATTTATTTATTCGTAATAATTTACTTATATTACTCAAATTAGGAGACATGACAAACACTAAAAATTCACTATTACAAAACATTAACACTTATTGATTACAGAATGATACATTCATACATCTCACAATCAAAATAAAATGTGAATAACGGGGTTTGCATCTTTCATTAGACACAACCCTAGTTTTCAAAATTTGTACATGGGGTTTAGTTTCATTTCTCCATTAGATTTCTTAACTAAAATATCTTGCACACTCATGCACACATTAGTAGCTCAAGAAAATCACATACATAGATTCAAAACCTATCTGGATAGTTACATAAATCAAAACATGAATGTTTCCTATAATTAACTGTTTTATTCATTTCTACTCATATTTAATCATTAGTAACCACATAATCAAAATAACATAATTTATTTATTAATTTAGATTAAAATACGAGAATAATCATCATTAGGCATGCGTATGCCTAACATCATAAACATCACCAATTAAGGAATACTTAACTGTTTGAAAGCATAAAACCTAATCATTGAGATACCAAAATCAACACCCTTATCATCAAGTGAAAATGCGTTGAATGTTTTCTAGTGAAATTTTAATGTTTAAACAGTCGAGATAATGTAGTTGTTCTTGAATCACTGAGTATTAAAACATGGATGTATCAACTACTCTTAATTTCATTAGAACATTCACAACATAAAACATTACTTCATATCCATTCTAATCTCCTACAATAGATTTAACAAATAAATTCATATTGAATAAGTACATGTGAGGAGGGACCTTATAGTTTCACTTTCAAGCTTCTTTATGCAACTTGCTCTATGTGCTTGGCGAAGTGCTTTTGTGGGGGATTGTTGCTCAATAATGGCTATTATAAGGTGGAGCTTTAGTAGTTTTGACACTTCACTACTCTTCCTTTCTCTATCGGTTTTAGGGTGCCAATGTTGACAACATCATTACCACATAGTACATTGATTGGGATTGAAAAGAGGGGTAGTGAAAATATAGACTTTTTTTTAAGTGGACAAAGAAAAAAGCTGAGTTGCCAACAACCAAAATTTTTATAATCATTCTATATCAAATTAGGGTTTAGGTCATCCATAATATAATTTTTGTAGATTATCCTTCACTTGGAGACAAGCATCAAGGGTGACAACGGTAGGTGAGATTGGTTATTTCTTTGTTGAATCAGATATTTGTCTCAACCACTTAAAGTGTTAAATTCATATATAGGCTACAAACAATCCTAAACTTATTTGAAAGAAAAGAGGAATGTAAAAACATCTTGGTAAAGAGGGGGAGAGGGATAATTGGAAATTCATGTTTGTTTTGACTAATGGAGCTACACCATATTGCGACGAATTGGTTAATTTGACAAGCTTTATCATGTTGTTTCCTGAGGTTAGGTCATGGACATTGCATATACACATTAATGCTTATTTCTTTAAAGGTATTATTAGAACTAGGAAACTTAGTACAAAGAACTATTTCCTTGGTGATTTCATCAAAAGAATGGGAAAAGGAGTAAGGATGAGCTTAAGGTAGTTATAGCTAAATTTGTGGGAGTTTAATTTTAAGGTTACAAAACCAAACTTGGTGTTGATACTGCACAAATAGATAATTAACATAGGCATGTTTCAAGCTAGCCTATTCACTTTTGACCTGCTAAAGTATCATGTTGGATAATGGGCAAGATTGAATTGAGAGGACTCACAAAATCTTGAGTAACCCATGTCTTTGAAATCAACTTAATAGGAAGGACTATAAATTTCAGCACCAAAATCAGAAATACATTAGCCTCTCTTGAAACCTAAGTATGAGATCTTAAAAATGGCATTGAATTTTCAATATTGCTCTTCTCATTATTATGAAATGATTTTTCATATTTAGGGTAAAGCCTTAATGGATAAAAAAAAATTAGGGAAAACTACTGGCACAAGGCTAATTGTTTGGAAGACAAGAGCTACTCAATTGAATCAAAGTTTCTTTAAGCATTATATAATCATATCAATCATCATTCTTAGTATGGAAAATTTATAGCATTTTACAATGTAGTAGGAAAATTCTATCAAATATTCTTTGAGGTAGTCAAACAACTCCAAATAAGGGTGGGGCTACAACTTGGTAAAATTTCCCATGCTTAACCAACAATTATTAGCAGATATATTGATGAAAATGTATATATTCAATGTAGTAGCTGGATTTTTAACCTATATCCAAAAAAATAAACTCATAGACTGTCAAATTGCATAAGACTTAGGATCTTACCAAGTTGATCATAAGCATTGATGTTGACAAGGGTGGCATAAATCCGCATAGCACACTCATGGTGGGTAATTAAATCTCCAACTAATTGAGGAATTACTTCCTGCATTGTCACTCTAAGAGATTATTGGTTCTTTGCATCAAGAGAAGATCTTGTGCCCTAATGAAAATGAAAGCATCATATTAAACAACAGCTAGAAGAATGTTAACAAGAAATAGGGAAAAGAATAATTTAAAAATCACCCAAAAAAAATAATTGTCCAATAGTCCAATGAACTCTATGAAGCGTGGAGTGTTTCTTTAAAGTTCAATCTACTTTTAAGCTATGATGAAAATAAATTTAAAAATACATAGAATGGTACCATGCTTCTTATGCATATCTTGATATATAAAGGTGTTCAATTCCTTGTGGAATGTTACCTTAAAATTCAATTGGCTTGTAAGCTTTAAGGAGAACTAAACTTGATATATAGTGAAAGTTATTGAGATCTTGAAATACTAGTAGATTAATTACAAATAATTTAGTATTCTAAAAGAAAAATGGCATGTGTATTTGCATCATCCCGTGCTTATTTGAAGGTTTTAATTAGAATATTAACCATGTGTATGCGTACATTTATATATTTATACACACAAACACACACACACATACATACATACATACATACATACATATATACATACATACATACATAGATAAACACACACATCTACTCTATAACTAGTTTTGATGGGTCCTTCTCTTACCCAATCCAATTCACTATTGGTGCAAAATCAACAAATAGAACTCTTAATTTACATATTAACAATATATAGAAATATAGAAACAAGCATATATAGACTCCATTACTAGTTTTCTAGGTTCATGTGCTAGATTTAGGTCCTACTCTAACCTACTCTAACTTGTTGGGGTTGTAGGCATGAAACCTATAGAGCTAGAGGCAATCAACAACTATCAGGAATTACTTTTTTTACTTTATTAGTTGTTCTCTTCCTTGAACCACACCATCAAAGTTTGGAACTTGTGGAAAATGTGGTGGATGACCATCAATCCAATCTACATATCTACATATGCATAGATCAATTTCAATGACCATATTTAGATTTTCCATCATATTTGAAATGTGAATAAAAGTCACTACAATGAGAGGTCATATGAGTCTATTCTTTTAACACACTTGATGACATGTCACTCTTGGTAGTTCAAACATGCATCCATGTAGCTCAAGTAGCTCAACTAAAGAACCAAGAAGATTAGGCACACAACAAGTAGCTCAAACAACTCAACCAAACAACCATGCATCTCAACCAAACAAAAAAGTAGTTGATGAATGTCTAATGGATAATCAACATATTGATAAAAATTTCATTCGAATTCATCATTGCTTTGAGTAATCCATTAATGTTTAACTACCTTGATTATAAACCTTTGATACCAATGAAGAAATATTCAACATGTGTGTGTGTGTGTGTGTGTGTGTGTGTGTGTGTGTGTGTGTGTGTGTGTGTGTCTATATAATGGGACACAATTTATTAGGAAGATACATACATATAACATGACCAACATAATTCTTTCCCCATGATCCATCATTAAGAGATAATGAAAGAGAACATAAGTATACCAGCCAAGAAATATTAAGAATCTAGGAAGTAAGCTCAGAATAAAATATAATTAATTCTAACATAACCCTATGTACAAAATATTTTTCCACAAGAAAAGTGTGGGCCATGTATGCAGATACTCTATATTTTCTATTTCAATGCTTCTAGCAAGAAATTCAAGTATTTTAAGAAAAATATCATTAACATTTCTCTCACAACTTAGGTATGCTAGAAATAAATGAGACTAAAGTTTTTTTTGCTCCATAGTTAATGGTGTACCAAAAATAGGAAATAGATACTTTAGAACTCTAGAAATAGAAGATTAAATAGATAGGACTAGATTTAGGAAACAAATATTGTAGGGGTAAAGCTCTATACAAATTTAAATGAATGATAATAAGAAATTTGAAGAAATAAACTCTTGCATAAACCAACAAAATCTCATCGTCAACTATGTACTTTCCTCCCCTTTGAATAACACTTGGAATGAAGGTGACATATTTAAACATTTTCATCTTGGCTAGAAATGCTTCAAGAGTTTGCCTTACCAAAGACAACATTTCAAAAAAATAATGGGTTAGAAACATTACTAGATGAAGGAAATTAATTCCCAAGCTCATGGAAACAACTTAAAAGAATGTACCATCCTATAATGGTTTCTGTCTATGCACTAATTTGATCCTAGCAATCAAAAAATATTATAATAACCTACTCTAGGAGAGGAAAATGAGGAAATATTATATGCTAAGGCAACCAAAACCTATAAGAGCATACAAAATGATGCCACCCTAACTTATAATCTATGAAAGACAAGTGCATAAAATATTGAACAAAAGAAACAAACAAACTCCCTTGAACTTGGTGCAATGCCTTTCTTTCTTCTTTCAAATTGATATGTTGCTTACATGTGATAATATTCACCTAAATCATGAAAGAAAAATGATAGCAAGAACACTAGAAAAATGTGGTTAGGAAATAACATTAACAAAATACCTCAATTGAACTCCCATGTTCTTCCCAAGTTCACAAAAATGTTCAAGTTGATGAAAGATCAACCACACATCTCCCAAGAATCACCTACATGCAAAAACCTATCGCAAAAAGAGACAAGCAAAAGCTATGGAGGCTAGAATTCCCAAATCCATAAATGAGACATTCTTGATGAGGAAAAACATAAATTTCTATTATCAAAAGTGAATGAGTAAATTACAAAGAGATCAATCCCTTTAAAAGGAGATCAAAACCCTAACATGAATCTAACTTAGGTTGCATAATAATAATTAATAAAAGAATTAATTATTATATTCCTAATATTTAACTTAAGTAAACTAGAGATAATAAGTGACTTAATAATTAAATCAATATGATTTAATTAATAATAAAATTTTTTTACTACTCTAACAACCCCCCTTAAGATAAACTTAGAATGAAGCTAAAAATCTAGAAACTACTACTAAAAGAATTATTCAATCCTGACAACAAGGCTTGATGATGTACCCAAGCACAACCAAATCTTTTAAAAGAGGGGAAATAGAGAAAACCACATGGGAAAGACCCTACTCCAAAAAGAGATGGAAAAAATGCTAAAAAGAATTAGTGAAGGACTGAAGAAGCCTCCAAACTAGGAAATGTCCCAGAACATAGGAATAAAAGATGATCATGACAAAAACCACTAAATCATGAAGCTACAAATAGTACCAAATTGTTTATTTGAAGAACCTCCATTGCATAAAACATGACCAGGTAGAGAAGACTAGGTTTGAAGAAATGATAAATTGAAGATGGAAAGTATCTTCATGGCCTCCAAAAATAGGAATGAAATAATGTCTATATGGTAAATGATCCATCTCACTGAAATGCATTGGTATCTAGCCACTATAATCACCTAGTACATAAGATCAAACACTAAATACATAGCTCACTCCATTGAACCAAGAAAGAAATAGAACCAACATAACCCCCTATAATGTTGATAGTTAAGACATGAACACTAAAATTGGATACAATATCTCTTACAAAAAGAACCAAGAACATCAAGAGTGCCAAAGAAGTACAAACACCTACAATGACACATGTCATCAACACATCATGAGGCTAATTTCATGGAAGGAACAATCACTTGACAAAGGAAGATGGTGAATATTGTTGGAAATATAGAAGGAGTAATTGATATGGGGGAGTGAGGGGTGGGGTAAATCAATTACTACTACAATAAATCTAAGATCCCTTAAATGTCAACAACAAAATTAAGACTAAAAAAATTGATTGTTGTTGATGCTCAGTAAACAAACACAAATTTTTGTAACTCAGTAAATGTAGAGAGAATTACTTTTACCTAATCTTAAATTATGAGTAATTAACTTGCAAGCATAAGAGAGATAACATGAACACATGAGACATGAGGATTTAACATGGAAACCCAATTTGAGAAAAACCACCAATGTAACTAGTTACTATTTTTCACTCTTCTAAAGTGAGCCCTATTAGGAGCAAACCCAATTAAAGGTTACAAAAGACACTATTAGGTGTGACCCTATTAAAGGATTCAATCACCCTACTAGGAGTGGCCTTTCAAAAGGTCTTATAAACAATTCAATAGCATTGCCACCTTGTTAGAGGATTTGCAACTAGTTGTTAAACTTAGTTAAGAGATTTTAGATCACTACTACAATGGTTAAAGAGTAACAGTAAAATGACTTGAATATGATGCAACTGAATTGCTGAATCGAGATCTTTTTTCTACTTAAACTTGATCCTTTTTCATCGAATATTACTTTTCTACTCCACAAGGATACCTTCTTGTCCTTTAAGTACACTCCCTCGACTCTTTTCTTTTCAATTCAATCAATACACTTGCACACACTAGAAATCTCAACTTGACCTTTTACTTATACCATCCAGATTGTCAAGTTGACCCAAATTCAAATTACAATAACCAATATTCATCATTATATTTGGCTAGAATCAATACATAAAATAATTAAGCTTCATATGCGAAAATAAGAAAAATCCTTCACAAGCTGACCTTATGCAGTAAAAACAAACTTTGGAATCATTTTTTGTGTTAACCAAAAGAAGCTTGGTTAACACTATGAACTTGCAAAAATCCTTTAGCAATTGAGTGAACTCAGTGAATACTAACTTTGTCCAACTTTCCCTTTGTTGATTGAGCTCAGTTAACACTTATTATTGCATAAACTCCTTGGATGCTGGAGTGAGCTTAGTAGAGACTACTTTTTGAATTTGGCAAACATAGACACACTCAGTAGACATTGTAAAATGTCTTTAGTTCTTGAGAGAGCTCTACAAAGCACTGAGTAAAATTGATATGAGATGAAACTAATATGACATTTGTGTAACATCAAAGACAACACACAATTAATCAATTGTTCCAAAAATATCCCTCTTTGGTATTGATGGCAACACAACATGTCATAGCATAATAAAATTTCAAAGAAAACATAAAGTAAGGAACATATCCTTAATTTCATTTTGATTCTCATCCATGAGAATGCCCTTTATTAGTTTGAGCCCTTCTTATCTTCAGATAAACATAACTTCTCCCTCTTAGAGAAATTTCTTATGAGATATGATAGTAAACTACTCCCTCTTTGACAACACATACCAAATTTTTATGAATGTACCTTGAGTATTAATTCATATGTGATATTCTCTTTCCAACTCTACATCAACTGATTGATCTTTAGTATGCTCTCATTGATGCATCACTAAAATCTATTTAGCAAGCTTTAGATAGGGGAATGACCCCTAGCTTACCTCTTAGATACAAGAATGCATCCTTAGGTAATGGCTTGGTGAATATGTTTACAATTTGTTCTTTTATATGGAAATATTCTAATCCAATTTCTTTGTCCTACACCAATTCTCCAACAAAGTGGTATTTTATAGCAATATGCTTTGTTTTTGAGTGCATCATTGGGTTCTTTGATATGTTAATTGCACTGGTGTTATCACAATACATTACTACAGGCTCTTTGATTTCAACCTTCATTCCTTCCAGCAATTATTTGAACCAAACAATGTTAGAACAATTTACTGCTATTGCCACATACTTAGCTTTTGCTAGGGATTGGGATGTACAGTTTTGCTTCTTGGTTGTCCAAGATACCAATCTTTTACCAAGAAAGAAATTTGCACCACTAGCACCTTTTTTGTCATCAAGATTTCCTGTCCAATCAACATTAGTAAATATCTTTAGGTCTAGGTTTCCTCCAAATTTGTACCATAAACCATGATCTTCAGTACCTTTCAGATATCTCAAGATTCTTTTGATTTCCATCATGTGATTTTCTTTGAGTTTAGCTAAGAATCTTGCCACTATCTCAACTACTAAGGCAATATCAAGCCTTGTGTGAACTACATACTCTAATTTTCCAATCATTGATCTGTATAAGGTTTGATCTACTTCTTTGGAGTCATCATATTTTGTAAGCTTCAATCCAATACACATGGGGGTACCAACTAGTTTTGAATCTTCCATTCCAAACTCCTTGAGTATCTCTTTTATATACTTAGATTGAGTGATACAAATACAATTTCTTTTCTATTGTATCTACAATACAAAAAATAATTTTATTTCACCAAACATGGACATCTCAAACTCTTTGTTCATTTTTTTTGAAAATCCTTTGCATAGGTCATCATTTCCTGTAAATAGAGTGTCATCCACAAATATCTCTACCAACACAATTTCTCTATCTAGTCCATCCTTGATGTATAGACTACTATTATCATTTCTTCTTTGAAAACCAATTTGTGTCTAGTAGTTATGTAGTCTTTTATACCAAGCTCTAGGAGTTTGTTTGAGACCATACAGTGCTTTGTGTAATTTACAGACCATGTCCCTTTTGTCAAGATCAACAAAACCTTCTAGCTATTCAATGTAGACTTCTTCATCAAGAATTCCATTCAGGAATGTAGATTTAACATCCATTTGATATACTTTGAATCCTCTATTAGCTACATATCTAAGGTGGGTCCTAACACCTTCTAATCTTGCAACAAGAGAAAAAGTCTCACGATAATCAATCCCTTCTTCTTGAGAATATCCTTTATAGACTAGTCTATCTTTGTTTCTTGATACTTGTCCATCTTCATTCAGCTTATTTTTGAATACCCATTTTGTTCCAATTACATTTTTATCTTAAGTCCTAGGAACAAGATTCCATGTTTTTTCCTTTTCTATCTATTCTATTTCTTCGTTCATTGCCTCCATCCAACTTTCATTTTCTAAAGAATCCTTAATACTTATCGATTCAAAATTAGCAAGTAAACATGTACCTCTTTTTTTTTTCTTTTCTTGTCATAGTACCTTTTGATTTATCTCCAATAATCTGATGAGGTGCATGATGCCTTTTGACATACTTGGCCAATACAAGTTCTTTTCCTTTTGAATAATTTTCCCTATCTTCATTTTGAATTTCAACTTTAGGTTCAAGTCATTTAGATTTGGCAGGCATTGAGTCGGTAGCTTCAAAATGTGACTCAAGTCCCTATGATTTGGTAGATTCAGAATGTGACTCAGTTTGAACTTCTCGCAACTTAGTAACTATGGAAGACTTGGGAGATGAAGTCTTATTATCTATCGATGTGTTGGCTTCAAAGTAAACAAATCTTTTGTAATATTCTGGTTCCCTTTTGCTTTCTTCTTCACTCTTTTTTGCAAACTCGTCAATTCTCACATGTGCACTTTCTATGATTTTATGAGTAGACAAATTCAAACATTTATATGCCTTACTTTTGTAGGAATATCCTAAGAATATACCTTCATCACCATTCACATCAAATTTTCCTTTTCTAGACTCTTTCAAGATATAACATTTAAATCCAAATACTTTTAGATAACTTATATTGGGTTTTTACCCATACCATAATTCATAGGGAGTTCTATTTGAGTCCTTCTTCAACTATACTTGGTTAAAAGTATGAACTACAATGATGATGGCTTCCTTCTAGTATTTGATAGCAACATTCTTTTCAATCATTAGAGTCCTTGCACAATCCATGATAGATCTATTTCTTCTTTTGGGTATTCCATTCTGCTCAGGAGTGCCAAGGGCTAATACTTTCCTTTTGATTCCTTTTTTAATGCATGAATTATTGAATTCATTGGAGATGAATTCACCACCTCTATCTGATCTTAAGCATTTCAATATTTTTCTTATTTCTTTTTCTACTCTTGCTATATATCAATTGAATTTATCAAATGCTTCTGACTTTTCTCTAAGATACATAACAGTCATCATTCTAGAGTAGTCATCAACAGAAAGAAGAAAGATTTTTTCTCCACTATAACTTTCTACACCAATAGGTCCACATAAGTCAGTATGCAAAATTTCCAAGACATCTTTAGATTGATAGTTTTTGCTTTCAAAACTAGTCTTTCCCATTTTGCCAATCTAACAATTTTTGCATAAACCAACATTTGGTTTCTTCAAACTAGGGATACCTCTTACTTTTCTAAATTTTCTTATCTTGACCATATTATCAAAATTTACAAGACATTATTCTGTGCCATAACCAAATTTCTTCCATTTGATCAATAAAACATGAGCAATCACAAAGATTAAGATAAAATACATTACCTCTTGTTTATTTTCATGATCCAATTAGATTCCCTTTGCCATATAGCAATCTTTCCTTGCAATGCATGAATTCTACCTTGAATCTAATGTTGATTAGTTGTGCTACACATAGTAGATTATATTTTAGTCCTTCAACCCAATAGGCATTGTCACATATAGGTTGTCCGGTTAATGAGATTGAACCTTTCCCTTTTATGCAACAAGGTTCATTATTTCCAAACCTTACACTACCTCCATCATAGTGTCCAAAGTGTTCAAATTTTGTTTCATCTCTAGTCATATGATGTGAATATCCACTATCTACGATCCATGTGTCATTTTTACTAACATGAGAGATAGTTGTCATCTTATCTTCTTCTTCATTAGATTCATCCTTTACAACAATGTACATTATTTCATCTTCACTATTATTAGAATCTTTAGCCATGAAACAAGTCTTCTTATATTTTTCTTTGAATGATTTGTGACTTTTGGTTCCATTCATTCTTTTGTACTTATGGCTCTTCTTCTCATTATTTCCTTCTCTATTTGGACACCTGGCAATAATATGACCAATTTCTTCACATGAAAAATAGATCAAAGGAACTTTACCTTTTTACTTTCCTCTATTTCTAGAATATTTCTTTGCATGTAAAGCTTAAAAAACTTCAAGATGACTATTAGAACTTTCCTCTATTTCCTCTTCACTTTCTGATTGATTGTCCTTTGTTTTTTTTCCTTTTTCTTTGACTGAAAGTTTAGCTTCAAATGAAAACTCAACATTTTTGGAAGTTGGAACATAATTGTCAAAGTTGTCTAGCTCAAAAGTTGTCAATCTTCCTACTAAGGCATCCAAACTCAACTTGTGATTTGGTTCACATCTCTTTTCTTGAATAACAGATACAACGATTGCATAGATAAGAAGCAATGTTTTGAGATCTTTACTTACAATAGTTTCTTCTTTGATTTCTCCTCTAGATGCTCTAATTGCACTGATACTAACTTTGATTCTTTCCACATATTCGGCAACATTTTCATCTTCTCTCATTCTCATTTGATCAAACTATCCTCTAAGGATTTCAACTTTAGCTCTCTTTACATTGTCATAGCCACCATAGATATTCGTTAGCTTGTTCCACATATCAAAAGAAATTTTACAGCCTTTGATCTCATCAAATTCAACATACCTGAGAGAAGATTCAATATCGATCATCATGATGTTATTGTTCTTTTTCTTAGCAAGATCTCTAATAGATAATCTTGCTAAGGAGTTTTCTATTCTTCATCAAGGTATTTGCAGCTTAAATCACTAATGGTGGCTAGATGAAGTCTCATGAGTCCCTGCCATGGTTGAAAAGTTGTCTCTATTTAACTTTTGAATCTCTCTCTTGTAAGACATCCTGATCTTTAGCTTAGGTCCTTGAAACATTTCCTAGAAGCACCAAAAGCTCTAATACCAATTTTTTGAAATACAAAAGGAGTAATGGACAAGGTCGGTGAATTAGTTACTACTAAAATAAATCCTAGATCCCTTAGATGTCAACAACAAAATTAAGATTGAGAAAACTGATTATTGTTGATGCTTGGTAAACAAACACAAATTTTTGTAACTCAATAAATGTAGAGAGAATTACTTTTAGTTGTTCTTAAATGATCACTTCTAATGATCTGCCCTATTAGGAACAAATAGGACTACTAGGTCCACCTTGTTAGAGGTTTTATAAATACACAATTAAGTATGAACTCGGTAAAGAGATTTGAGAAAAGACTATTAAGTCTACCCTATTAAAGGATTTAGACTAGTTCACCTATTAGGATGAAACAATAGATCTTTGGCTTACAACTAATTTGCTAATAGAGATTCTTTAAAATATTAATCACCTTTTGTGATGGATATGTCTCTATTACTGATTCTCATTCACATGCTTCTCTTCACATAAAATTGAAACCCTTGGGTATGATACAATACATTACATATTTATCAATCCAATTTCATAATTACAAAGTCAACCATCATATAAGTTAACCTTAATATTACAAAGTCAACCCATATGTTGATACTCAGGTTCTGAAGATTGACTTGGTGAAGTTTTGATACTCGACATCCACTGTCATTACTTAGCATCATCATGCACTCAGTAGAAGTAGAAGCTTGGTCCATACTATTCACTTCAATATAGTCTTGAACTCAGTCTACATTGGTGACTCAGTAGATACTATGTAACATTTTATTAACAAAATTACTTGTTTACCATGACTACACTTGGTAAACACTATTCTCCATACAACTCAGTCAACACTAACTTCACTTTATTTGAACTTCTAGTTGAGTAGAAACTGCAAAGCTCAGTAACCACTAGAGTGCTCGAGTTAAACTATTACACTTCACATTTCTTAAATTCTGCTTGGTTTGAACTAGAATGCTTAGTAGTCACTAGAATTAGTCTAGAAGACTTGGTAGCAACTATAGAGCTAGATGACTACTAAATTACATGGAGAATTCTATAGAATGTTCAATGATCTTAGTAGCCATACAAAATCTAAATAAGTGTTGTCACTGATAACAAACTTGACTAATATGTCAACAATCTCCGCCTTTGTCATTAGTGAAAAAAACACATATTAGCCAAAACTTATATACATCACAATGTGATACTAACTCGGTATGGTATACTATTTTTGAGATTTTTCAAAAATTTCCTTTGTAATTATATATAGTATACTATATTTGCAAATTTTCTACTTTATACACTTTATCTCTTTGCATGATTCTCCCCCATACAATATACATAGTCTCTCACTATACATTATCTCTCCCCCTTTTTGACAATAATGCAAAAGATTTATTCAAAATTTATCTACATGGAAAGACCGAAATGAGAAAGAAACTTAGAATGTACCTTAAGAATAAGTTTTAGAGTTTTGTCCCAATTTTCTTGCAAAATCTTGCACTTATGGAGAGCAATTTGCACTTCTACAGATAGTTCTATCATGTGATCTACAATAGAGAAATTATTGTCATGGATCAATGCTTTTAAATAAACAATATGCTTTTGTATTGTATCCATAATGGGAAGGATCATATTCTAAATATCTATTAGTGTAAACTAGGTCCTTGCTTCTTCTCTCAACAACTCTGCTTCCTCTTCATCCACATCTTCTCCTTTTCCCTTGGTTAACATAAGAGATGTGCTTGTTTTTAATTTTGCTATCCTCCTCTTACCTTTGTTAACTACTTGTGGAAGCTTTATCTCTAGCTCTACCCTTTTCTTCACCTCATAATATGTTCCAAAGTGTGGTACCTTTGGATCAACAAGTTCATTAATCAAGGCTTCAATTATGTCCTTTGTTTCATCAATATTCACCTCATAGGGAAGAGGTTTTACCCATACAACTCTGGTTTCACTGCCTAAATGTTGACTCTATCATTGTCTACCATGAAATAAACATCATCTTTGTAGTCTTCTATGAATTTCTTGGGTATTCTAAATCTATTATTCATTTTCTCCTTGAAGACATCAAAATAGTTATCCATTATGTTGACAAAATTCTCTCCCATTTAAGAAATATATTCATTAATCTGATATACCACTGGCACATCTTTTCTCCATACTACCATGCCTTTTGAATGGAAAAACTTTTGAACATAGAAAAATAAACATGTCAAAAAAGAACCAAATTTGCAAGGGTTGTTCTTGGAAGTTCTACTACTTTCCATGTTCTTGTTGAACTTCTTCAACAACAAATCTACAAGATCATATGACAAGTTGTTCCTCACAACCTTGTATGCCAAGTCAATACCTTCACATGAAATACTATTTAGATGGCTAGAACTATAAATCTTGTGAGCTATCACATGTATCTTAAATTTAAGTTCTGCATCAATTACACTACTAATTTTCATACCTCTGTCATCTCACTTGTCTAGGGTTTTCTTTTCCAACTCCAGCCGACCTAGCATTTTGGTGGTTTTGGCTTTGGTGAGCATGCAGAGGTTGGTAATGTGATGAATCATTTTCTTGGTAATTAAAACTAGTTGGTAAATCCATAACTAATCATTGTGAATTGACTTAGGGTGTATATAATCCATTTGATTTGAAAACTTTAGGGTAGATGGGGAATGTGAGTTAAACCCTTGTCTTCTAAATGTTTATTTTCAAGTTCGAGAATTGCATTCGCACATAGTCCACTTAGGGTTTCATCCATTTGTATGGTTCCAATTTATTGAATTGCACACTTAAAATGAGTTTGGATTTCATTTATAAGGAGTACCTTAGGAGGAATCTATGATTACACTCCATTTGAGTTGAGGGTTTTAGAACTGCTGGCACAAGTTTGAAACTAGGTGCTTTCCATTCCACTCCTTGCACCAACATCTTAGACCCTTTCTTCATCTTGCTTATACTAATTGATGCAATGATTGCTCAGTAAATTATCAAATCTTTGAAAACCTTACTATAAATTCCACTTGAAGTCCCTGGGTTGCTCTAGAATTCACTTCTTCACAATAACACTTAGAATTCTTTGTGAAAATGGATTTGATTTCTTGCTTTTTGTTGAAACTCACCATTAGTGCTTGGTATAAAGGTAGCTATGATGACATCATGTGCGACATTATGCTTGATAGGCTATCATCCACTATTCAATTGATTACTCGATGAAAGTTTTGTAACTTAGTAATCAAACATGTTCTTGTTACTCCTAACCTTTCTTAGTAGAGTCCATGACATGACCTTACTCAGTAGAGAAGGTAATTTGGTGATAGTTGATACCAATCTTACTTGATGATCCTTTTGTATCTTGAATACTGATTTGGATCTTTGTCACCTATCAATAGGAGCTATTTGAATGTGATCATAATAATGTAGTTCCAATTCTTCCTTAAGAACTTAGTTGGAAATGGTGGAGTCACCCACTTCTTGAGTGATGTGACCATCATTACTTGAACTATCTTCCTTGGTGGATTTAGGAGTCCATTTCTGTCTCACCTACTTTCTAATGTTGTTTTCTTTTGGTTTCTTTTCATCTTCAACTCTACCTATATTCATGCAATTCTTGGCTAGATGACCAAGTTTGGTAGAAGTGAAACATCTTATGGTGGTATCGCTCTTCCTTGTGTGATGTTTAACACACTTCATGCAAATGTGTCTAAATTCTCCACTATAATGATATCAACATGAAGTTTTGTAGTCCCAACCAAATATTTCTTTCATGATCTATTCTGTTGGATTGAATGACTTCTACAATTTGATGCTTTATGAACTTGTTTCTTGCGTTTGTGACACTTGTCTTCATATTTTGGTTTCTCTTTGCATTCATTAGCCTTTTTACCATGCTGATTGCAATTGTAGCATTTACCATTTAATTTTTCTTTACCATTACTCCAACATTTGTTTGATGTATGACCTATCTTACCATAGTGATTGCAAGTAGGTCTTTGATTCCTTTGAGCACATTGTTTAAAGGATTCACCTTTTTTTCTATATCCAATTCCTACTTTACCCTTTTGTCTATAGACATTCTACACATTTAGTTGATTTAACTGATTCATGTTAGCTTGAGATTTCATCATTCTTTCATTGATTTTCTTTTCAGTGTTTAGGTCATTTTTCAATCTTTCACTAATTTTCTTTTCAGATCTCAGCTCATTTCTTATTCTTTCATTGATTTGTCTTACCAGATTTAGATCATTCCTTAGTCTTTCATTAATCTATCTTTGGCCCATGATTTCTTTATTTGCATTGGAGATTTGATCCACAAGATGTGCATGCTGAAGAGATTAGTTCTAGATTTCATTGTTTCTACCATCCATTTCTTCTTTCATCTTGTTCCTCTATTCCAAGATTTTTCATAGCCTTATTGACTAAATTTCTCGTTCTTTCTTGAGATTTATTACTTCTTCATGTAGGGAACCATTCTTCTCTAAGAGTTCTTTGATTGAATCATTTGTTTCATCTAAACTACTTGAAGGGAAAAAAATTCAATTATTTCTTCAATATACTGATGATCATTCATCTGATTTGCAAGTTTCTTCCTTCTTTACAGGGATTTGATTTGCAATGGCCATCTCTAGATCCAACTTTTCATTGTCAATTGCTTTATCAAGTCTGAATATCTCCATTTTCCTTGATCTTTGCTCAAGCTATCAAAATTTATCCTAAGAACCACAAAGTTCTAATACCAATCATTGGAAATATTCAAGACTATGCTAGGTTACTGAGAGCAGAGGGGTGAATCCGTAACCTCAAAAACTTTACCAAATTTAGATGTTGAATGCAATAATCCAATTACCATTTAATTCATTAAAGCAACTCTAATTGCATGCATGAGAAACTGAAAACATAAAACATTCATAACACTTGAACACAATAATTTGGTGACCCCAAAACCTTCCAAATAGAAAGTAAAACTAAGGTGGGGATGATACAAACAAAACTTCAATAGTGCAGCATAAAGTTGGCATGTTATAGCTTACAATGATCACTTCTGATGATCTTCCCTATTAGGAGCAAATATGACTACTAGGTCCACCTTATTAGATGTTTTACAAACACACAATTAAGTATGCACTTGATAAAGGGATTTGAGAAAAGACTATTAAGTCTACCATGTTAAAGGATTTGGACTGGTTCACCTATTAGGATGAAATAGTAGATCTCTAGCTTACAATTGATTTGCTGATAGAGATTCTTTAAACTGCTAATCACCTTTTGTGATGGATATGTCTCTGCTACTCCTTTACTGATATGGCCTTACAATACCCTTTGTTTGTTGCTGATTCTCATTTGTATGCTTCTCTTCACATAAAATTGACACCCTTGGATATGATATAGTACTTATATATTTATCAATCCAATTTACACAATTACAAAATTGGCCATCATATAATTTAACACCAATATTACAAAGTCAGCCCATATGTACATACTCGGGTTCTAAAGACTGACTTGGTGAAGTTATGATACTAGGTGTCCACTGTCAACACTTAGCATCATGATGCACTCGATTGAATTAGAAGCTTGGTTCATACTAATCACTTCAATTCAATCTTGAACTTGGTCTACATTGTTAACTCGGTAGATACTGTGTAACTCAATATAAAGTTAATTACTTGATTATGATGACTGCATTTGATAAACATTATGATCCATACAGCTCGGTCAACACTAACTTCATTGTACATTAACTACTAGCTCGATAACCACTAGAGTTCTCACGTTGAACTGTTACACTTCATATTGCCTAAATTCTTGTTAGTTTGAACTAGAAAGCTTGGTAATCACTAGAATTAGTCCAAAAGACTTAGTAGTAACTATAGAGCTTGGTGGCTATTGAATTACATGGAAAACACTATAGAATTTTAAATGATCTCAATAGCCATAATTAATCTAAATAAGTGTTGTCTCTAATATAAAACTTGACTGATATGTCAACAACATGAAACTCCCAAAGGTACTTTATAATGTAGTGCAAGGAAAATAGAACATAGAGATGTGCAAGATCATGAAATGCAATAGAGTGACACTTTATCTCAAAGCATTTGCAAAAATACTAACAATGGCTGTCAACATAGATCAAAAGAGACATAAGGATGATACAAGAGATAGTACAACCCATGAAAAATTATCTAAAGAAAAAAAACTAATCTCTAGACTTGAGACGACCAAGATATCCACTAGAATATGAACAAGCAAAAAACTTAATAGGATGTGCCTAGAGTAGAATTTGGAAAATAGAACGTCTCAAGATATTTCTCCTAGAGTGAAAAATATAACCTCATATTTTGACTACACTGGCCAAAAACCAAATAGAATTAAAAAATCTAAATAAATTGCACCATCATGACGGGCTCAAAACCACTGTTCTAGCAATATCTTGTTTACAAAAAATAGAGTTTGTATGAGCAAGTTATGGCCAAACAATCACATGTATGTACAAAAAACACTAGAGGGGTAAAATATTTTAAAACTACCTTAGGATTCATGCCAAAATGCCTCAGAGAGCATGCCAACTAGGACCAAAAATTATCTTAGGAAGCATGCCAATTTTGTACCAAAACTATATTGATTTGTGTGCCAAAATTTTCAATCTATGTGCCAAAAATTTAGATGCGTTTCTTTAAAAATCTCAACTTGCATTTTAAAAGATCTCAATTACGTGCAAAAATATCAATTTATGTGTCAAACAATCTTAGGTTTTATAAAAATCATATCAATTGTTGTGCCAAAAAAACCTAACTTCCATACCAAAAATCATAAAGTCACCACATCAGAAAATGTGCCCAATCTTGGTGTAATATAATTTTTCATCAAATTTCAATTTATCTAAATTGGACAAATTTTATAAAAATAGGGGTTTTTGGGTGCTCCGAGCTCAATAGTGAGATCTGTTTAGGCCCAAAGTGCACCGAAAAAAGGTGACCCCCCAAATTCAATACAAAAGTAACTCTAAAAGGAAAGGTAGACTTCTTATAAATAGAATAGGGGCATGAATATTTGGAGCTTTGATACCATGTTCAAGTTGATGAAAAATTTACCCCACATCTCCCAAGAATCATGTACATACAAATACCTATCGCAAAAGGATAGAAGAAAATGCTATGGATGTTGGAATTCCTAGATCCATAAATGAGACATTCTTGATGATTTAATAGAGAAATTGATATTATCAAAAGTGAATGAATAAATTATAAAGAGATCAATCCCTATAAATGGAGATCAAAACCCTAACATGAATATAACCTAGGTTGCATTATAATAATTAATAAAATAATAAATTATTATATGCCTAAAGTTTAGCTTAAGTAAACTAGAGATAAAACATGACTTAATAATTAAAGTAATATTATATAATTAATAAGAAAAAACTTTATTACTCTAACAAAAGATAGCCTAAAAGAATGTACCAACCTATAATGGTTTCTGTCTATGCATTGCTTTTATGAAAAGAATAAAAAAATATCATAATAAACTACTGTAGGAGAGGAAAATGAGGAAATATTGCATGCTAAGGCTATTGCAACCTATAAGATTTATCATTGTTCAAGTCAAAACTTTATCATTTACAATATGTCATTGTTATATAATTTATGATCTTTGTGTTCATGTTCATAGCCTTCCTTCTATGTTATACATCTAAACATTATCATATATTATTATTTAAAAGTACAAACATTTTTGAAAATAAAAATAATTATTGTGTTGTTGGTAATCAATTCCACTATTAGTTTCATTGAAGGAAATAATGTAGATAATGTAGTATCATCTCTAATGGTACATCTTGCACCAAAGACCAAGGTTCTTCATGATGGAAGATGACAAGAAGAAGATCTTTCTCTAGGTGACATAATTAGTATTAAACTCAAAGATAGTGTTTCTATAGATGCTTGTTTGGTACAGGGTGATTTGTTAAAGATTCACTAGCCTACTCCAACTGGTGAATCTCTTCCTCTTACAAGAATCTAGGAGATGGGAGTATTTTGTAGGTCTTCATGAAGTCAATGATAAATTAAGGTTGTGGTTATTCTATGTTTGTATCTACCTTTTACTCCACCAAAAGACCTCTTTGAACTACATGAATTATGAATTCCTTGGATGATTTTATTGTTGAATTGACTACAAAGTTGGATAAGCTCATTCAGACGAGCACAATGAAGTCTTTGAAATCTCAACCAATGTTTGCTAGGACTAGGAAAAAAAAGGCTTCAAGCAATCAAGTGAAGACAAAAAATACTCAAAAGGACAAGGACACTGGAAATGTCTAAAACTTTTAGACCCCTAAAATCAACACTAGAAAAGAAAAATAAACAAATTAATAATGAAAATTTGGCATGATGGGAACCAATGTATGAAAAAACATATCACAATAACAAGGGAGGGGGCATTTAATCTCCATCTTCATCAAAGAAGAAATCTCCTAAGACAATGGAAAAATCCATGTTGGTAGAGTTTCTACATCATTAGAAGGAATTTTTTTTTTCTACTATGAATATTGAATTACAGAGATGGATTTTATATTTTTGAACTTCACATCACATGGATTATTTATGATCTATATTCTCTTCTTCTTAGTCATGCCTTATGCAACCTATTTTGATGGGCAACACTTCACACGTAAATGCAATTGGAAAGAGGTCTATTGATATCAAGGATGGGTCTCTCAATGATATATTAATCATGCCTTATTTGTCTAATAATATTCTTTCAATCTATTAGGAAAATAATTATGAAGAAAGACTTTGGGATTCATAGCTGATTTGGATATCATTAGAGAGTTGTGGAGTATAGGAGCAATTTTTCATAAGATGGTTGATCATGCATATTAGATATACACCTTTGTAGATTCTCCTCTTGATAATGGCTTTGATCCTTTGTCCATTGATCATGTTTCTCAAAGCACTATTCTCACATCCTATCAACCATGAGAATTTAAGGAGTTTGAGTTATTTTGTATGCAATCTAGACTTAAAGATTGGAGTGTAGATCAAAATATAGACCTATATAGTATTGAGAAAATATAAGTTGAAAGAATCAAATAATATCAATGTGCAAATTGGTTCTAAAGAAATAAATGATAAGCTTAGAAGAATCATAGATTTGCACATTTATAAAATTTATTTTATTTTTTTAATAGCTTGTAGATGGCCATGGTATTGGTCACCATATAAGGTATAGGCTTAGGGACCTATGCTATTTTTCTTTGTTGATAATATGCAAACATATGTCTAACCCTCCATAAGTATCTCTATAGATCAAAAGAAATCTATTCATGAAGTAGGTTCTTAACATGGAGACTGAAACAACCAATTATAATAGATATTTTCCTAATCACCTCTCGCACAAAAAATCTTTCACACTGTTTAGAAACAATTTTGAAAAGATAGATCATTAGATAAATGCATTAGGTTCGTCTCCCTTTCTATTTTTAAATACTAGATATATAAAAGTTTCTTGAGAAAATACTTTGGGAAAAAGTGTATGCCCACTTCCATTTTCCAAAACATAATCTCGATCTAAAATCCATGGTCGTGGTGAAGTGATAAACAATGGAGGAGAATGAAAAATGTTACTAGCTTTAATGACTATTTACAAAAATCTCAACTTCATCACTAATGATTGATGATGGGTTAAGAATTGGCAATTATGAAAAAATACACACATAAATCTATATTAATAATGTTTGATCTATGTAGACCTTAGAACCTCAATAAGTTAGTATATTTTTATGATTATTCCAAGTTATTAAAAAGCATTTTTACATTCTAATTTTTTAGATGATACTTCCACAATCTTACAAATTTTTTATAATTCATACTATGCGCATGAAATTCATAATATATGCATGAATATTTTTAAATTACATTCTGTTGTAATGTCTTCATGTATTAGATCAAATTTTATGATCTTATTTATCTCTTTTATTTCTAATTTGATCTAGTAATAGGTCATAGATCCAATAAAAACTCACATCTAGAAAAATTCATTTGGAAGAATCTACAATGACCTTGCACATCAGAAAACCTAAGTCAAAAACATTTCATGCCAACTTCTACAACCCTAAACATCAAGAAACTTATGACCTAAAATATTTTTGTGAAAAGGTAAAATTTTAGCCACTAAACTATTGAAAGGGATGATTAAGTAGAGGATCTAAATATATAATTGAATAATTACATGTACAATGTTTAGCTGATTTAGAGTTGGCTATTATAGTAGAAGTCTCTACATTTTAAAGTGTCTCTAACTCTCTCTTTCTATGGATACATTCTTTCATAAGATCTTTTAGTCTCTTATATTCAATACAAAAGTATCCTTTCAATAGAAGCCCACTTTTTACGTTGACATGGTACTCAGAAAACTTATCTATGGCTATTGACATTCTATAAATTACTATACCCATGCTTCCTTGCATCATGAAAACCTTCACCATACTTTTATGTCAGGGAGCTTTTTTTTTGTTATATAGCCTTCAAATGTGAAAGAAAGTGGTGGTGAAAGGGGATTAAATATCTTTGGAATATTATGGAATGTTTTAATTAGTGTATTCAGGGGAGCCGAGAGGCTCATTTTTACACAATTAAATATTAGTAGTAGCATGTTTTGTTGTTGTAAATTGGAATAGACAATGTGAAAATGGGCACAACTTGATTTTTCAATTGTCAATTACTTATGGTTAAGAAATTTATGCTTCCATAAATAGGAAACATAATATCACTAACTATCATGAATGCCATGTTGAAATAACTTGATGGGAGACTAAGGGTTTTTATGCATCTCTATGTAAACTAGAGGGATAGGGATCCACTAGTCTAGATACTAGGAATTGTGTCCATTCATGTCCACTCATAGTGAAGGATTATTCAGTAGACCTAAACTAAAACCTACTAAGGAGATTTAGGCTCAAATTGTTGGAGAATAAGGATCAAACTATTGATTTGATTGAAATGAATTGATTATATGTCATAACTAGGGTGAATAAAATAAAATTGATAATAATCAACATAACCATTAAGATATAGATCTAATATGCCAACTATGAGTACAAATATAAGAGATTGATTCTAAAAAGTGCTCATGGAGCTCAAGAGTCCTTTTCACTATTGTAGATAGAACCAAACCCGTTTGTCTAAGAATGGGTTCTCCTTTCGATAGGATGGGTCTCTCACAGTGAGAACATATGGACCCATTTGAGTAAATATGACTAATAACCTGATATATCATCATCTATAAATCTTAATCCATAAGGTTCAATTTTGAATCAAAAGTTAAGAAAAATTGCACAAATTCAAATACAATATAGACAAATGAAAGAATTCCCTTCAAAGATTTTTAGTTTTCATAACCAGTGAAATAATAAAACCCTATAATTATCAATGAAGGTGAATAGAAACTTTGAAAAACATAATAGATATTACCTTAAGTAATGAAGTTCCTACAACCATGACATGAAAACATCCATTTAGAACTATATGATCCTCTAATTTTCAATAATAGATGTGTAACTTTCACATCATTGTTGCTTTGTGCAAATGGTGGCCTGCATAGACTTAGCTCTAGAGATGTACTAAATAAAAAAATACTCCAAATCTGTTGGCCTATCCTATACTATGTAGCAATTCCTAGCCAGTTTCCACCATTTCTCTTTTGTTTGCTACCATAATAATTATTCCACTCTTTGTTGCCATTCTTCCTTTTCCTGCATAATGAAAAATTATGTATTTTTAGTTTTCTTTTTAATTTAAGATCATTAGTAATTAAAAATAATTTAAGTACTAATAAAATTTATTAAATAATATTTTTCTTACAAAGAATATTATTCTTGAGAAATATTATTTACTTAAAATAGTTGATCCCCGTAATATTTTCAAATAATATTTGTCATTTATTTATTAAATAATAAGAATTGTATAAATAAAGGAGACATTAGAGTTTCAAGGGACTTTAGAACTTTTAATATTTAACAAATAAATATTTTACTGCAAGATAATTTGTATAAATATAGACATGGAGATTAGTTGTTGAAAACTATCGCGGTCGGCTCTAGAAAAGACGAATGCATACAAAAAGAGTTGCAAGAATGAAACACATATGAGACTTCAAAATATTCTTTTATGGATAAAGCCTTCAAAAAATGCATATCTACTTAACCTAGAGGGAAAATATCTAAGAATATTTCATCAATTTTAAAAAAGTGAATTATCCAAAATTCCCTCAAAATGAAAATGCATAGCCACCTTCCTATAATGTACAAAAATAATAGCATTTAGACGTTGAATATATTTTTAATTAGATAATAAATTATCCAAAAAATTAACTATGTTTTATAATTACTACTTATGAATTATTAATTTTTTAGTTATGAGTATTAAAATAAACAATTAAGAATCTAAATGAGTAATATAAATGGAAGAGACAACATTATGAAGAAAAAAAATATTCATCCATGTTAGCCACATTTATAGTCGCCAATTCACTTTCGGTTTTAATTTTTCTCTCAAGCGCGTCCACTTACCTTGTCGCATGAGAAGCTTAACCCCCTTGAAGTGCCCAGCCAAATACTTAAACCCACGCGGTTAGCCCTTTTCCCCCCATTCTAAACCACTTTGAATCACTTTGAAAAATAGTTCAAAGTAGTTCAAAGCGGTTCGATGCGATTTTTATTACTAACACTTTCCTTGCGTAGGTAATGTATCTCACTCGGTGGTTTGTTCTTCTGAAGAACTTTGAACCACTTTGAACCTCGGTTCAAAGTAGTTCAACGTAGTTCAAGACTCACATAATGATCACTTTCAAGCGTGGAAAGATAGGGCGCCGCCTTTCACTCGTGATCCTATCAAATGAGCGTGGTCTAAAGGACGGTCCTATTTCCAAGGAAGATAATCATTGTAAATCTTGTTGAATATCTTCAAGCCGTCAAAAGAACTCAATTTGATTAATGTTGAAGCATCTGAAAAAGGAAAGAATTTAATGCGGAGCTCATGCAAAGGGTTTTCAAGCATGCGAAAGCTGGCGGAGGTGATGTCAAAGTAGTGGGTAATTATTATCCCGTACCCTCACACGAAGTTATTGCTTTCTTTAAAAACTCATGTAATTACTCCCAAAATCTATTATCACATGAGAAGCTGGTATAGACGGGGAGCTGTTAAGGAAATAGGAGAGATTTTCTTGGTTTTTAGTGAAGAATAGCTAAGAATTTGATAATCCTATTTGCTCTGCAACTATATTCGTTTCTAGATTTGTGTGTTTAGTCTCTGCATTTTTTTAGATTATCATGAGGATGGTCTTGCATTTTTTGGGTAATACTTCTGGTTTGGAATGCAAGAGACCAATTATATGTGACACTGATCTACGAGGGGTAAAGATAGAAAGCCTGTAGACCAAGTTTTTAGAATATTGTAACGAAAATAACGGGTGCATGGAAGTGTTAACCAGTGGGTTGATAGAGGCCGCAGTGTTTCCCCCATCATTTGTAAGCCCTGAACTTTTGTAGTTGTCTATAGATCACTATGATGTAAGGAGCAAAAGTATTCTTACTGAAGATGGCACCCCTGTTCTTTCCATTTTGAGAGAAACTGTTGCCTCAGTCCTACGTCTAACGACTAACACTTTTGCAGTGTTTTCACCTACCCAAGCCTTGGCTGAATACCGGGCGAATCCTAATACATTTTGAAATACCTTAGCTAGGAAATGGACTAAAGTCAATTATGGGGGTGGGTCTAGGCTATCGAAAGTCATTAAAAAATATCACATGCAACCTCACATTCATGACTTGGTTGTAATGTTGCATCGTGTGAAGGGTTCAACAGATGTTTCTCTCTTTGAGGAATGGATGTTTAGATATACAGAAATTGTTTTGAAGGGTGAGCAATGCATGGATTGGGAAAAAATCATTGCTACCTCTCTGAGGACACAATTGAGGTGTGCCAAAGAGTTCCGTGAAGATTTCTACATGGCCTCCTATCTGACCTATTGTATTGCATGAACTTGCAACCTCACCCCTTTGCCTCATGGTACTTGGAATGAAGAAATGTGTGTGTTTCAGTATTGCCCTTTATTGCAGAGAGATAATGTCTTAGAAAATTTCTGTAAGGTTCATGATGCACTTCTGGATAATGTCCATATGTCTTTGAAAAAGACGAAGATGCCAAGGCTCTCCACAGAAGCTCAAAAGTTGGTACTACAATATGGGAACTTATATATACAGTTTCCTAGGTTCACATACTTAAGAGTTGGAGGTTTTGAAGAAGAACCTGTGAAGTTATCTAGGTACACCCTGGATTGTTTCATTTTGGCCGAATTGTGTAGACAGGTCTTTTCTGTTGTGAAAGACAATCTGCCAAAATAGAATTGGACGTTACTTTTTCCCATTGAATTGAGTTCATTTGTCTATAGCAGCATGGATTATGCTTCCATCATTGGGAGCAATTTACTAGGGTTCAATTTTGGTTTCTATCGCGAAAGGAGGGATTTTGATAGTAAAGGCTATGCAACTGAGACTCTTGGCCTAGAAATGCGTCCTCTGACAGTTTCATATCTAGAAGATATTTGGGAAGATTGTAGAAATGAAGAAGAAGTGTTCCAGAAAGATCATACTAGGCTGACCCTTCAACAAATCAAAGCTTTCAAATTGAAGGTCAATATAGAAGGGATAATGGATGATGGCCTTAATCTGATTGAACCTGGCTGGAAAGATTCAGATGAAGCAAGGTTCCTGGCAGTAGACTGGTTCAAAGAAGAGGAAGATGACATTAATAGAAGAATCAGATTCATCCTTACCTATATGAATGATTGGTTGCAACAGAGAGCTAACAGGAGTATCAGAGAGCCACCTGTTGAAGTAACTTCTTCTCCTAAATTTTTTCAATCTAACATTTCCTCTCCCCCTATTGCAGGTGACATAGTCATTCAAACAAAGAAAGAAAAAAACTCATCTCCAGCCACAAACAACAGCCCCTAGGACAAGATCTCACTCCAGATCCAAAACTCTAGAACGGGTTGAGCATCGAAAGACCAAAATGGCATCTCAAGGCCCAGGCTCGGGTGAGGAATTGGAGCCATCTGATAGTGGAGGTGAAGATGTCCAATTTAAAGAAACCCCCAAGACAGACTACCTCAGATTCTTGACTTTGGTCAGAGATACACAATTGAAGCCAACAAGCCCTGCCATCCCCTCCTGGCTCTCGAATTCAATCAACAAGAAAAGAATCCTACAACCTATGATTATGCCAGTTCAGGACATTGTCACAAGATATGTGACAAAAGGTCCAAAGGCCAAGAAAATGAAAATAGACGCCTAGTTGGCAAAGGACCCTCAAATTGGGAAGATAACTGCAGAGGTGGCCACTTATAAACAGAAGCAAGATTCAGTAGAAATCGATGACGAAGGACTGAAGGTCACTTCCATTGATTTGGGGACTATAAACAGGAGCACTGGCAACAACTTTTTCAGCTTTTCTATGAATCATATGCTCACACAATCAGAAAAGGATAGCAAAGAAAAGAAGGAGCTGAAAGCTATGGTGACTTCCATGGCTGAGTACATCGATTCCTTGGTGAATCTTGGAGTCGCGCCAATCATCCAATTGCCGCAACCCTTCGATCCCAACTCTGTAGAAAGCCAGCTGCTAGCATGACAGGTGCAAAGGGGGAAGCTCTTGATGGATGCCATAGGAGTCTGGGTAAACAACATAATTCAAGAAGGTAACAAATTTATTTCAAAATTTACAAATGTCTACACAGAAGGAGAAGCACTGTCAGGGGAGATTCATACATTAGTACCCGTATGGGAAACAAAGTTATCATGATGCCAAGCCTCGGTTTCCCAGGTGATAGAGATAGAAAGCTTCGGCATCCTTAAATTCCTTGGTGAAAACCCTATGAAAACCGTAGACCAGCGCATGCTATTCGTCCTGAAGAATAACATGAGCTAGAAGGAAATGGTCTACAGGGAAGCAATTAAATAAATCCAGAGCATTGAAAGCAGGATTACTAACGTGCACAAGGAACTTATTAAGGACATGAAGATAGTAAACCCAACGGGCATCCTACAGTTTGATGAGAAAAACATGGACGCAGAGGTGCTAACGAAGAGCTTCACCAAAGTGGTAGAGTATATTAGGGACAGCGAACACCCCAAGGTCAAATATTTCTCCATGCTAGCGAGTGTTGAGACCATGCTGGGCTTTAACCGAAACCTGATGCCACGACAGAACTTGAAGATGAAAGAATACAGGTGGCAGAAAGATGCATGTCGGGCCTGGCTTTTAAGCCTAAAAAACCCCCACCCTGCCGCAACTCAAAAATTGGTGGCCATGTTTTGTAGCTAGAAATTAGTGTGGTAGATGGTCGAAGAAGAAGAGGAGGAAACAAGCGAAGGCATGAGAGTTTAATGGAATAGCTAGGCATTTTTCTTTTTCATTTTTATAACTGTTTCTTGTTTTTAACCAAAAGAGTTGGGCTTTAATAGAGGCTCTTTTTGGGATTTCAAACTATAAATGCTGGGGCATTAAACCTTTTTATGTTTCAAGTAATAGTATCTTTAGCAATAGATAGTCAAGTAGCAGACAGTGTTAAAAAAAAAAAGCAAGTTGAGATAATATATGCATCTTTGAGCTTTCAAAAGACTTTGAGCATGAAAGTTATGGTATTCATATATTAAAGATTTGGGGTTTATGCTTTGAAACTTTGTGTTTGAGGCACTATGTTATCATTACTTTGTGAGTGCAAATTGTGAATTCTTGAATCCTTAGCTATTGTTCCTTTTTATGTAAGTTGATTGAGAATTAGTTTAGTTTTAGTATCATTTTTTTCTTGAAAGGTTGCATGTAATGAAGCGAGATCATGTTTTGAAACAAACTCTATTTACATGTTAGTTTTCAATTTCATTATTGTTTCGTGATTGATGTTGTTAATCACCTCGTTTCCGTAGAGAAATCGAGAGACCCTTAAGCATTTTCTGGTAAAAGTGCGAAAATAAATTTCAATTCATTGTAAATTTGAAAAGGGATTTGTACCTTGAGAAAATTCAGAGAAGAAGTTAAAGAGTAGGGTAGAAACTTCTTCAACTGTAGTGAATGGTTGTTTTCCTCTAAGAAATGGGCATAGAGTAAAATCAGTTAATTGTAAAAGTGGGACAATCTGTTCACCAACGGATTTTTGGTGACTCTACTGGGGAGAGTATCATTAAAGAAACTTTAAAAATCCCTAAGGAGAATTATGTATAAAAATGGTTCTTCCCCATAACGAGGTCTTACCTGTATTACAACCCAATCTTCGATTCGAAGGTGCTCAAGAAGACCTGATAGCAGACTTAGCTGCAACTGCTTGGAGATTAAGAAGGAATGGTCCAGAATACCAATAGGTATTAATTGTGTTAGAAAGAGAAGAAGAAAGAGCCAAACTATTGAGAGGAGTACCAGAGGTCCAAGAAGTGGCAGTTGTTGATAGGTTAGCTCAAGCACCAGTAAGGCCTTGAACTCACATCCACCAAGAGCTGGCTAACCGAAATACACAAGAGGAGAGCGAGAAAAAGGGATTCTTCATGAAAACTTTGAGCCATTAAAAAACTTGAAATTGCTCCCTGATTTTGATGACCTAAAGAAAAAGATCCTCAAATCTCAAAGTAGACCTAGTTCGCCTCCAAAATAATTCCCTATTTCACCTTTAATGCAGTCTTTGCTCCCCTTGAATACGCTTATCCCTGCTGCTATTAACATCTAGCCTCTGCAAGCTATACCACCTCCAAATATGGCTGCCATCCAACCATGGGGTCAAAACATAGGACCATTAAACCTAGGAGTCAACCCTTCCCTATTACCGAAAGGAGCCGCTGAAGTATTACCCAAGTTCGGCAGAGATGGCAAGATCTCCACAGAAGACCACCTGAGCACCTTTCATTTAGCCTATGCCATTATAAGTGTCCCCACACAAGAATTCATGGTAAGATTATTTGTAAAAACATTGACCAATGCTGCCGCAGACTGGTTTAATCATCTTCCCCATCACTCCATTGCTAGCTGGGACGATATGAAAAATGCCTTCGAAGATAGGTTCAAAACTCCTAAAAATGAAAGTTCCCTATTCTTCCAACTCAGCCAGATGAAAAAGGAAATGCATGAACCTATGAGGGAATTTGTAGCTAAATTCAACAGACTAGTTCAAAGAATCCCTACAGCTTCTAGGCCTAATGCAGAAAGTCAAAAATCATTCTTCATCAATGCTGTACATCCTGATATAAGTTTCCACTTGATAAAAGATGCATGCGCCACCCTTGTTGCGGCACAATCACTTGTTATCCGATTGGAAGATGTGTTTATCAATGCAGGAAAATTGAAAAGAGAAGTTCAAACCCTAAGGACTCCTTGCTCTTCAAATTCCACTGATCCTGTATTACAAAAATTGATGAACAATATTGCTATGATGAAGAGACAATAGAATAAAACCCATGGCCCTTTCCCTAACCCCTACCAAGACACACAAATTCAATCACCACCTCATAATTCTAACAAGAACCCCACCACAAGTTCTTCTCCTACGAGACTACAAATCGAAGAAAGGCCCAAACAGACAATGTGCTCTTTCCATATGATGAATGATCATGACGAACATGATTTCCCTGAATGGCTAAATTGTGTACAAATGGCCAAAAATGCTATTGCTATGAAACAAGCATCTGAGGAATCAAAGGTTTAGGAGGAAAATCAAGGGGCTTATTTTCTAGGATATGAATAAGACTCTGAGAAAGGAGGTACTGTGTTCACGACCCTACAGAATCTTGCATGCATAGTGATGACTAGGGGACAAGGAAACCAGAAATCTTACCCCGGTAATAATCCAAATGCAACTGCTCCGAAAGGGAAAGACCTTGCACGTGCTGATCCAAAAGCCTTGAAGAAAATGGAGGCAAAAACTGGTAGTTCATCCTTTGATATTGTTGAGTTCTGCAAGTCATCCTCTATAACTATCTCCCCTGCTGAATATTTAAGACTCAACCCTAAAGAACTAGACAAGCTGGTTCATTACGTGAAAGGTAGTTCTACCAATAATGTTCAATTCACAAATGATACTTCTAGTGGTCCAAATGATTGCAAGGAACCAATCTTTGTTTTGGAACAGTTCAAGACTAGTACTACTTATGATGAGATATCTGTGCACTCTGTTTGAGGAGAAAGAGATGAAAGGAAGCCTGAACCATTCTATATCTCCTTGCTATTAAATGGACAGAAGCTTAGCAACTGCATTATCGATTTCAAGGCTTTAGATAATGTAATGCCCAAAGTTGTCTCTCAAGCCCTGGGCCTCGATTGTAATCCAACCCTTGGTTCTTGCTATTCAATGGACGAAAAAAAGTGCCACTAATAGGACAAGTGAAAGATGCACAAGCTATTTTATATGCTTGCCCTGAGAAAAGGGTAAAACTCACCATCCTTGTAGCTGACATTCCGCCCAGCTACAGGATGCTCCTTAGTAGAACCTTTTGCAAGGATTTGGGGGGAGAAATCAAAATAGATTGGTCGGAGGCATATATCCCCATAGGGAAGAAGTGGGTAAAGTTGGAGCCTGAACCAAAGAACAAATACATAGTGACACCCTCAGATGACCCTAAGGCATAGATATTGTTCCAAGAATGTCAATTTGGGAACTACGTAATCCTACCAGAGGAAAAATGCGAAGTGAGCAAAGTAACAGACTACGAAGATATCCTTTGGACCCTTGAATTTGATGGAAGTTGTTCCCATTCCGGATCAGGGGCTGGTGTCATCCTTATTTCACCCACTGGATAGGTCTTCCCTTTCTCTTTCAAATTAGATTTTCATAACACTAACAACACTGCTGAGTATGAGGCATTGCTTTTGGGGCTACAAGAAGCAAAATCTAAAGGAGTGAAACAACTAAGGGTAAGAGGAGATGCTGAACTTATTGTGAAATAGGTGAAGAACCAATTTTTTGTTAAGAGGGATAAGTTGAAGCATTACAAGAATTTAGTATGGGATGAAATTGAATCTTTTGAAGCCTTCTCTACTGAGTAAATTCCTCGCATTCAAAATACAAAAGCTGATTCTTTGGTTGTATCGACATCGTTATTACTACCACATCTAGAGTTTAGAAGTGATACTTACTGAATCGAAATGATATACAGACCCAGAGTCCCAGACAACATTAACCACTGGAAAGTTTTCAATGATGATGCTCAACTGAAAGAGTTCCTTGAGTGTGTTGGAGATTTTTTCGAAGTTCTCTTTGAAGGCTCTGAACACGGTGGTAAATGAGTTAGAGAAGAGCTCACTAAAACTAGAGAAATTGTTTAGCTAAAAAGAAATAAAATCCCTAAAGGTCTGGTGTCTTTAGAAAATATTTTTGGCAGAAAGGATGATAGTTCCTTAAAGAAGGAGGTTAATTCTAAAGAGAATAAGGATGGTCATGACAAAGTCAACATTGGTACTAAAGAGAACCCTAGGTTAGTTTCTATTGGAAAAACTTGCTCTATAGAAGAAAAAAGCAAGTTGGTTGAACTTTTGATTTCATACCAAGATGTCTTCACCTAGGGATATCAAGATCTAAAAACCTTCAGAAATGGTGAGTTTTTTCACCACATACCTTTAAAACCTGGGGCTAGTACTTTTAGGCAGAAACTCCAAAACTATAATGCCAAGGTATAAGAAGCTATTTTCAGAGAAGTGGAGAAAATGCTAAAGGCCCGTATAATATATCCCATACATCATTCAACCTGGGTGGCCAATATTGTCCCTATAAGAAAGAAAAGTGGAGAAATAAGGATCTGTGTAGACTTCAAAAATTTAAACTAGGCAAGTCTCAAGGATAACTACGCACTTCCCACTATGGATCATGTTCTGCAGATGGTGGCTGGATCTAAAGTAATGTCCATGCTTGATGGATACTCAGGATATAAACAAATCTGTGTTGCACCAGAGGAGCAACATAAAACAACCTTTATTACCCCTTAGGGCACCTTTGCTTACAACTGGATGCCTTTTGGTTTGATCAATGCAAGAGCCACTTTCCAAAGAGCTATGAACTCTTCTTTCAAGGATTTGAGAGATAGGATTATTGTGATATATTTGGATGACCTAACAATTTACTCTAAGAAGAGGAAATCTCACCTTGACGATCTAGAAAAAGTACTTGATAGATGCAGGCAACATAAGATATCTCTGACTCCTAAGAAGTCCATATTCTTTGTAGAGGAAGGTAAACTTTTGGGGCACATTGTATCACAAGATGGCATAAGAATTTATCCGGAGAGAGTGGAAGCCATACAGAAACTAACTCTGCCTACCAATAGAAGTGATCTGAAATCATTCTTTGGTCAGATAAATTTTTTAAGAAATTTTGTCCTAGAATTCTCTGAGAAGGTAAGGTACATGCTAAATATGATGAGTGAAAAGCACCCTTTCAGATGGCAACAAGAAGGCAAACACGCTTTTGAAGACATCAAAATAGCTATCGCAAACGCTCCCATGCTGGTAAGCCTGAGTTTTAAAAAAGATTTTATCATTTACTGCTTCGCTTCTGAACATTTAGTATCGAGTATTTTGACCCAGCCGAATGAAAAAGGGAATGAAGCCCCAATTTCTTTTATGAGTATCCTGTTAAAGAAGCATGAATTGAATTATACTCAGACTGAAAAACATGCATTCATAGTGGTTAAGGCATTGAAGCAGTTTAGATATTATATTTTGCATTCCCATTCCACTATGTACATACCGGAGACTGCAGTCAAGAGTATCTTAACCCAACAGGAAGTAGGAATGAATAAGAGGGCTATATGGGTGGCTAAAGTTCAAGAGTTTGACCTAACAATCAAACCTACTTCTCTGGTAAGGGGAAAAGGCTTGTGTAAATTGATGGCCGAAAGTAAAGCTATCTCTTCTGCAAAAACTGAAGAAACCCCTTTTTTTTTGCTGGTCAGTTTGACAGATCCATGGTTTTCAGATATTGCATATTTCTTAACGTATGGTGAATGCCCTCCCCATATGAATCGTAAAGAGAGATGAAATCTCAAATTGAAAACCGAAAAGTATGTGATTTCAGATGGCGTTCTATATAAAAGGGGGATCGACAGAACTTTCTTAATGTGTGTAGATGAAGAACAACAGAAAGCATTGTTGAAGACCTATCACTCTGAAGCCTGCGGAGGTCACTTCTCATCCACGGTTACCACTTTCAAGATACTCAAGAATTGTTTTTATTGGCTAGGTGTGTTCAAGGATGCATACAAGTATGTTAAGGGATGTGAAAAATGCCAACTTTTCACCGGGTGTCCTCAGTTAGCAGCACTACCCCTCAGACCTGTGGTCATCGATGAACCTTTCCAACAATGGGGTATTGACTTTATAGGACCTCTGAATCCACCATCCAGTGCCGGGCATTGTTACATACTGACAGCGACAGACTATTTTATCAAATGGGTGGAAGCAATTCCTACAAAGAAAGCTAATTCACGGTTAGTTTGTGATTTCCTATTGGAACATCTTTTCACTAGGTTCGAGGTACCTTAGAAAATAGTTTCATAAAATGCCTCTTATTTTTCCTCTGAAGAAATATCTGTTTTCTGTTATGAATATGGTGTGTCATTAGCTCATTCATCAGACTATTTCCCACAAGGGAATGGGCAGAAAGAATCCAACAATAAGAATCTGGTGGCAATAATGAAAAAATTGGTATCTGACAACTCCAGATACTGGCATAAAAATCTCTATGAGGCATTATGGGAAAACTGGATCACACCAAAGAGAGCGATTAGCATGGCTCCCTTTGAACTAGTATATGGAATTGGAGCTCAAGTATCTTTACCACTAGAACTATCTACCGCAAAACTGCAATCAGTAAGTGAAGATCAAGTTTTTAAACACTCTTTGGAGAGAAGGGTAATGTATCTTCACAAAATCAAGAATGAAAGAAGTAAATTGGTTGACCACATAACAGAACACCAACTGAAGGTGAAACATATCTTTGACAAGCGGGCCAGGCCACGACAATTTTTGAAAGGTGATGAGGTTCTTCTATGGGATAAAAGAGGAGAACCTAAAGGAGCTCATGGAAAATTTGAATCTCTTTGGAAGGGTCCTTTCCTCATTTCAGGAGTAGTTGGTCTGAATACCTTTTGACTGAAATATTCAGATGGGACGGTTCTGCCTTTTACCTATAATTGGCAGGACCTGAAGTTAGTCAGCCTTTAGCTCTTGTAGTTCCTTCCCCTTCTCGTGTACATAATCCTTTTTGTTGTGCTTCGCCTCTATTTCTTTTGCTTTGGTTTCATTTTTCTTTTCCATTTTTGAGTTCTCTGTGTATTCTGCATACACAGTCCCCAGTCAGAGCCCCTGTTAGCCACATTTATAGTCGCCAATTCACTTTCGGTTTTAATTTTTCTCTCAAGTGCGTCCACTTACCTTGTCGCATGAGAAGCTTAATGCCCTTGAAGTGCCTAGCCAAAGCCTTAAACCCATGCAGTCAGCCCTTTTTCCCCCATTCTAAACCACTTTGAATCACTTTGAAGAATAGTTCAAAGCAGTTCAAAGTAGTTCAAAGTGGTTCAATGTAATTTTTATTACTAACACTTTCCTTGCATAGGTAATGTATCTCACTCGGTGGTTTGTTCTTCTAAAGCACTTTGAACCACTTTGAACCTCGGTTCAAAGTAGTTCAAAGTAGTTCAAGACTCACGTAATGATCACTTTCAAGCGTGGAAAGACAGCGCGCCGCCTTTCACTTGTGATCCTGTCAGATGAGCGTGGTCTAAAGGACGGTCCTATTTCCAAGGAAGATAATCATTGTAAATCATGCTAAAGATCTTCAAGCCATCAAAAGGACTCAATTTGATTAATGTTGGAGAGTCTGAAAAAGGAAAGAATTTAATGCGGAGCTCATGCAAAGGGTTTTCAAGCATTCCAAAGCTGGCGGAGGTGATGTCAAAGTAGTGGGTAATTATTATCCTGTACCCTCGCACGAAGTTACTGCTTTCCTGAAAAACTCATGTAATTACCCCCAAAATCTATTATCACGCGAGAAGCTGGTATAGACGGGGAGCTGTTAAGGAAATAGGAGAGATTTTCTAGGTTTTCAGTGAAGAACAGATGAGAATTTGATAATTTTGTTTGCTCTACAACTATATTCATTTCCAGATTTGTCTGTTTAGTCTCTACATTTTTTTAGATTATCATGAGGACGGTCTTGCATTTTTTGGGTAATACTTCTGGTTTGGAATGCAAGAGACTAGTTATATGTGACACTGATCTACGAGGGGTAAAGATAGAAAGCCTGCAGACCAAGTTCTTAGAATATTCTAATGAAAATAACGGGTGCATGGAAGTGTTAACCAGTGGGTTGATAGAGGCCGCAGCGTTTCCCCCATCATTTGTAAGCCCTGAACTTTTGCAGTTGTGTATAGATCACTATGATGTAAGGAGCAAAAGTATTTTGAGTGAAGATGGCACCCCTTTTCTTTCCATTTCGAGAGAAATTGTTTTCTTAGTCCTGCGTCTAATGACTAATACTTTTGCAGTGTTTTCACCTACCCAAGCCTTGGCTGAATATCGGGCGAATCCTAATACATTCGGAAATACCTTAGCCAGGAAATGGACTGAAGTCAATTATGGGGGTGGGTCTAGGCTATCGAAAGTCATTAAAAAAGATCACATGCAACCTCACATTCATGACTTGGTCGTAATGTTGCATCGTGTGAAGGGTTCAGCAGATGTTTCTCTCTTTGAGGAATGGATGTTTAGATATATAGAAATTGTTTTGAAGGGTGAGCAATGGATGGATTAGGCAGAAATCATTACTACCTCCCTAAGGATGCAATTGAGGTGTGCCAAAGAGTTTTGTGAAGATTTCTACATGGCCTCCTATCTGACCTATTGTATTGCATGTACTTGCAACCTCACCCCTTTTCCTCATGGTACTTGGAATGAAGAAATGTGTGTGTTTCAGTATTTCCCTCTATTGCAGAGAGATAATGTCTTAGAAGATTTATGCAAGGTTCATGATGTGCTTCTGGATAATGTCCATATGTCTTTGAAAAAGATGAAGATGCCAAGGCTCTCCACAGAAGCTCAAAAGTTGGTACTGCAATATGGGAGCTTCTATATACAATTTTCCAGGTTCACATACTTAAGAGTTGGAGGTTTTGAAGAAGAACCTATGAAGTTACCTAGGTATGCCCTGGATTGTTTCATTTTGGCCAAATTGTGCAGACAACTCTTTTCTGTTGTGAAAAACAATCTGCCAAAATAGAATTGGAGGTTACTTTTTCCCATTGAATTGATTTCATTTGTCTGCAGCATCATGGATGATGCTTCCATCATTGGGAGCAATTTACTAGGGTTCAATTTTGGTTTCTATCGCAGAAGGAGGGATTTTGATAGTAAAGGCTATGCAACTGAGACTCTTGGCCTAGAAATGCGTCCTTCGACAGTTTCATATTTAGAAGATATTTGGGAAGATTGTAGAAATGAAGAAGAAGTGTTGCAAAAAGATCATACTAGGCTGACCCTTCAACAAATCAAAGCTTTCAAATTTAAGTTAAATATAGAAGGGATAATGGATGATGGCCTTAATCTGATTGAACCTTTCTGGAAAGTGTGAGACGAAGCAAGGTTCCTGGCAGTAGACTGGTTCAAAGAAGAGGAAGATGACATTAATAGAAGAATCAGATTCATCCTTACCTATATGGATGATTGGTTGCAGCAGAGAGCTAACAGGAGTATTAGAGAGCCTCCTGTTGAAGTAACTTCTTCTCCTGAATTTTTTCAATCAGACATTTCCTCTCCCATTGTTGTAGGTGACACAATCATTCAAACAAAGAAATAAAAATCTCATCTCCAGCCACAAACAATGACCCCCAAGACAAGATCTCACTCCAGATCTGAAACTTTATAACGGGTTGAGGATCGAAATAGCAAAATGGCATCTCAAGGCCCAAGCTCGGGTGAGGAATTGGAGCCATCTTGATAGTGGAGGTGGAGATGTCCAATTTAAAGAAACCCCCAAGATAGACCAGCTCAGATTCCTGACTCCAGTCACAGATACACAATTGAAGCTAGCAAGCCCGTTCATCCCCTCCTGGCTCTCAAATTCAATCAACAAGAAAAGAAGCCTACAACCTGTGATTATGCCAATTAAGGACATTGTCACAAGATATGCGACGAAAGGTTCAAAGGCCAAAAAATGAAAACATAAGCCCAGTTGGTAAAAGACCCCCAAACCGGGAAGATAACTGTGGAGGTGGCCACTTATACAAAGAAGCAAGATTCTGCAAAAATTGATAAGGAAGGACTGAAGGTCACTTCCATTGATCTGGGGACTATAAACAGGAGCATCGACAATAAATTTTTTAGGTTTTCTATCGATCATATGCTCACATAATCAGAAAAGGAAAACAGAGAAAAGAAGGAGCTAAAAGCTATGGTGACTTCCATGGCTGAGTACATTGATTCCTTGGTGAATCTTGGAGTCACGCCAATCATCCAGTTGTCGCAACCCTTCGATCCCAACTCTGCAGAAAGCTAGCTGCTGGCACAATAGGTGCAAAGGGGTAAGCTCTTGATAGAGGCCATGGGAGTCTGGGTAAACAACATAATTCAGGAAGGTAACAAATTTATTTCAAAATTTACAAATGTCTATGCAGAAGGAGAAGCACTATCAGGGGAGATTCAAATGTTAGTACCCATATGGGAAATAGAGTTATCACGATGCTAAGCCCTGGTTTCCCAAGTGACAGAGATAGAAAGCTTCAGGGTCCTTAAATTCCTGGGTGAAAATCCTATGAAAATCGTAGACCAACGCATGATGTTCATCTTGAAGAATAATGTGAGCTGGAAGGAAACGGTCTACAGGGAAGCAATTAAAGAAAGCCAGAGCATTGAAAGAAGGATTACTAACGTGCACGACAAACTTATTAAGGACATGAAGATAGTAAACCCAATGGGCATCCTGCAGTTTGATGAGAAAAACATGGACGCAGAGGTGCTAACGAAGAGCTTCACCAAAGTGGCAGAGCAGATCAGGGACATCGAACACCCCAAGGCCGAAGATTTCTCCACGCTGGCGAGTGCTGAGGCCATGTTGCACTTTAACCGAAATCTGATGCCACGACAAAACTTGAAGATGAAAGAATATAGGTGGCAGAAAGATGCATGTCGGGCTTGGCTTTTAAGCTTGAAAAACCCCCACCCTACCGCAATTCAAGAATTGGTGGCCACATTTCATAGCTGGAAATTAGTGTGCCAGATGGTCGAAGAAGAAGAGGAGGAAACAAGCGAAGGCGCGAGAGTTTAATGGAATAGCTAGGTGTTTTTCTTTTTAGTTTTTATAACTGTTTCTTGTTTTTAACCGAAAGAGTTGGGCTTTAATGGAGGCTCTTTTTGGGATTTCAAACTATAAATGCTGGGGCATTAAACCTTTTTAAGTTTCAAGTAATAGTATCTTTAGCAATAGATGGTCAAGTAGCAGACAGTGTTAAAAAAAAAAAAAAGCAAGCTGAGATAATATATGCATCTTTGAGCTTTCAGAAGACTTTGAGCATGAAAGTTATGGTATTCATATATTAAATATTTTGGGTTTATGCTTTGAGACTTTGTGTTCAAGGCATTATGTTAACATTACTTTGTGAGTGAAAACTGTGAATCTTGAATCCTTAGCTGCTATTCCTTTTTATGTAAGTTGATTGAGAATTAGTTTAGTTTTAGTATCATTTTTTTTTCTTGAAAGGTTGCATGTAATGAAGCAAGATCATGTTTTGAAACGAACTCTATTTACATGTTAGTTTTCAATTTCATTATTGTTTTGTGATTGATGATGTTAATCACCTCGTTGTCGTACAGCAATCGAGAGACCCTTAAGCATTTTATGGTAAAAGTGCAAAAATAAATTTCAATTCATTGTAAATCTAAAAAGGGAGTTGTACCTTGAGAAAATTCAGAGAAGAAGTTAAAGAGTAGGGTAGAAAATTCTTCAACTATGGTGAATGGTTGTTTTCCTCTAAGAAATGGGCATAGAGTAAGATCAGTTAATTGTAAAAGTGGGACAATCTGTTCACCAACAATCCAGTACCCATTTATCGATATGCTACTTAGAGGAAGACTAAATTAATTGCAATATTGATCAAGAAGCCCAAAATGGTGAATACAATCTCTTAAACCATTTATCGACATGTCTTGTATCCTAGAAGATGCAAATTGAAACCACGATTAGTATGAGGAAGAGAAGGTCTTTGAGGGCTATGAAGGAGTGATGGAAAATTAAATTAACCTAATCCATTAATAAATAGACCTTAGAGAAAGAAAAGAGAGGATGTATAGAGACTAATTATTGTTTGGTAGTTTATTTGGTAGTTATTTTTTAGGTGACTAATTATCTAGTCACTTATTTAGTCATTTCTATTTGGTTGATACTGTGATTTCTCCTAGTGACCAAAATTAGTCCATTATTTAGTCACCTAGAACTATAAATTTCAAAGAAATGGTATGATGTGATCACTTTTAGTCACGTGACTAAAAATTTTAGTGGTTTGACTAAAATTTTTAGTCACATAGTCACATATTTGTGAAACTGTACTAGTGATAAAAATAAAAAATAACTTAAAATTCAACCAAAATATAGAAAAAATAGGGAAAATATAGACTACAAGACCCAATCACCAACCACCAACAAACAATAAGAAACCTCGAACCACAAAACACAAACCAATGAACTAGAAACCATCAGCTCACAAAACCCCACTCCAGAACACACCATCAACACAACACACTATATGATATGCAAGATCATTGCATTGTCACCTTGCATCATTTAGCTTTAATCCACATTATTTAATTTATCAATGCAGGGTAGTGTCTAAGGCTATATGCAAAGAAGTATTGAGGAAAAATTCTTGACTATTCATTCTACGATATACTTGCGTGAAATCAAATCTATTTTCGAGAGCTTAGATAAAAAGGAATAAACTTGTAGGAATTGAAAAGGGTAAACTAAAGAAAATTTTCTAGAAATGAAATTTCTTGAATTGAATTTACTCTAGGAATTTCAAATTAAAATGTTGGAAATGGAACTAAACTAGAACATTTCCTAAGAATAAAACAACCTTCCTAATATACCCCCCCTCATCAGCATGTCTTGTATCAAATGATTAAAAATTATTTATAGACTACATATCTTATAATTATGCAACCAATTGATTAATAATTTGAATCAAAGATCTTAATTTTATGGGATCATTTAAAGAAATTTGAGAAATATAATCTTGTTGTCCATCATTCTATCACTTAAAGGTCAGTTAGATTCACATGTCTTCTACTTCATTATTTTTCTGATTCAATCTAAACCCTTGGATATACTTTTGTTACATGTTATATAGTTTACATATCTTTCTGAATTTCTCCATTTCATTAATAAATGAGAGAGATATGATTATTTTACTGAGACTTTGTGTTTTACTAAACTGCTATTATTTATTACTACACATCTGAAACAATCATGTTCAACCACAAACTAAGACATTTTTTTTTTTTGGAAAATAAAAGAAAACAGATGCCATATACATTGTAGATATTAAATTTTAATTTCTAGAATATCTTATAGATCCCAATTTCATTAATAAATGAGTGAGATATGGCTATTTTAGCAGGACATCCTTTTTGACTATTTCTAGGTGCTTGATTTTAGAAAAAGCTTGAAGTTCTCAACATGAATCAAGGAACTTATCATCAATCTATTTGACTAGATCATTAATTTTAATAATAAATATTATATTACAATCATGAAACAAAATTTAAATATTTTCCAACTTCAGTTATCTTTGTTAAAGAAAGATAACACAATGTAATGTGCAACTTCAACTTGAACAAAACAAATATTTTGCCCATTAATTTAGGAATGAATCATTGTTCATGATTGGATATGAATGTTGGAATGTTTTTCTTGATTGAAAGAGTCTTCTCATTCTTTTTATGATTTCTTCAAATCATTTAATGTGTTTGGAGTTTCTTGATGTTACTTTTTATAGCTCTTTGTAGACAATGCTTTTAAATATTCATCTTCTTGTCAGTTCATTAATAACTCATAAAGGCTACATTTTTGGTATCTTCCACACTCATAGAGACATATTAGATATAAATTTTATACCATTCACTTTATAAAAAATCAAATATCTACTCTACATTCTACCTTGAACAAATAAACAACCTTTCATTATTCCTAAAATCCACTTTATCATCAATATTTTAAGAAGAAATATATGATATGATTGGATTATTTATGAAACCAAATATGGTCTCATAATCTCCTCCACACCTGAAATGTTGCAAGTCTCTTTGTAACTGATGATGATTATTTAGATTCAATAAATATTTATTTTTCCTCTTTTTTGGAAGTCTCCTAATAGATCCCAATAGCTCCAGAATAGGTATAGATTTATCTAGAATCCTTAATATATGATATTAGGTACTTTTTCTTCTTCTTTAGAAGTGAATTGAGAAAAATGAAAGAACTATAAGTTTGGTAAGAGTAAAATAATAAAGTAAAGACATGGATTTTCCTTAGTTTCCATTTGTCCACTATGTAACTTTATATCCTAGTTTCCCCGTGATGTATGCAAGAAGTTTCTTCATCTTATAAGACCCACATCTTGATCTTCTACACTAAAAAATAATGGATATTTACTCCTCATAATATTTTCCCATGCTATTGAAGTTTTAGTGCATGAACTACACTTTAATGTTCCACTAAGACATCCATAATATTAAAATATCTGATCTAGCCCTTAAGAGTAGAAAATTATATAGGAAAGTGCATGCTTATAGCCTTAGAGAAGAGGGAATAGCATGTGCACAAGAACTTATATGCATAAAAAAAAATTATCCTAACCTACTCTACTCAATGATATAGAGAGATTACGGATAACCAATAATTGGTGCTCAAAATTATCTTCCCTTTCTCAGAATATGTTTACATGCAGTTAAATTCTTTAGAGAAGATAATGGAAGGAAGATGGAAAAAAAAAAAAAATTCAATGCATCACCTTCATTTTTTGTAGAAATATTCTCCATGATTTCTATTTCTAGAAAGAGAATGGGTTGATTTGAGAGATCTTTCAATCCTTCATTCTAATTTGATGCATAAATGGCTAGAAATAGTGCCTTGTTCTTCAAATATATGATTGGAAAAACTTTATGGTACTTTGAAGGTCTCCATACTAGTCTTTCCTTTGAAAATATTTTTGATGAATGCATACCTTGAAGAAATATCATTTTCTCGAACTTGGAGTTGTAGTTCTCCAACTAAAAATATTTGGAGAAAAATAGCTAGGGGGTTTTGTAGATCTAATACTTTGGGGTGGTTTTGAGACAAAAATATTTCTTGATGAACTTCTAAATCTAAAAGGCTGGAAAAATATTTTTCCTTACTCTCTAGTGATACTTATCCCTGGCAATTATGCCAAAAATGATCTACAAGATCATTGCATTATCACCGTGCATTATTTAGTTTTATTCCACATCATTTAATTCATCAATCCAAGGAGTTTTCCAAGATATATATATATATATATATATATATATATATATATATATGCAAAGAAGAATTGAAAAAAATTGCTTGATAGTTCATTCTACTCTATCCCTACATGAAATCATATCTATTCTAGACAACATGGATTGAAAAAGAATAAACTTGTAAGAACTCAAAAGGATTTAAACTAAAGAACACTTGCTAGAAAAGAAATTGCTTGAATTTAATTTATTCTACGAATTTCAGATTACAATGCTGCAAATGGAATAAAACTATCCTATTTCCTAAGACTAAAATTTGTTGGAAATTTGATTGAAAAGATCATTGATGAAGAATTTTTACTATAAAAGAGGAAGATTGTTGTTAACAAAATGTTTTCAATCATTTTTTTGTCATTGATGTCAAACCTACTACTTGTAGGAATGACAATTGCTTAAAAGATCCAAGTACTATCACTTAGTTGATTGATGAAGAGGATTTGATCAATAGGAAATAATAAGAGCACCTAAGAAGAAGGTTGAGTTACGATATTGTAATGAAGTGCAAGGATCAATTAAGAAAATGGTTAAATGATGTATTTATGACATACTTGAAGATACAGAGGTTTATTACACTTAGAAACATTCAAGGAATAAGTTGTAACAAGGTTGACTGTAGAGCTTAAACTAATTTCATTACTAGTTGCTAAGCAAGTTAGTTGGAACTGAGAAAATTCTCCATTGGAGCCGAGTAGATGAAAAATCTAGTGTGTACCAAGTAAACTTTAGGTTCCAAGTAAAGTTCAAGTGCTGAGAAAAGTAATAGGTGTTGAGCATCAAAAAATCTTAGTTGGTGCAGTGTGAACTTTAGGTGATGAGCATTAGTTAAAATGTAGTTGATGCGGAGTAACAAAGTATGTGCTGAACATCAGGATTTCAATAACATCGAGCTACTACATTATTGGAAATGAAAAATATTCACCAAATCTAAGCTAACAAAGTTGTTACCTTGAATTTTGTGAACTAGTTGGAGGATAAGAATGATGAGCTAGTGGCACATAATTCTATATAAACTATTTTTGAGAAAATTCAAGAGGATTTTTCATGATGTTTCTAGAAGAAACATAATATGGGTTAGATTCAATGAATCCTACCTAATCCATACAAATAAAAATTAAAGGAGGGAATCATCAAACAGGAAGGAAGTTCTAGATTTCTATTTAAGGAATCATAGACCAAGAACCAAGAGCTGCTGGAGTTCCAAATTGCGAAGTGGTTAGAAGTGTGTCAAGGAGAAGACATCTAGGAGAAAGAAGAACAGAGCACAAAGATTTTTCTTTTAAAAATGGTTAGAGAGAGATGATTGCATTGGTACATTGAGCATGGACACTCAAGGAGACTAAGGTTGAAAGGAGGGAAAGCAGTCAGAGTTGTAAAGACTAAAAGCCAGGCAATGATATGAAATCTACAAGTTAAGTTGTATTCTGTAATTAGATCAAAACCCCTTATTGTTACTCTCTATAAATTATATTAGTTAGGGTAGAAGGAAAATCCTATGGACTTAGGTTGGCCTAATAGCCATTTGTAAATCCTTTAATAGGGTGGCATTCCAAGTGAATGCAATAAAGTCCTTTAACCAAACCAACTTCTAACATGGTGGTTAAATCCTCTAACAAGGTCACATTTAATAGTGTGTTGTAGCCTTTAATAGGGTAGGCCTTTGACAAGGCATAACTTCAAAAGAGTGAGAATTGAATAGCATGTTATTGGTGGTTTTTCCCAAATTGGGTTTCCATGTAAATCACTATGTTATGTGTTGATCTTTTATGCGTTATGCTTGCATGTTGATTTACAGTAACTTGTTGAATAGGAAAGTTAAAGCTTCAATGGATGAATGGTTAAATGGACACACTTTACTTGTTGAAAATTTTGAATTGGACATGTTGGACCTTGAATAACTGATTCACCCCCCTCTCAATTATTCTAAAGTATTTCTAAGCAAATAATCTTCCTAATTTAGCCCCATTCATCACCATGTATTTGATCAAATGATTGAAAAGTATTTTATAGAATATAAACCATATAATTATGAAGCTAATCTATTAACAATTTGAATGGACAAGATCCTATTTCTATGGGATCATTTACAAAGCTTTGAGAAATCTAATCTTTTTTTCCACCATTTTACCACTTGAATTTCTATTAGATTCACACATTTTCTACTTTCTTATTTTTTTTATCCTATTGAATCCCTTAGATTTCTTGTGGTCATTTTTATCTAGTTTCTAACTAAGCTATTGTTTTTTATTATGAGACATCTAAATCAGACATCTTTAACCAAAAATTGCAACTTTTCTATTGAGAATCCTAGAAATAAAATAAAATTTATGTTATAGATATTCAAGTCTAGTTTCTAGAAAATATTTTGGATAATAAACTATATGTTATAGATATTCAAGTCTAGTTTCTGTAAAATATTTTGGATCTCAATTTCATTAATAAATGAGTGCGATATGGCTATTTTAGTGGGACATCCTTTTTTACTATTGTTGGGTGCTTGATTTTCGAAGAAAACTTTAAGTTCTCAACATGAATCAAGGAACTTATTATCAATCATTTCAACTAGATCATTGATTGTGATAATAAATATTATATTACAATCATGAAACAACATTTAAATATTTTCCAAGTTGAGTTATCTTTTTGGAAAGTAACACAATGTAATGTATAGCTTGAACTTGCACAAAATAAATATTTTTCCTACTAACTTAGGAATGATTAATTGTCCATAATTGTACATGAATGTTGGAATGTTTTTCTTGATTGAAAGAATATTTTAATTTTTTTCATAATCTCTTTAAATCCTTTAATGTGTCTAGAGTTCTCTGATGTTGTTGTTTAGATATCTTTGTAGATAATGCTTTTAAAACATTCATCTTCCCATGAGTTCATTAATAACTCATAAAGGCTACATTTTTACTATCTTGCACACTCATAGAGACATATTAGATGTAATTTGTATAATGTTCACTAACTAAAAATATATCAAATAACTACTTTTTATTCTACCTTAAGTAGCTAAAGATCCTTTCATTACTCCTCAAATATACTTTATCATCAATATTTTAAGGAGAAATATATGATATGATTGGGTTAATCATGAGATAGATTATGGTATCATCACCAGAAACCTAATAATAGTGACCAATAGAGAGATAAACATGAGTGAAACCAAAACACCCACCTATTTTTGTACCTCCTTGAGCATATCTAAGGAGGACTATTTGGATGGATGAGAAGAAGAACCATCCCTCAACCATGTAACGTGTTATACAACCATCTCTAGAACTTCATCTTCAATAAGAGAATCATCCCTCTTTATTTTGAGTTTCCTTTATTTGAGCTCCTCTTTAAAACCTTTGATGTTGGATTCCACTCTCTTCTAGGTAGCATTATGTTGAGACACAACCTCTTTGATGTTAGATTGTGGTGACTGATCAGGAAAGTACTATACATACTTCATAAGTAGCCGACATGGTAGCCGACATATTATGGCCGACATATGGCTGACATGTTATAACCCTAAAGTGGTTTAATACTTGTATAAAAAGGGCTTAGGGTTGGGTACTTTTTATATATGTGGTGATACGAAATTGGTTCTTACCGCGGTATTGAGCTGTAAGGGATTACGGATTATAATCAGGTTGTAATCACTGGATTGTAATAAGATCAGACTTGCTGTTTGGTGGACGTAGCCCAGGGATTGGGTGAACCACGTTAAATCTTGGTGCCTTGTGTTTATTTCTGTGTGTTCTATTATTTTCTGTTATTGGTTATATTTGCATGTAGTTTTTTATTTCTGTCCATGGTTTTTTCCTAACACTTGAGTTGTTCACATAGCTTCTCTTGGGACTCCTTCATTGGACCCAAAGAAATAATAATAACATTATTATCCTCTTTTGAGGGAAACATAATTTGAATCTCATAGAATTTCTCTTCTAATAACTCCTAGTTATGTAGTTGTGTTCCCATGTATTCTCTGACCTCACACAAAGATTCATCACATTTATGACTGGTCTAGTCCATTGCCTTTCATTCATCCTCATCCATGGATTCCAATTTATTAAATTTTCTATAGGAAATATTCAACTAGAGTAAGATCCACTTGGTAACTAGTTTCAGCCTATTGTTGCATATAGAAAGGTAATTTGAGCTTAAAGCTAGAGTTCTCATATCAACATGAAGCTTCATGCTCCATTCTAGGAAGAAGGGAAGCACAATGAGAGGAAGGAACCTATGAGTCCCTAGAATAACTTAGATTAAGTTTGGGAGAGGGTGGAAAGAGGAAGTACAGAGAGAGTTAGGAGTAGAGAAATTGGTGGATAATTTTTTATTCTAGGTAGACTTATTGGCACCAAAAACCCCATAGTCGATTCATCAGAGACTTTGATAGTTTCCTTAACTTGATCTAGTTAGTGCTCCATTTTGTGTTTATATTTTCAATAAGGAGGCACCCTTTTACCAAAGACATACGTTTCTCTTGGGGTCATTTGGATGGGTTTTCAATTTCTTCATAGAGGGTGAAAAGAAGGTCATCACAATGTTGTTAAGTTCTACAGTAATATTTAGATCATTTTGAGTTAAAATAATCCTATGAAATTCATACAAGCTATAAGAAAAAATCTAGTGGAGAGAGGGCCATCCCTTAACTTTGGATTTCCTAATACAAAGAGAAATAAAAGAGAAAATCAAAGAATAAAAGATTAATTTCTTATTCCTCCTAAAATGTTTGAGTACATGAATAATATGGGAGTGAAAGTGTTTATAGCTTCCTTCAAAAGTAAGAACTTAATAAGGATTTCAGCCACAATATTTAAAACTCTTGACAACTTCTCCCCATTGAACCCTATTTCGGTCCCATATTTTTCTCCCATAGGTTCTGAAATAGCTTAAAGGCCTCTTTGAAGGACATGTTGTTGTTATGGAAGACTCTCAAACCATCCATGATTAGATTGGTCACTCCCACTATGGTCTTTAGGGTAATCCTAAATGGCACACTAGCAACAATGATCTCCCCATCCTCTCAAGGAACCACTATTCTAGATTATAGAATTATGGGTCATAAAATTTCACACATTCAAAAAGAGATTTCATATGCCTCTTATCAATAATTTCCTAGACCTTGAGGTCATTTTTATAATCATCACAAGTATCTAGTTCAATATGATACATAACCACACCTATCTTTTCTCCTTAATTACTAAACATAATAATCCTACCATGAAAAAACCAAAATCTACTAAAACTATGAACCCTCCATGCCATCTTTAAATGGATGCACTTACATTTTAAGACCTTTTAACACCTTTTCCCATAATTCCTCTCTTGTACCATGGATGAACCTATGCTCAAAGTCTCTCTTTCCACTTTCCTCCTCCATTTCACTATTCATTGTCATTTTTTTCCTTTTGAAATGGTCTTCTAGGTATTATTTTTCTACCCTATTGACCAAATCAATCTATTATCTTCCTACCTTCTCTTGATGCTTTATGTGACCTATCTAACTAGTCCACTAGGACCATGCCAACTAGGTCAATCCAAGTCAACCTATTCCTCCTAGGTTGACCTACTATAGGGCTAGGCTAAATAATGTTGACCTAGGTCGACCTTGTCTCCAGTGATTGTGGGGTTCAATGATCAAAAGTCCTCGAGTTTGCTAACTATTTAATTCTACTACCTCATCATCCTAGGTTGTTTTGCTACCCAAAAACTAGAATAAAAGGAGGCTAGATGGCTTCATTTTCATATCTCATCTCAATAATTTCTCAAGTAATTCAAGATCTTTCTTTGAAGTGAAGATTTGTTCCATTTTCTAAAGAATTTGAGAAACACAAGTCTACAAAGCCTGATGATTGCCTACATGTAAAAACCTATCACAAAGAAGAAAAAGACAAGAGGAGGCAAGGGGTTTCTCTTAAAAATATGAAAATGTATACTCTAAAATGAAAAAGATACAAGATAATTACAAAAGATAAATCCTTATAGAATGAGATTAAAACCAAAAAAGGGTAACCTAAAAGGTAAATGCTATTTAATGATTACTAATTAATTATTAAATATGAATGCAAGAAGTGCATAAAGTAAAATATTAATAAGGGAGTAAGGCACATTTAATAAATGAAATTAAAATAATGCTTTACTATAACACCCCTCCCCACTTAAGATGAGCAGCAGGGCAATTATAAATAATGTAGAAAGAGCAAGGAAGCTACAATGCAATGTTGAAAGAAAAATTTGGTCTTAACAAAAAAGGCCTGATAAGGTACCCAATCATGACCAAATCTCTATGAAATAGAGAAATAAACAAAAACCAATGGGAAAAAATCTACTCAAGAACAACTTTGTTCACCCTAAGCATAGAAAACAGTTCAAAATAATGTGTGGATTCAAAAGGTTTAGTGAAGAATTTTGCAATCTACTAAGTAGTATGAATGTACTCTGAGCTTAAAGCATCATCCTAAATTAGGTGCTTGAAGAAGTGCATGTGAAGCTCAATGTGCTTGGTTCATTGATGCTCAAATGGGTTGCATGAAATGTGTATAACACTCTGATTGTTAGACCATTGAATGGTGGGACTATTAGGTGGAAATCCAAACTTTGTCATCAACTCTTTAAGCCACGAAAACTCCTAAATAGCCAATATAGCTGCCCTATATTCTACCTCTATAGATGATAACATGTGAGCATGCTACTTCTTGCAAGACCATGTGATAGGACCAAAACCAAGACAAAAGACAAAACTAGTGTACGAGCAGCCTAACCATCTGTCATGGGATCTTGAGTCTTATTTAGTATTTTTTAAGTCTTGATAGAGTAGGGATTTAGTTATTTCATATAATGTTATTAGGTATTCAAATTAAGGTCATATAATGTTATTAGGTATTCAAATTAAGGTCATGTTGACAAATTTCTTGTAAGTATTATGGGTCAAAGTGAGTCAAAAAAATGGAAAATTCCATACAAGGGCATAAACAGGAGTTTAATATAGTGTTAATATGTCATGATAAACATTTTAAAGTTCCTAGAAAATATATTAGAACATAAAATTCAAAATGTGGAAAAAGGTGTGAACATTGCCAAGAAATGTTGTCAGTAATTTCTTTGCAAAATTTGACAAAGTGTAGAAGGTGAACAACTATTCATATTGTTTGAACCTATTAGGGGAGGTGAAAAGTCATATTATTCTATAAAATTATTTAATCTCATCTGGAGAAGTGGTTGAGAGAAGATGTGGAGTAGAAACATGCAAATTATGGTTTATATCTTTGCATAAGACAAGTCTATTTTGTTTTATAAAAATCTACTCAATTTGGTAGTTGATGACAATCTCTTGTTCTTCTTTGATATCCTATGGTTATGGTAACTATTACACTACCATAAGAATAGTAATGAAATCTTAGACTCAATACTAATGTAGAACTTATATCTATTGTCACTAGTTGTATTGGTTATGCTCTATATTAACAGTTAGAATAGAAAAAAATACTTTTCATCTCAAGTTCACTAATCATAGTGCCTTCTCATTAACATTGAATAAAGATTGGGAGGACTCAAAAGTGTCATGGTTATTTGAGTTTTCCTATTATTATTAATTGGATACCTTTAGGTTGGTTCCTTGTGTTGGAGAAGCCATGAATGAACATATTGAATATTGTTACAAACAAAAAGATAGTGAATTAGCAACCTAAAATACTACGGCAAAGGTGAATAGCTACTCAAAGGTTTCTCTAAATCTTTGGTGTATTAAGAAAATTTTTTCACTTAGGTTTTCACCCTTGTCCAAAGCCTATGCATGAGGATAACATAGTGAAACATGGAAACAACCTCCAAACTATGGGACTTGAACTGTGAGGTTGAGTCTCTCGACAAGGTTAGCTTCCTTTTACTATCAGGGTGCACCTAACTACTTGTTACCTCTAGTTTTACTGCCAAGGATTTAGATTCAAACACACGGCTTATTCAACGGTTAGTCTCGGAGTTGGTATTTTAATGCTACGACCCGCGAGTTTTCTGGCCGTCAGATCTAAGCGGTATCGATGGTTGGTGCCATCGCACTATAAAGAAAATGCATGATATTTATGATAGCACAATGATTCCCTAAGAAAACGTTGCAGAGGTGGGTCCAACGTTCGACGGGTCGGAAAAGTTCCACGGTGCCTTGTCCGCTATGTCGCTATTGCATTCTAGCCAGAAATTCTCGATGGCGACATAGCGCCCGTGCACCACATGTCCTGGCGGGGCCACATTCCATGCTGCCGGTGCAGTTAAATTTAAGTGACCAATAGACCAACGAGGAGATGCCACATATCAACGGGCCCGGTGAATCACGAGAAAAGGAGGGTCGCAGGAGGGAGAGTTTCGTGACTGTTGGATTGGAAAGGATCGACAACAGGTGCCACCTCACCATGGCGAAGCTGTGGGTTTTTTAGCATAGCGACTTGGCATCCTTTCGCCACGTGTTGGTGGGGTCAAGTCTCGCCAGGATGCGTCACTGAGTTGGTGCCAAACAGGATGGGCCCAGTCGTAGATTAGAGGGTCCACGACGAATCAGGAATCGCCACATATGCCAGGTTAGGGAACGGACATGTTGTGGGACCAATTTCTTGACACAACCAGCATGTTGCAGAGGTGGGTTCTACACCGTCAGATCTATAGGGATTAGCGGCAGGCACTATCTCGCCATGGAGAAACTGCGTAAATTTTATGATAGCGAGTTAGTGCCCATGCGCCACGTGCCCTAGTGGAACCATGTTTCATACAGCTGGCATAGTAAGGATTAAGCGATTGTCGGGCCAATAGGGAAATGCCACATGTGCCGTGGGCCCAGTGATTAACAAGGGAAAGGGGTTGCAGAATGATGAGTCTCCATGATCGTTGGATCGAAGCCGATTGACGATAGGTGCCATCGTGCTATGGCAAAGATGTGTGAGGGTTATGTTGGTGACACAACGCCTTGTCGACACGTGTTCTATTGGCGCAGTCGAGGATGGCGGTTGGCAGTTAGTGTAACTGTCACAGTCATGATAGTATTCAAGGTGGCGTGGTTAGTCCAATAAAGGGTAGTCAACCGTGGGAGGACCTCCAGGTGGCAAATAAAGAAATGCAATTGGCCCGCGCAGCCTAGTTGACGCATAAGGAGCCTGGTTGATCTTTTTGACTTCGACGGATTCATGAACTAGGAAGTGAAGATAATCGATTTTGTCATGCAATCTGATCTCCATGATCAATGTCGACCTACCAGAGTAAATGTAAAACACATAATGACACTCCATCCATCCATTGATCCATCTACCAGGTCAGAGTGCAGTTATGGTGTCGTTTTTAGTCTTCTCAGGACATTATTGGTCAAAGAGATCAGATTTTCTTAAGATTTTTTCCATGATTGTCTTCCACAGGACTTAATGGCAGGTAGTTGCAGGGTCATTTCAGCACTAAAGGATCTCAGTTAAGCCGAAGCTATAAAGGAAGATTTTGTACATTTTGTAAGGGTTGACTCTTCCTGATTTCTCTGATGCTACTTGCAGATTCGCAGTGTAAAAAATCCCTTTGTCTCTGAGCTAGACGAACATCCTGTATCATCTTTTTCAACCATCAATGTGTATGTGTATCATTTTGCCTCTCGTTGATGAATTGTTGAGATCAGTGGTCTACATACTGTATCTATCTTTGGCCTATTGAATAATATACAAGTGAAATCTTTTGTTCCTAGTGTTATTTAGTTGGTCTCCTGATCTGTATGTGGTTGTTGGTTGATATAAGTCTGAATGAATGTATGACCTTGAATGTTACCCTAGTTTCGTAGTGCATATTTGGGTAAAGAATGAGTCTGAACACTCTTTTTTGGTGCATTACCACCTTATATTAGACTAGGTAGATTTGCTTTAATGCTCTCTTTCTCCCTTTCCCTTCTCAGAATAGATAGGTGCACCTTGACAGTAAGAAGAAGTTGGCCTTCTCTGGAGACTCAACCTCGCAGTTCAAGTCCCACAGCTTGGAGGTTGTTTCCATGTTTTGCTAGGTTGTCCTCGTGCATAGGCCTTGGACAAGGGTGCAAACCTAAGTGACAACATTTTTTGGCATGCCTAGTGGGACTCATATCAGAAGATTTCAGATCTACCGGTGTCAAGAAGAAAGAATTCTAGAGGTAAATGCTAAAGAAGTAGTGCTGACTTCAGTTTTTGAGCCTTTAAGAGGCTGATTCTTCAAGTACTTGGTGACTCTGAACATCAAAAATTCTTGTTCCAAGCGAAGTTTGTAGTGATTCATGCCCAGGACTGAAACAAGGGCATCTTCTAGAGGTAAATTTCAATATCAAGAGCTTTCTGTTTCAAATCCTAGGAGAAGAAGGACTAGAACTTCATTATCACCAGTTAGAGGTAGAATAACAGTTGATATACATGTAAGATCTATCTCTACTCCCCCTACTATTCGAACTCAGCCTAGACTTCCATCAACACTCATCAATAGAACACTTGTTTATATGGCATAGCCAAGAGTTCATGCTTTTTCCACCTTTAATGGTGGAAGTCCTCTGTTGTTAGCCCAAAGACATGATATACTAGTATCTGTACTAAAAAGTATACCTGATTTTACTAGTGAAACTTCAATTTCCCCTCTAGAGCATATCCAAGAGGTAGCAAATGTCTGCAATATTCATGGTATTACAGAAGATGATGTTGCCGTCAGACTTCTAGCCTCATCTTTAAAAGGAAAAGCATTACAGTGGTATAGAGGCTTAGCTCATGGTTCCATAACTGATTGGGATGGACTAGGAGCAGGATTATGCAAACATTTTGAGGATAAGAGTGACCATTTGTCACTACTAGAGCAGCTGACTACAATAAAAAGAGCCCCCCATGAATGTATGACTGATTTTAATTACAGATTCCAAAAAACATGGGATAGAATACCTACTATAGTGAAACCTACCCCTGGTAATGCCTTCTTGCATTACCTTAGAGCTTTCAACAGTGACATTGCCACTACTATCCAAACTATGGGAGGAGATACATTACCAAATTCTTATGAGACAGCTATAAAAGCTGAGAATATCCTAATACAAGGTGGAAAGTTGGCTCCAAGGCCTCCTATGCCTTTCTTTCCTGATGTTCCCAACCACCAACCAGCAATAGCCCCCCTTCCTACAATTTCTACATCACAAGCCCTTACTCCAGTTCCCCAAGCTTCCACATCCTCAAACGGAATAGAGGAACTCAAGGAAATGCTCCAAGGTCTAGTGCTGAATACAGATAAAAGAGAGAGGACTCTGGATAAAAAATTACAAGAGTAGGGGAAGGAGTTGAAGGACCAAGGGAAAAGATTACAGGATAGTTTTTCTCTAATACAAAAAATGAGTAACAAGGTGGTGGCCTTAGAAAGGTAGCAAGCCCAAAGTGGCAAGCCTCCCCAATTACGACATTAGGCTCCAAGTGGTGGTAGGCCTCCTAATCATTGGAATAGCTCTTTTGATCAGAATAGGCAAAATAGTCATGCTGCTGCTTCAAGCTCAAATCAGAATAGAGCTTTGGTTCCTCAAAACAACTTAGCCCAAGATCAAGACTTCTGTCCTTCATGTAACTATTCTTATACCTACTGCCTATGTCAGAAAGCAGAATCTTATTTGGCCCTAACTGTCCAGGAGCCTTCAGTAAAGAAATCATACAAGGAAGATCATCCCAAGGAGGCCTCATATATTCGGAGGCAGGGTGATTGCTCTTTTATGAATCACCAGATGGAGGAGCATTGTAATGTAAACCAGGATTTCGTTGCTCATAACACAAGAAGCAAGAAGAGAGCTATGGAACATACTGCCCCCCTTTCTCCTGAGTAGGCCTCAACTTCAAGTTTTATACCTCATACACAAAGAGAAAATGAGCAGGAAAACACTTCACAACAGCAAAGGCAAGGTCCAAGAAAGGAGGATGCAAGTGATCCCTATGTTGCTCCATCTCAGCCTCTCATAGGTACAGCTCCTAAAGTTTCTGCTAAAATTCCTAAGGCACCCTTGAGTGTGGTAGAGAAAATGAAGAAAACCAATGTAAGCATTTCCATGTGGGATGCAGTTGCCACCATACCAATGCAGAAAAGGATGCTGCAACAATAATTGGAAAAGATTGAGCCCAAAGATTAGTCATCTACCATGGAGAGTGACACTAGTTTAGTACAACCATCAGGTGATGTGGAGACAAATAAAATGGTTAGACCTCCTCCATTCTATGTTTCTCTGATTATAGGGGGTTAGTCCATAATTGCATGATAGATTTAGGGGCTAGTAGCTCAGTAATGCCTAGGTGTGTTGCTAATGCTTTAGGAATGAAATATGAGCCCATTATTAGGGATGTGTTAAAACTAGATGGGAGTACTGTCAAAACCGTAAGCATCCTTAGGAATGTGGAAATGGCCCTACATGCATGCCCTGGTTGTATCGTGATTCAAGACATATCTATTGCTGAAGTCAAGCCCTATTTTGCCATCTGTCTTTCAAGAGACTTCACTGCCCAAATAGGTGGATTCATATCTGCTGATTGGTCTTATATGTCATTTAAGACTAGATATGGGGCCAATGCTTCAATTAGAGCAGAACCTCAAGCCCTTCATCACACTGAACCCTACACTCCCAACTTCATTAATATGAAATGCCCCATTTTGGAGATGGATAAAAATGACATAGTAAATGAGCCTGCCACCTCCATAGTAGAGATTCCTAATTTCTTCTTAGATGAGTGGGCAAATACATGTCAGTTTGAACCTATGTCAAAAACTCTTGAGATAGGCCTTAGTACATATTGCATGATAGAGAACGAGGCTCAAGTTCCTGATCTTGTTGGAGCTAATGATGACATGAGTGGAATGTGGAATATGTACTTTGATGGCTCAAGGAATAGAAATGGAGTAGGGGCCAGTGTTATGTTGATCTCCCCTGCACAAATAAGATACTACTTCTCTTTTAGGCTCCAATTCAATTGTACCAATAATGTGGCCGAGTATGAATCTTTGATCCAAGGTCTCCTACTTGCCCAAAAGAGGGGAATTCAAGCCTTGAAAGTATATGGAGATAGTGAGTTGGTAGTGAACCAAGTGAGAAATCAGAATATCACCAAAAATGGCCTGCTCAAGTCTTACAAACATAGAGTCTGGGATTTTCTTGAGGGTTTCCAAGCATTTAATATCCAGAGTATTCCTAGGAAAGAAAACAAATATGCTGATAGACTTGCAGCAGTGGGTGCATCTTATGATGTGCCAGGGAATCTTGAGGAAGAGAAGAAGAAACAAATAAGGTTGGTAATAAGGCCTATTGTTCCTGATAATAATACTCATTGGCAGGTGTTTGAGTCTAATGAACAGATTGTGAGTTTCTTGCAGAATGAAGCAAAATTTTCAGAAAGAAATCAGTCAAGACTATAAGATCAGTATGGTGATCAGATCATTCACCTCAGTTCCAACAAGTTTCCCAAGGGTCTCATTACCTTGGAGAGTGTCTTTAATCCTGATGATCAGACAAGAGGCAAAGGAATAAATCTAGCTGCAGAAAAGGATGATCATGTTCCAATTACTATTGCTGATGGAAAATCTCTTAACATGGGGAAGGTATGTTCTGAGGCTGAGAAAAAAAATTTCATTCATCTATGTCAAGAATTTAATGATGTTTTTTCTTGGACATATGATGACTTAAAGGGGTTTGGCCCTAGTTTGTTTCAGCATACCATACATTTAGTTGATAGGATCAAACCAGTAAGGCAAAAACAGAGGCCAGTGAATCCCAAGATTGAACCCTTAATGAGGAAGGAACTATCCAAGTTGATTGAAGCTAACATAATTTTTCCTATCAAACACTCATCATGGGTGGCTAACCGTGTCCCTGTAAGGAAGAAGAATGGAGAAATCAGATTGTGTGTGGACTTTAGGGATCTTAATCGGGCTTCCCTTAAGGATCACCATCCTCTCCCTTCTATGGAGCAAATTCTGTCCAAGGTCAGTGGGTCAAGGAGGTTCTCTTTTCTTGATGGGTTTTCTGGTTATAACCAAGTGTTGGTTAAAGAATCTGACAGATACAAGACAACATTTACTACTAAATGGGGCACCTATGCTTATTGCAAGATGCCATTTGGACTAACAAATGAAGGTGCCACATTCCAAAAGGCAATGGAGGTAGCTTTCAAAAGATTAATCGACAAGTTTGTCTTAGTATACCTTGATGATATAATTGTATATTCCAAGAATGTAAAAGATCATCTTGATCATTTGAGACAGGTATTTCTAAGATGTAGAGAGTTTGGGGTTTCCCTCAACCCAGCCAAGTGTGTCTTTGCTACAAGCCAAGGAAAATTACTGGGACACATTGTATCTAAGGATGGGTTGACCATTGATCTAGAAAGAACAAAAGAAATACTTGCCCTTCCTCTCCCTAAACACAAGAAAGGGCTGCAAAGTTTCCTTGGTAGGATAAATTTTGTAAGAAGGTTTACTCCTAATCTTGCCATCATGGTGAAACCCCTCACAGCCATTCTTAAGAAAGATATGGTCTTCTCATGGACCAAGGAGGGGAAGGAGAGTTTTGAAGAAATTAAGGCAGCCATAGCTTCAGCCCCCACTCTCATGAACCCAAATTTTGAGAAAGATTTCATCCTCTACACTTTAGGTGGTGAGTCAAGTGTTTCTTCTATCTTGACTCAGAAAAATGACAAGAATGAGGAGCAGCCCATAGCCTTCTTTAGTGAAGGACTCAAGGAATATGAAGATAAGTATAGCTTTGTTGAGAAGCAAGCCCTTGCAGTCATTAGAGCTTTGAAGAAATTTAGACACCTCTTATCCCACAATAGGATCCATATGTTGGTGCCCCATGCGAGTGTAAAGGATTTCTTGTTAAGCAAGGACATCAGTGAAAAGAGAGCTGGATGGATCACTAGGGTAATGGAATATGATGTTGATATTCAAATTACCAAGTTGGTAAGAGGGAGAGGATTATGCAAAGAAATGTTATCAGGTCAGGATTCAAATGAAGGGACTGCTATGGTAGTTGTAGAGCAGTAGGAGGAAAGAAATGTTAATGCCCCAAGGAGCTGGATGGATGACATGAGGAACTTTTTATTATGGAATGGATACCCTTAGGGATTGGACAGAGCTAAAAGAAGACAATATAGACTGCAATCCATTCCCAAGGTTGTGATTGATGATATCCTATTCAAGAGGGATTTTAATGGGACCCTATTGATATGTATTGAAGGGGATTAGGTCGAGAGGATGATTAAAGAACTTCATGATGGCCCTAATGGTGGCCACTTCTCTGCAAGAACAACCGCCATGAAGATCATGAGCGCTGGATATTACTGGCCATCTCTGTTCCATGATTGTTATAGGTATGTGAGGAAATGTGAGAGATGTGCTTTTTTCTTAGGAAAATAGAGAATTGCAGCTCTTCCTCTTCACCCCATTCAGGTGGATCAGCCCTTCACCCAGTGGGGGTTGGATTTTATAGGCCCCATTAATCCTCCATCTAGTGCAGGTCATAAATGGATCTTGGCTGCTACCGATTTTTTCACTAGGTGGATAGAGGCAGTTGCCTTGAAGGATGCAACAGAGCCATCAGTTGTTGAATTCCTTGATGGAATTGTATCTAGGTTTGGAGCTCCTTCTACTATCATCTCAGATAATGCCAAATCTTTTATTGGAACCCAGATTTGTGCATGGGCAATGAGTCACAATATCTATTTGAGCACATCATCGAACTACTATCCTCAAGGTAATGGTTCGGCTGAATCCTCCAATAAGAATCTGATTAGAATCATAAGGAGAACGATAAAAGACAATCAGAGGGTCTGGCATAAAAAATTAAGGACTTCTCTATGGGCTGATAGGATAACACCGAAGAGATCTATTGGGAATTCACCTTTTGTGCTAGTATATGGTAGGGAGGCCAGACTTCCAATCTCGTTGGAATTCTCATCCTTGGAGTTGGCTCATCAGCTAGAATTGGTTGAAAATAGTTCCATTTCAATAAGAATGGCAAAGTTGATTGAACTGGAAGAAAAGAGAAACAAAGCTATGCAAACCCTGGAGATACACCAGCAGTAGATGAAGAAGAGTTTTGATAAGAAGGCAAGGGCCAGAATCTTCAAAGAAGGAGATTTAGTTCTCAAGTGGGACTCAGACAGAGAAAAACTAGGAAGGCACTCCAAATTTGATCCACTATGGAGTGGCCCTTATCTGATGTCCAGTTGCAAATAGGCAAATTCATTCCAGCTAAGCAGGCCAAATGGTGAAATTCTGCCCGTTCCAGTCAATGGGATCCATTTGAAGCCTTGTTTCTGAAGGATTGTGAATCTATCTACATAGTTAGCCTAGCTGCTTCCTATTCATTCCTGTTGCAATAAGTGCGCGTGCACATGGCTCTCTTCTTGAGTTGCCAGTTTCCAAGATTTTGACAAGTCTTAGGTTGCTGAGTAAGTTCTATTTTTGTTCCAGTCATGGAAGCAGAGCCAGAGTTCAAGGGTTCTTTAATGTTTTGATTTCCTCATTAGAGGTTAGGGTTTCTTGCAGCTCTCAGTTTCGTATCTTCTAGGTCTTCTTTTTGACTCTATGGCCCAATGGATTATTCTCAGGCACTGGTCATGCATTGAGCAGGCTCATTCCCCCTGTGAGTCGCCAGAAGTGTTACCTCTAGTTTTATTGCCAAGGATTTAGATTCAAATGCACGGCTTTTTCAACGATTAGTCTTAGAGTTGGTATTTTAATGCTATGACCTGCGAGTTTTCTGACCGTCAGATCTAAGCAGTATCGACAGTTGGCGCCATCACACTATAAAGAAAATGCATGATATTTATGATAGCGCGATGATGCCCTGAGGACACGTTGCAGAGGTGGGTCCAGCGTTCGGCGGGTCATAAAAGTTCCACGGTGCCTTGTCCGCTATGTCACTATTGCATTCTAGCTGGAAATTCTCGATGGTGACATAGCGCCTGTGCACCACTTGTCCTGGTGGGGCCACATTCCATGCTACTAGTGTAGTTAGATTTAAGTGACCAATAAACCAACGAGGAGGTGCCACGTATCAATGGGCCCATTGAATCACGAGAAAAGGAGGGTCGCAGGAGGGAGAGTTTCATGACTGTCGGATTGGAAAGGATCGATGACAGGCACCACCTCACCATGGCGAAGCTACGGGTTTTTTATCATAGCGACTTGGCGCCCTTTCACCACATGTCGGTGGGGTCAAGTCTCGCCAAGATGCGTCGCTGAGGTGGTGGCAAACAGGATGGGCCCAGTCGCGGATTGGAGGGTCCACGGTGAATCAAGAATCACCATATATGCTAGGTCAAGGCACGAACATGTCATGGGACCAGTTTCTTGACACAACCAGCACGTTGCAGAGGTGGGTTCTACATCATCAGATCTACAAGGATTAGCGGTGGGCGCTATCTCGCCATGGAGAAACTGCGTGAATTTTATGATAGCGAGTTAGCGACCATGCGCCACGTGCCCTGGTGGAACCATGTTTCATACAACTGGCGCAGTAAGGATTAAGCAATCGTCGGGCCAATAGGGAAATGCCACATGTGTCATGGGCCCAGTGATTCACAAGGAAAAGGGGTTGTAGAATGATGAGTCTCCATGATCATTGGATCGAAGCCGATCGATGGTAGGCACCATCATGCTATGACAAAGATGTGCGAGGGTTATGTTGGTGACACAATGCCTTGTTGACACATGTCTTATCGACGCAGTCGAGGATGGCGATTGGCGGTTAGTGTAACCATCACAGTCATGATAGTATTCATGGTGGTGTGGTTAGTCCAATAAAGGGTGGTCAACTGAAGGAGGACCTCTAGGTGGCAAATAAAGAAATGCAATTGGCGCACGCAACCTAGTTGACGCATAAGGAGCCTAGTTGACCTTTTTGACTTCGATGGATTCATGAACCAGGAAGTGAAGATAATTGATTTTGTCATGCGATCTAATCTCCATGATCAATCTCGACCTACCAGAGTAAATGTAAAACATAGAATGACACTCCATTCATTCATTGATCCATCTACCAGGTCAGAGCGCAGTTATGGTGCCATTTTCAGTCTTCTAAGGACATTATTGGTGAAAGAGATCAAATTTTCTTGAGATTTTTTCCATGATTGTCTTCCATAGGACTTAATGGTAGGTAGTTGCAGGGTCATTTCAGTAGTAAAGGATCTTAGTTATGCCGGAGCTATAAAGGCAGATTTTGTACATTTTGTAAGGGTCGAATCTTCATGATTTCTCTGCTGCTACTTGCAGATTTCCAGTGTAAAAAATCCCTTTGTCTCTAAGCTAGATGAACATCCTGTATCATCTCTTTCAGCCGTCAACGTGTATGTGTATCGTTTTGCCTCTCATTGATGCATTGTTGAGATCAGTGGTCTACATACTGTATCTATCTTTGGCCTATTGAATAATATACAAGTGAAATCTTTTATTCCTGGTGTTATTCAATTGGTCTCCTAATCTGTATGTGGCTGTTGGTCGATATAAGTCTAAATGAATGTATGACGTTGAATGTTACCCTAGTTCTGTAGTGCATATTTGGGTAAAGAATGAGTCTAAACACTCTATTTTGGTGCATCACCACCTTAGATTAGACTAGGTAGATTTTCTTTAATGCTCTCTTTCTCCCTTTCCCTTCTGAGAATAGATAGGTGCACCCTAACAGTAAGAGGAAGTCGGCCTTCTCCGGAGACTCAACCTCGTAGTTCAAGTTCCACAGCTTGGAGGTTGTTTCCATGTTTCACTAGGTTGTCCTCGCACATAGGCCTTGGACAAGGGTTCAAACCTAAGTGACGACACTACTCTTGGAGGGAAAAAGGGAGAAGGAGAGCATGAAGCAAATCTACCTAATCTAATCTAAAGAGGTGATGCACCAAAATAGAGTGTTCAGACCAATCTATGCCCATAGGTGCACTATCAAACCATAATGAAACCAAGGATATACGCATTCAGACTTGCTTTAATCTAATAACCACATACAGATTAGAGAACTAGAATGAATGACACAAGGAAAGAGAAGATTCAATAATACATCATTCACAGGCCAAAAGAGATACAATCATGTAGGTTAGAGATATCCACAAAACACTAGTGGAGGCAAATAGTTCTTGCACTTTCATGCCAATGGCTGAAGTAGATAAGGTAGTATGTCATACAGTTCAGAGGCACAGGGGAATTTACACTAGAATTGCAGAGCAATAGCAAAGAACAATAGAGAATGATCTGACTTTAACAAAATCTACCAAAAGTTGACTTTATAGTTTAGGCATAACTGAGATCTCTTCCAGCTGAAGTGACTTCATAGCTACCTGTCATTAAGTCTTGCAGAGAATAATCAAGGGGAAATCTGATCTGGATGCAAATCTAGACACAGTGATTTGGAACAGGTTCCTAAGAAGATAGAAATGGCACCATTAATTTTCCTAGTCAGGTAGATGGGTCAAAATATGGGTGATGGAATTTTCTTGTTCTACATTCATTTCATGGTAGTTGGGATCGATCATGAAGATCAGATCGCGCAAAAAACCCGATTCCTTATCTCTTTTGGTGCATGAATAAGCAGGATCAGCCAGTCAACCTATTTCTATAAGTAGGATGGACCACGTGGACCAACAACCTCTTTTTATTTTTCCACCTCACAGAAGTCCTACATAGTTGACCATCTCTTTCATCACTAACTGCGCCAACTCCTCAAACTCCAGCTACGATGGTTACACTAACTACCAGCTGTTAACTATCAACCTTGGCCAGGCCCACAAGACACATGTCACCAAGGTGGTATGTCGCTATGGATATCTTCCTTGTAGCTCTCCATAGTGAGATAGCACCCGCCATGGATCTTTCTTAATCTGACGATCATGGAGACTTGCCGTATTCTGCACTTTCCTTTACAACTTTTGGGCCCGTCAAACACTGTCAGCACAGCTGGTATCTACTTGGCATAACCTGGCATCATCCTTGAGGTTCATGAGATAACATGGGCCCACCTTGCATGTGTCATTGAGACGCTATGTTGCTATGCTATATAGTGTGCAACTTTCAATAGTGCAATAATGCCAACCATCAATCTTCCTAAAATCTGACAATTGTGAAGATTCATCGTAATATTATGCTTGTTCTTACACCGAGCCCATCATACCTGGTGCCATCTCGGCAACTGCACCACACTTGAATGACACCTAGCAATCCTTGGCACACATACCTTGGCGAGACCTAGCCCCCCTGATCCATGTGGCAAAAGGGCGCTATGTTGCTATGGTTAAAATTCTCATAGTTCTCCATAGCGAGATAGCGCCTGTTGTAGATCTACCTTAGACCAATGGTGATCCACAAAATTGTACAACTGCATCTCGAGCTAGCTGAATGGACAAATGAAAAAATTCCACTATATTTTGACCCATCTAACAACTGCCACTAAGGATGAGATGTCCTATCACTTTAAAGAAGGGCAAGCCCATTACATCATCTATGCCACATGTCATCTAGGCGTTATGTCGCTATGGGTATCTATCATGCAACTCTCAATAGTGACATGATGCCAACCGTGGATCGAATTCACATCTATGGTGCTCAAACTCTTTGCAAAACTACATACCTGGTTAATTGGATGGGCCAATAAGATCTGCCTATGTACTCTGACCTATCTAATTGCTGCCATGGAAGACAAACCACCTATTCATCCTAAAGCCCAGAAGACAAAAATGGACCCACATGCATCACTGAGGTACTATGTCGCTATGGTTAAAATTCTCATAGTTCTCCATAGCGAGATAGCAGCCATCATTGATCTGAACTGATCTAATGGTGAGTAAGATAGATCTGAATTCTTAGTGCATAGCCAATAGGAACTGGCCATGTGCCAATTGTCTGACAAATCCTCGCTGATATCTGACAGGGAACACCTAGGACCCACCGTACTTCCAAACCTTTCCATAGGATCAGTTTTCGTCTGGGCACTATGTGGCTAACGACAAGAAGCTCAGATTTTTTGATAGCGCCATGGCACCCACCATGGAACTGGCAAAACCCAATGTCAGAGAAACAATCAAGGAAAAGGCGACCCACTTGACACATGACAGAAGGGCGATATGTTGCTAACCTATCCACCGTGCAACTTCCCATGGTGAGATAGCACCAACCGTAGATATTCTTTAGATCTAATAATGGAAGACTTCCGGGCCATAGAACATATTATAAGGTTTGATCAGGTATTTAAAATAATATTAACTCTGCACACTAGCCATTGGTGGGTAAACATTTGAAATTTGAATCTTGGCGGGGGCATAAAAAATGATAACAGAAATGTTTACAAATACTGGGGTGGCTGAGATATGGAAGGTCGGGAAGTAATTGTAAGCCATATTTGCCCTCCTTCAAAAATTGAATCTTGCCTATCAAATATGCCAACAGTCATTTCTTTTCAAATATTCAAGTGATCAAATGTTATATAATGACCTTTTAACTTTTGTCATTTTACCCTTATCATGAATCTCCAAGAATTTTGACTTTGTATCTTTTTCAGATTTTATATCATGACCCTAGGACTATCTTCATTGCTTGATTGCACATGGTTATAACCTAACCATCAGTTTTACTACAAAGGTGCAAAATAGCTCAAGTTTGGTGTAGTCTCTATTCTACAATATTCTATGCCCACACTTAGTTTCTAGTTGTAACCTTGCAAAAAGTCACACCACAATTTTCACATAGTCATGTTAGTTAGTGAAGGACTTAAGGTTAAGTTCACAAACATGTGAATGAGCAATAAATTAGTTATCTTTTGATTGTCTAGTTACAAAGAGTTAAGGTTTGATTAGGGTTGAAGCTATGATGGTGTGATTAAACATCATTTGTAGTCAACTTCTCATCAATCACATGCTCATAAAATTTCATTTTAAGTCATCATTTAAGTTGTGAAGGGCTAAGTTATGCAGTTGCAAAGTCGCAATTATTGGAAATGCTTTAGAATAGTTGAGAGGGGGGTCAATCAATTATTCAAGGTCCAAATGTCCTAATATTTTTTTTTCACTAAGTATAGTGAGCCTAGTTAAACTAACCATGCATCCAAGCTAAACATTCATCTTAGCAAGATACTAAAAAATCAACACTAAAAAATCAAGATGCAGGAATAAGACATGAAAGATCAACACATAACACCGTGATTTACATGGAAACCAAATTTGGGAAAAAACACTAGTAACATGCTACTCCTTTTTCACCTTCTGAAGTGATACCCTATGAAAGGTCTGCCTAGTTAAAGGCCATAGAACACACTATTAAATGGGACCCGATTAAGGGATTTCAATCACCCTGTTAGAAGTGAGTCTGGTTAAAGGACTTTAGAAATATTCACTTGAAATGTCACCCTATTAAAGGAGTTACAAGAAGGCTATTAAACCAACCTAAGTCCATATGATTTATCCCTAACTAATACAATTGCTAGAGAGTAACAATAAGGGCTTTTGATCTAATATAACTCACAACATTACTTGTAGATCTCATATCTCAATTTAGTTCTCTAATTTTGTTTGGCTTTTAGTCTCTAGAACTCTGAAAGCTTGTCCTCCTTTCAAGCTTTGTCTCCTTGAGTCTCCATACTTGTTGTGCCAATGCAATCACCTCTGTGGTCACTTATCAAAGAAGAGTCTTTGTACTCTATTCCTCTTTCTTAATGCATTTTCTTCAACACCACATACTCTATCTAACCAACCCATTGTTTCTTGACCTATAATTCCTTAAATAAAAGTCTGGAATGCTTTTTCCTACTCTATTCTTCTCTCTCTTATTTTGGGTTTGAATGTATTAGGTAAGATATGATGTATCTACCCCTTATCTTGTTTCTTCTAGAAATATCATGAAGAATCCACCTATATTCACCCAAAAAATAGTTCACCTAGAATTTTGTGCCACTAGCTTAGCATTCTTAATTTTCCATTTAGTTCACAAAATTTAAGGTAACAAACTTGTCAGCTTAGAAATGGCAATTCTTTGACTTTTCAAATAGTTTTGCAACTCGACACTATTGACTTTCTGATACTCGACACATACTATGTTACTTGACACTTACTATGGATTCACTTGGCATCAACTAAGTTTTACTAATGCTCAGAACTTATTGTTGGAAATATTCAGGATAAGGTAGGTTACTAAGAGGGGAGGGGTGAATCAGTAACTTATTAAACTTTTATCTTATTCAACATTTTAACCATTCATCATTCATTCATCTAAACTACTGCATAATTGAAGAAACAAACATTCATTACACAAGTACACAGAGATTTGGTGACCCAAAAAGCTTCCAAATAGAAAGTAAAACTGGGGTGGGGATGATACCCACAAAACTTCAATACTGTAGTATAAAGGTGGCCTGTTAAGGCTTATAATGATCACTTCTGATGATCCTCCCTATTAGGAGCAAGTAGGACTACTAGATCCACCTTGTTAGAGGATTTACAAACATATAGTGAAGTATGCACTCTGTTAGGAGATTTACAAAAAGACTATTAGGTCCATCTGGTTAAAGGATTTATGAAATGATTCACCAATTAGGATGAAGCATTGGATCTACTTACAACTGTTTGCTGATAAGATCCTTGTTGCATTGATCACCTGATGTGATAGATATAAATTTTCTACTCCTATGTTGACCTTGCTATATTCCTTTTATTCTGTTGCTGATTGGCTTTCACTTTTCTCAAAATATATCAATACCTTCTTCATACGTGAATATTACTCTTCTTTTTATACACCATACCATATTACAAATGATAACATACATTACATATATACCATTTCATTATTTACAACTACAAGGTCAGCCAAAACATAAGTGAACAAAACATTACTGAGTCAGCCAGATAGTAGAAAACTCGGGTTCCTCAAGCTAACTTGGTGACCTTCTAATACTCGGCATCTACTACATTACTCAGCATCGTCATGCACTCAGTAGAAGTAGAGGCTCGGTTCATATTAGCCACACAATGCTGCTTGGGACTCGGTAACCATTGGTGACTCGGTAGATATAGTGTCACTCAGTAAAAGCTAACTTCTTCATTTACCTTGTTGTGCTCGATGAACACTGAGCCCTTCGTTTACCTTCCTTTTCTCGGTGAACACTGTGTTCTTCATTTACCTTCCTTTGCTCGATGAACACTAAGTTCTTCATTTACCTTGCTTTGCTCGGTGAACACTAAGTTCTTCATTTACCTTGCTTTACTCAGTGAAAATTGAGTTCTTCATTTACCTTCCTTTGGTTGGTGAACACTAAGTTCTTCATTTACCTTCTTTTGCTTGGTGAACACTATTGAACTTCCCATTCACTCAGTAACCTCTGAATGCTCGGTGAGAACTATTTACCTGCTAAACTTATAAGGTAATCACTGAATACTTGGTATACACTGTAGGCTAAGTGATGAGCTCGGTAAGCATTTAGAACTGAATAAGTGTTTGCACTAATGACAAATATATCATAATTCCAACAATCTCCCCCTTTGGCATTAGTGACAAAAACACTTATGTGCAAAATTTGACGTACTGATTTACATATATCTCCCCCATACAATATGCACATAGTATTTACAAATATATCTATCTTTACACATGGCTTCCTTATTTACATATGTCTCCATCTCTTCTTTTGTACACTATCTCCCCCTCTTTGACAATAATGCCAAAGGAAACACCAAAATGAGAGATAAACTCAGAATGTACCTTGAGAATAAGAGTCAAAGTCTTATCCCAATTTTCTTGCAAAATTTTTCAGGTGGAGAGTGCTATCTGAACTTCAGCTGAAAGTTCAATCACATGATCTGCAACTGAAAAATTGTTGTCATGGATCAATGTTTTAGCATAGGCAATGTGTTTTTGCATTGTGTCCATGATAGGAAGAATCATATTCTGAATGCCAATCAATGTAGATCTGATCCTTGCATCCTGTCTCAACAATTTTGCCTGCTTTTCTGACAAAAATCTGATTTTGAGATGATGGGATGAACTTGAATTGGGATCAAGTTGCAGCATTTGGGCACTGACCTTCATATCCTCATCAATTTTATTAAATTTTTCTTTGATTTCCTTTGTGTACTCGGTAACATCACAAAGTTTGGCAAAAAGTGAAGTTACATTATTAAAAGAATTTTCAAGATTGACCGAAATTGTGCACAATTCTTCCTATTTTATTGCAATGTGCTCAGGCACTTTATTATCAATTTTTTTTTTTAGCCTTTTCAATCAATTTTTCTTGGCCAGAGGTGTCCTCATTGAATTTATTTACAGCCTCTTCTAACTGAATCAAAATGCGTTGGGTAGAATCTACTTCAACACCTATAGCTTCTGTAATTATATTCCTGGCATTCTCAATTATTCTATTCTCCTTATCCCTTTCAGACCTTAACTACTTTTGTGTAGCCTTCATCTCTATTAGTTGACTAGCATACCTCATTTCTTCAATTGTAGCATTTTCGTAGTCAATTTTTGGAATCACTATCTCTGTGTCTAAGTCAATATCCTCAGGAATTTCTTTTCCAGTGAGTAGAAGTCTTAATGGTTGCTTTTGTTTGGCTTCTATGATGACTGATTTGACCTTGGGAATAGACACAATAGTGGAGATGGAAGGACTAGTAGTGAAAACTAGGATACTTGAGGATTGAGTGCCAATAGGAGTATTTACCAGATCAAAAATTGGAACACTTCCCAAAAATGATGGTACACTTGGTAATGCAGTATCTGATCTAATTGGATTTGAAGTAGATGCAGATAATGTAAAAAAAATTGTAGAACAAGCTGGAATATTTATAATGGGAAGAGTAACTGGTGCAAAAATTGGTGCTAATGTAGCTGACAAAATTGTGGAACTTACTGCTATACCGACTGAAGATGATGGAGCTAAGGAGGCTTGGTCGGTAGCTGAAAGAGAGAGTTGTAGCTCAGTAGATGAAGTGGTAGAAACTTCCATTGATGATACCTAGAGCTATGATGAGGTAGGTGCAGATGATAAATCTGATGTGGTGTAAAAGCACAAACTTGTGTCACCTTTTATAAAGAAATGTGATGTCAGAATATGATAGTTTAACATTAATGACAAAAAAAATGGTATTTTTGTTTAGAATTTGAAGATGATGTAAACTAATGAAATGTGTAGAATTGGATGAATTTTATGGCTATAATTTTTATTATTTTTTTGAATAATAATTTATTCATTTTATTTTATCTTGAAGTCCCTTTTTTAAATGTAAAAAACATAGGGTGTAGTTCCCATCAAAAAAGTATATGAAAATCATCTTTTTTTGTTCTAATTTGAAAATATCATATAGTTGACCTGTATATCTAAGGCAAAAAAAAAAGAAATAATTATTTTTTATGTATATTTTCTTTGTTATAAGTAATCAAGCTCGACCTTATCAGAATCCAACAGTTTTTTCCTCCCATCAAAACTTCCTTATCAAATCTACACCTTCTTGGAAAATAATTACATATTCATGAAGAGGACTCTCTCCTCTAGAGATAAATTTAATTATTTAACTTTTTTGATAGGATTTACTATTTTTCCCTTTTTTTGAGGGAGAATCTTCAAAAATGTTGAAATATTGACTTATAATATTTTAAAATTATAACATATTATAACTAATCAAAACACTAAAAAAATTATATAATGATGATATTGAACATGAGATCTACAAAAAGGTATTTTTAGTTTTTGAAAAAATTGAGTTTTGATAGTGAAATGAGATTTGACCAAAACAGGTTTTTGATATCATAAATGGTGACACAGATCTATTGTTTTACCCTGTGGATGTTATCAAACCTGCTGAATCTAACTCCAACCTTGATGATGTGATAGTTTTAGGTGGAGAGTGAGGAAGGGATGCAATCACTACTACTGCAATTTTCACTGGATCATCTTCTTCCTTATCTTCCTCTTTAGATTCGTCCTCCTTGTCTTCTTCCATTAATGCATGTAGCTCACTTGGTGAAACTGTGATGGATGGAGTGCCATCAATATCATCACTGTCACTGCTATCATCATCTTTGATTTCCAATGGGTCTTCACTAGGCTTATGTAGATGATAAATGTTTTTCCACATGTTTGTAGCATCATTTACAACATGCTCAATTTCTTTGATCAAAATTAAACATGTGTGAAATTTGATCATCATTTTGCCTTCATGGTTTTTCATTGCAATTTTTACTTCTTCTCTAGTGAGACTTGGTTGAAGATTCTTCAAGGATTGCTCATAGATATCTTTTGCCATTTGGGTTGTTGATTCCCATCTCAGTTGCAATCTCTCCAATAGTTCCTTTGAGATTTGGGAGGCAAGCTGGTCTGTGGAGTATTTCCATTTACCCATCTTGTTTAGTACCAGTTCCTCTATCTGCATCTTCTCAGCATCTGTTCTAGTTTCAAATTTCAATGCTTTGAAATTTGTGATGCTAGCTCCTTCTTCCAATTGTTTGAACCTTTCCTCAAATGTAGGTGTAGGCCTGACCAATATTGGTTCCTACTTACCTTTTCTGGTCCTTCTAGTAAATACTACAGTAGGCTTCTTTTTAGGTTTGGTAATTATTACCTTACCCTTCTTCTTCGGGGGTTCTTCTTCTTTTTCTTCTTCTCCTTCTTATTATTCATCATCTCCTTTGTCCTCAAATTTTCCTTCTGTTAGCATAAGAGGGCTAGATGTAGTTTTCAATTTTGCTATCTTCCTCTTACCTTTGCTTATGGCCTGTGGTAGCTTGATTTCAAGCTCAATTCTGGTCTTTGCTTCGTCATAGGTTCCAAAAATTTTTTGCCTTGGGTCTAATAGCTCATTTACCAGTGTTTCTATGATGTCTTTGGCTTCATCAATATTTACCTCATAGGGAAGAGGTTTTACCCATGCAACTCGGGGTTTGACTGCTTGGATGTACAGCTTATCATAGTCAACCATGAAGCATACATTATCTTTGTAATCTTCAACTAACTTTGGTGGAATTCGGAACCTGTTATTTATTCTCTCCTTGAAATCTTTAAAATAGTTGTCCATGATGCTATCAAAATTTTCACCCATCTCTGCTATAAACTCATTTATTTGATACAAAATTGGAATGTCTTTTCTCCATACGACAGTTCCTTTCGATGGAAAGAATTTTTGAATGTAGAAAAATAAACAAATCAACAAAGAACCAAATTTACAAGAGTTATTCTTGGAAGTCCTTATACTATCCATATTTTTATTCAATTGTTTTAGCAATTCCTTTGACATATCAAGTTCAAGGTTTTTGTTTACAACCTTGAGGGCTAAATCCACAGCTTCACAAGGTACACTATTCAATCTACTAGAACTGTATAATTTGTATGCAATTACATGAATGCTGAATCTTAGTTCAACATTAGATACAATGTTTACCTTTAAACCTCTACCATCCCATTCGGCTAGGTTTTGCCTTTGTAACTCCTCCCGACTTAGGGTTTTGTTGGTTTTGGCTTTGCTGAGCATAGGGAGACCCATGATTTTGTGAATCATTTTCTTAGTGATTAGCACTAGCTACTCTAACAATAATTGTCCATTATGTACCCAAATCAAGATATACCTAATCCGTTTGGTTTGGAAGTTTCTAGGCATATGCAAGATATGAGTCAATCCTTTGGTATCAAGATGTTTGAATTCAGGTTTCAAAGAGCCATCTACACTCATTTCACCTAGGGCACTGCCCATTTCTAGGTTTTCAATTTCTTGAATAGAACATTTGAAATGAGTATGAATATCATTGATAAGAAGCACCTTGAGGGGTATTTGTGATTGAGCTCTAGTTGGGTTGAGTGATTCAGCAACGGCCGAAACAATCTTGAAATTGGGTGCTTTCCATTATGTACCCTTTACTAACATTTCTGAACCTCTTTTTGCCTTGCTGCTGCTAGTGCTTGTAGATGCCATAGCTACTCGGTAAATATAAGAAAATCTTGAACAAATTCTCTACTTGAAATTCACTTGGAATTTCTTGGGATTTTCTTTGGGTTCATTGGAAATATTTTAGCTCTTAGTATTCTTAAGTCATAGTGAAAAATGAAATTGAATTCTGCCCTTTTGATGGAAATATTGTTATTAATGCTCAGTATGAAGGTAGATGAGATCACATAGTGCTTACCATTCTGTCATTTCTCTTACTTGGTAAAAGCTTGCAACTCGGTGATCAAACAAAATCTTTGATACTCCCAACCTAGCTCGGTAAGGTCTTTAACCAACCTTGCTTGGTAAATGCAACACGGTGAATGATGACTTTTCTTTGGTTTCTGAACCAGAAATACTGATGTGATCATTTGCACATTTTCACTCTGGAACTACTTGAGATATGGCTTGATGATGAAGTTCTTGATTCTCTTTACATCTTATTTGAAATGGTGGAGTCACCCATTTCTTGAGTGACATAACCATCATTTGAACTGTCTTGCTCGACAGATTAGGAATCCATTATTGTCTCATCTGCTTCTGAATGTTATCAACTTTAGCTTTCTTTTCATCTTCAATTCTTTTAGTATTCATGCAATTTTTGGCTATATGACCAAGTTTTGTACATGTATAACATCCTACTGTTGTGTCTCTTTTCATTAAGTGATGCCTTGAATAGTCTTTGCCAACATGTCCATATTCTCCACAATAATGACATCTGCACCAAGTATTGTAGTCCCATCCAAAGATTGCTTTGACAAGTTTTTTAGCTAGGTTGAATGATTTGGATCTGCATTGGAATGCCTTGTGATCATGTTTCGTGCATTTGTGACATTTTCCTTCAAATTTTGGTTTTTCTTTGCATTCATTAGCTTTGTGACCATGCTAATTGTAGTTGAATCATTTGCCATTGAATTTTCCTTTTCCATTACTCCAACATTTGTTTGATGTATGACCTATCTTGCCATAGTGATTGCAACTGGGTCTTTCATTCCCTTGGGCACCTTGTTTGGAGGATTCACCTTCTTCCTTGTATCCAAGACCAAATTTACCTTTTTGTCTATGAAGATTCTACTCATGTTGTTGATTCAATTGGTTTATGTCTATTTGACATTTCATCATTCTTTCATTGAATTCCCTTTCAATGATCAAGTCATTTTCCAAACTTTCATTAATTTGTCTTTCAGATCTTAGATCACTTTGTAAGCTTGCATTGATTTGTCTTTCAATGATTAAATCATTTCTCAAACTTTCATTCTCAGATCTTAGATTCAAAATTTCTTCATTTGCATTAGATAGTTGACCTACAAGGTTTTCATGCTGAAGGGATTGATTATTTTTTACCTCTAGGTCTTTGTTTGCCTTGTTTCTCTATTCCAAAACTTCACATAGCCTAATGGATTGGATTTCTTGTTCTCTTTTAAGCTTCCTTACTTCTTCCTATAGAGAACCATTTTTAGCTAGGAGTTCCTTAATTGCTTCATTATCTTCATTTGAACTGCTTGATGGTAAAAGGTCTTCAATCTTTTCTTCAACATACTGATGATCATTCATTTGTCTTGCAAGTTCCTTCCTTCTTTTTAGAGATTGAGAAAGATGCTCCTTTGCTTCTTTGAGTTGAGCCATGGCCATTTCTAGATCTAGCTTTTCATTTTCAATAGATATGTCAAGTCTGAATATCTCCATTGTCCTTGATCTTTGCTCAAGCTGTCAAACTTTATCTTGAGAACTACAAAGCTCTGATACCAATTGTTGGAAATATTTAGGATAAGGTAGGTTACTAAGAGGGGAGGGGTGAATCTGTAACTTATAAAACTTTTATTTTATTTATCATATTAACCATTCATCATTCATTCATCTAAACTACTGCATAACTGAAGAAACAAACATTCATTGCACAAGTACATAGAGATTTGGTGACCCAGAAACCTTCAAAATAGAAAGTGAAATTGGGGTGGGGATGATACCCACAAAAATTCAATACTATATTATAAAGTTGGCTTGGTAAGGCTTACAATGATCACTTCTAATGATCTTCCCTGTTAGGAGCAAGTAGGACTGCTAGATCCACCTTGTTAGAGGATTTACAAACATAAAGTGAAGTATATACTCTGTTAGGAGATTTACAAAAAGACTGTTCGGTCCACCTGGTTAAAGGATTTATGAACTAATTCACCTATTAGGATGAAGTAGTGGATCTACTTGCAACTATTTTCTGATAAGATCCTTGTTGCATTGATCACCTGATGTGATTGATATAACTTTTCTGCTCCTATGTTGACCTTGATGTATTCCTTTTATTCTATTGCTGATTCACTTTCACTTTTCTCAGAATATATCAATACCTTCTTCATATGAAAATATTACTCTTCTTTTTATACACCATACCATATTACAAATAATAACATACATTAAATATATACCATTTCATTATTTACAACTACAAGGTCAGCCAAAACATAAGTGAACAAAACATTATTGAGTTGGCCAGATAGTAGAAAACTTAGGTTCCTCGAGCTAATTCGATGACCTGATACTCAAAATATACTACATTACTTGACATCATCATGCACTCAGTAGAATTATAGGCTCGGTTCATACTAGTTACATAATGCTGCTTGGGACTCGGTAACCATTGGTGACTCGGTAGATATAGTGTCACTCGGTAAAAGCTAACTTCTTTATTTACCTTGCTATGCTTGGTGAACACTAAGTCCTTCATTTACCTTCCTTTTCTTGGTGAACACTAAGTTCTTCATTACCTTCCTTTGCTCAGTGAACACTGAGTTCTTCATTTACCTTGCTTTGCTCGGTGAACACTGAGTTCTTCATTTACCTTGCTTTGCTCAGTGAACACTGAGTTCTTCATTTACCTTCCTTTTGTCGGTGAACATTGAGTTCTTGATTTACCTTCCTTTGGTCGGTGAGCACTGAGTTCTTCATTTACCTTGCTTTTCTCAGTGAACACTAAGTTCTTCATTTACCTTCCTTTGCTCAGTGAACACTGCTGAATTGTCCATTCACTCGATAACCTCTGGAATGCTTGGTGAGAACTGTTTACCTACTAAACTTATAAGGTAACCACTGAATGCTTGGTATACACTATAGGCTAAGTGATGAGCTCGGTAAGCATTCAGAACTGAATAAGTGTTTGCACTAATGACAAATATATCATAATTCCAACACTTATTACATTTTTGTGTAGCTCGACACTTGAACTTTCTTGGCACCTTCTATTTCGCTTGGCACACACTAGATTTTACATTTTCTCAGCATTTATTGGAAATATGATTGGCATGAACTAGCTTGCTTGGCATCTACTAATGAATTTAGTCAAGCTTTGCAGATAACTTTGTCACAACTTATTCTTCTAGATTTTCTTAGTGTGGCGAACCTTTATACCTACAAATATATTGTCAATACATCATTTTTCCATTGTCTTAACTGATCCTTGTACTTCATTAAAAAACTATAACTTAACCTTTCCCTTAGGTGCTTTTGTTACATCTTATTGATTAAATTCTCATCATCAATCAAATAAGTGATAACACTTTAATCTTATAAGCAATTGTTAGTCTAGAAAACAGTAGGTTTGACATCAGTGACAAAACAATTATTGAAAACATTCTTTATCAATAATCTCCCTTCATCAACAATAAAATTTTCAATTAAATTTCAACAATCTTCCTCTTTGGCATTGATGGCAAACCAAACTAATCAACCAAGTTATCAAAATGCTAACTAGGTTAAAACAATAAGCCAAATGCCAAAATGAAAACTTTGAATCCAAAAGTATTGATTCTATCAGCAACTTTGAATTCCTTATGACTCCCTCTAAATTCTATAAGTAACTCCCTCTTTCAAAGTATTAGGGATATCACTTTTTCTAATACATTGTCTTCTCCTTTTTGTTCTACTCCCTCTCTAATTGATTCTTGTCTATGTTGTTTGCTCCCTCTTAGCTGTTATTTTATTTTTTCTTCCTTTATACAATTTCTCCCTCTTTTCTATAGCTTTCCACTTTGATTAGTTTTTGCATATTTCTCCCTCTTTGACAAAAATGCCAAAGATGTATTGTTTTAGAATTTTATCATGCAAGTGTAGAATTTATAGGAACTCCAATTTCTCCCTCTATCACCTTGATCATGACTTATTTGGAATTTTAGTATTTTAGTTACTTTAGGAAAATCCTAAAGTAAGTATTCTCTACATCAATTTATATCATTTCAACAATCAACTCATTTGATGCAAGGCAATTTTACTATTGCTTAAGTAGCCTTGGATAGCGGTATCACCCCTAACTTCCCTCCAAGATATTCAAATGTATGTTTAGGTAATGGTTTTGTGAATAAGTTAGCAATTTTTTCCTTTGAGTTAACATATTCCATCTTCACTTGTTTGTCTGCCACCAATTCTCTTACATAGTGATACTTAATTGCAATATGCTTTGTTTTGGCATGCATCACATGATTCTTTTATATATTGATGTCACTTGTGTTATCACAATAGAGTATCATAGGTTTAGTTATCTCTTCCTTCATAAATTTCAATACGTACTTGATCCATACAATATTGGTGCAGTTGATAGCAGAAACAACATAATCAGCTTCAACTATGGACTGTGTGGTACAACTTTTCCTTTTCCTAGTTCAAGTGACTAATCTTTTTCCTAAGAAGAGTGCTCTTCCACTTGTACTTTTTCTATCATCTATATTACCTCCCCAATCTGCATCAATGTAGGCTGTCAACTCAAACTTTTTATTTCTCTTGTAGTATAAACCTAAATCCTCTATTCCTTTTAGGTACCTCATTATTCTTTTTACTACCATAAGATGATTTTCTCTAGCATTTACAAAAAATCTTGCAACTATTCCAACATGTAATGTAATATCTTGTCTACTATGTACAACATATTGTAACTTTCTAATCATTGATCTATATAGTGTCTAACATACTTCAGTTGATTCATCACTCTTGGATAGCTTACATCTTGTTACCATTGATATACTAATTGGTTTTGAATCCTCTAAACCAAATGTTTTGAGTATCTCCTTGATATATTTTGATTGAGTCACAAATATTCCATGTTTTAGTTGATGTACTTGGAATCCAACAAAGAATTTGATTTTCCCAAACATTGACATCTCAAACGCATGTTTCATCTGATCAAAAAAGTCTTTGCATAGGGCATCTTTTCCTCGAAATATTATATCATCAACAAAAATTTTTAATATCAAAATGTCTTTACCTTTTTCTTCCTTGATATACAAGTTTTTGTTGTCATCTATTTTCTCAAATCCTATCTTCACAAGATATTTGTGAAGTCTCTGATACCATGCTCTAGGTGCTTGCTTCAAATCATAGAGTGTTTTATACAGTTTGCAAACCATATCTTTTTTTTTTTTCATCAACAAATCCCTTTGGTTGTTCAATATAAACTTCCTCTTACACTATACCATTCAAAAAAGTAGACTTTACATCCATTTGGTATATTTTAAATCCTTTTTAGGAAGCATATGCAAGTAGTGTTCTTACTCCTTTCATTCTTATAATAGGGGAAAATGTTTCCCCATAGACTATTCCTTCTTCTTTTGCATAACCTTTACAAACTAGTTTGGTAGTTTGGCCTTATTTCTTGTGATCTTACCATTCTCATCTAGCTTGTTCCTAAATACCCACTTGGTATGAATCACATTCTTATTAGCTAGTCTTGGAACTAAAGTCCAAGCTTTTTTCTTCTTTATATGATCAATCTCTTCTTCCATAGCTTTACACCAATCATCATCTAACAGTGCATCTTTCACTTTTTTGGGTTCATTTTTTCTCAACATACATAATTCATTTCTTGGTATGTTCCTTGTCATTGGTCTTGCTTCCTTGTCACCAATTATTTGTTTAGCAAGGTGATGTCTTCTCACATACTTGGATAACCTTGGTTCTATCCTTGTTTCCATGTTTGATCATTCAAATTTAGAGTCACTATGCACATCTCTTTTAGGTAGTTCTTCATCTCTTTCATGTGTACTAATTTTAAAGTTAGAATGTCCATTGTCTTCATTCTACAGCTTAGCTTCTAAATATAACTTAGCATTCACTGGTTGTGACTTGGTTGACGCTAAAACTTGTTGTTGATCCCCAACTTGATTGATAGTTTCTTCTTTATCAGGCAATCTTTTATAGAAGTATACAAAGGTACTATATTCTTCTAGTCTCTTGGATTCATCAACTTGTACTTTTGTATGCTCACCAAAGTTTACATTTACATTCTCTACATTTTTGTTAGTGTTAGCATTTAAACAATTATATATTGTACTTCTAGTGGAGTATCCAAGGAATATGTCTTCATCACTCTTTGCATCAAACTTGCCATTTCTAGAATCTTTTAAAATATAGTACTTACAACCAAACACTTTGAAATGTCTAACATTGGGTGAGTGACCATACCATAATTCAAAAGGTGTTGCATTTGTACCTTTCTTAATTTGTACTTGATTCAAGCTATACATAGTTGTACTTATAGCTTCTCTCCAGTACTTTAGGAAAACATTGTTTTCCATCATTAATATTCTGGCACAATCTATTATTGATATGTTTCTTCTCTCTACAATTCCATTCTATAGAGGAGTTCTAGGTGTTGATGGTTATCTCTTAATTCTTTTATCATTGTAAAATGTCTCAAATTCTTTTGATGTGAACTCTCCTCCTCCGTTTGATCTTAGGAACTTTAGACTCTTCCATGTTTCCTTCTCAACCCTAGCCACATACCACTTAAACATTTGAAAAATATCAAATTTTTTCTTTAGGAAAATAGCAGTCATCATTCTAGAGTAGTCATCAACAAGTAGAGTTATATATGTCTCCTTTGTAGCGTTGCACCTCTATTGGGCCACATAAATTAGTATGGAATAACTCTAGTACTTCTTTGGAAGTATAGGTTTTTCTCTTGAAATTTGACTTGGTCATCTTTCCTAGCTAACACTATTTGCACATTGTATTGTTATGCTTCTTTAGTTTAGGTAAACCTCTGACTTTCTTCTTCTTGTTAATGTTAATCAAATTATAAAAGTTGACATAACATATCCTTTTATGCCATAGCCACACATCATCACATCTTACAATAAGATAGGAAGCTTCCTTCATATCAAATTAAAATAGATTACTTCTAGTTTGGTCTCCTTTTCCTTCCAAATTTCCATCAGTGTTACAGATTTTGGCAATTTTGTTTCCAAATTCTACTTTGCATCCTACATTGCCTAACTATGACACCCTTAGAAGATTATAGTTCAGTCCTTCAACACAATATGCATTATCACATGAAATTTTCTCTATAAGCTTAATAGAACCTTTTCCTTTGATTAGACATGGAGCATCATTTCCAAATCTGACACTATTTCCATCATACTGAGTAAAAGTAACAAACTTACTTTTGTCTCATGTCATGTGATGTGAGCACCCATTGTCTATGATCGACATATCATTCTTGTTTACAAAGGTTACCAGTGTTGTTGCCTCAACTTCTTCTAACTCATCCTTCATGGCTACATAGACTACCTCATCATCATTTTCATCAGAATCCTCTTCTTCAACAATGTAGAACTTTTTTCCTTTGTCTTTGTAATCTCTATTATCATCTTCTCTCCTGCTCTTGTACTTGTTTCCTTCTCTGTAGTCCTTCTTCTACGGGCACCTTGTACCAATATGTCCAACTTCATTACAATTAAAACAAATGACTGGCAACTTACCTTTGAATTTATCTTTTCCTCTATGAAATCTTCTAGCCAGCAATGCTTCCAATTGTTCCACATCTTCTTCATCTATGCTGCTATCACTAGATGCATATTTTATCTTTCTTCCCTTCTTCTTTGGTTTCACTTCTTCTGTATCTTTCAACAATAGCTTTGACTTGAAAGCACATTCAAGATTCTTAGGTTTGTATTTATTAAAGTTGGATAACTCAAATGTTTTAAGTCTTCCCACTATACCCTCAAAAGTTAGGTTGTTTCCTAGTACACATCTTAACTATTAGATGGTTGATACTCTAATAGCATAGATGGGAAGCAAAGTTCTTAAGAATTTTCTATTAATAGTATCATCATCTAAATGACCAACCAAACTTCTTATTGCACTTACTACTTCCTTTATTCTAGAGGCACACTGAGCAACATTCTCACCTTCCTCCATTCTCATGTCATCAAATTTTCCTCTAAGGCTTTCTCTTTTTTCTCTTTGTGTTGGAAATCTAATTAAAAAGATCATTGTTGAAGATCAAAGAGGGATATTGTTGCAAAGAAGGAACTTGGTTGATAAAGAAATTTTTAAATCATTGTTTCATCAATGATGTCAAACCTACTATTTGTAGGAATGAAAATTTCTTATAAGATCCAAGCACTATCACTTAGTTGATTGATGAAAAGGATTTAATCAACAAGATGTAACAAGAGCGCCTAAGGGAAAAATTTGAGTTATGGTTTTGTAATGAAGTGCAAAGATTAGCTAAGACAATGCTTAAATGATGTATTGATAGCATACTTGAAGATATAGAGGTTGGTCACACTTAGAAACACTAGAAGTATAAGTTGTAAGAAGGTTGACTACAAAGCTTAAACTAAGTTCATCAGTGGGTGCCAAGCAAGCTAGTTTAAGCCAAGTAGATTTTTAGTAGGAGCCGATCAGATAGAAAATCTAGTGTGTGCTGAGTGAACTTTAAGTGCCAAGTGAAGTTCAAGTGCCAAGAAAAGTAACAAGTGCCAAGCATTAGAAAATCTTAGTAGGTTCCAAGTGAACTTCAACTGCCTAGCATTAGAAAATCATAGTTGGTGCCAAGTAACATAGTATGTGCTGAGCATCAAAATTTCAATAGTGCCAAGCTATTGCATTATTGGAAATGAAAAAGATTTGCCAAATTTGAGCTAAAAAAGTTGTTACCTTGAATTTTTTGAACTAGTTGGAGGATAAGGATGATGAGATGGGGGCACAAAATTTTATTTAAAATATTTTTGAGTGAATTCAAGAGGATTTTGCATGATACTTTTAAAAGAAACAAAATGTGGGTTAGATTCAATGAATCCTATCTAATCCATACAAATTGAAAAGAGAGAAGAATCAAGCCTAAAATGGAATTCTAGACTTCTATTTAATAATTCATAGACCAAGAAGAAAGAACTATTGGTGTGCCAAATTGTGAAGTGGTTAGAAGGGTGTCAAGGAGAGTACATCTAGGAGAAGGAAGAATAGAGCATAGAGGGTCTACTTTGACAAGTGGTTTGAGAAAGATGATTGCACTAGTATATTGAGCATGGAGACTTAAGGAGAATAAGCTTGAAAGAAGGGAAAGCTATCAAAAGTTGTAGAGATAGAAAGCTAGGCAATGTTATGAGCTGAGAAGTGACCTAAGATCTGAAACTTAAGTTGTATGTTATAATTAGGTCTAATACCCTTATTGTTAATCTCTAGCAATTATATTAGTTAGGGTAAATGAAAATCCTATGGACTTAGGTTGGTTTACTAGCCATTTGTAAATCCTTTAATAGGGTGACATTCCAAGTGAATGTTCTAAAGTCCTCTAACTAGGCCCACTTCTAACAGAGTGGTTAAATCCTTTAATCAGGTCACATTTAAAAGTGTGTTGTAGCCTTTAACAGGGCAGGCCTCCATAGGGCATCACTTTAGAAAAGTGAGAATTGAGTAGCATGTTACTGGTACTCTTTCCCAAATTGGGTTTCCATGTAAATCACTATGTTATGTGTTGATCTTTTTATGTGTTATGCTTGCATGTTGATTTATAGTAACTTGTTAAATAGGAAAGTTAAAGCTTGGATGAACAAATAGTTAAATGGGCACACTTTACTTGATGAAAAGTTTGAATTGGACATTTGGACCTTGAATAACTGATTTACCTCCCACCCTTCTTAGATATTCTAAAGTATTTCTAACCCTTTGGACATTCTAATATCCTCCATAAATATCTGACAAGGATTTCCACATCTTTAATGCAGAGTTGCATCCCTTGATGTCATCAAATTTAGCATAGTTAAGGGCAGAGACAATCTCTAGCATTGCCTAATTGTGCTCCTTTTTTTTCTTCAAATCTTCTGCAGTAGGGGTACCAGTTGGATCAACATGTTCTAGTTCAATTGAGCTTTTTACATGATCACTAATTCATCCAAGAATTAGTTTCATTAAACTTTTCCATGCAAAAATGTTGTCTTTGTTGACCTTGGGAACTTCTCTCTTGGACATCTTGATCTTTCTACTTCTAGTCATCTAAACCAAATCAATAACTAGGCTTTGATACCAATTATTGGAAATATTTTAAAATAACTAAAAGGGGGGTGAATCAGTTATTCAAGATCCAAATATCCTAATAAATTTTTTTCACTAAGTATAGTGAGCCCATTTCAATTAGCCATGCATCCAAGCTAAAAATTCATCTTAGCAAGTTACTAAAAAATAAACATGTAGGAATAAGACATGGAAGATCAACACATAACACAATGATTTACACGGAAACCAAATTTGGGACAAAACACCAATAATATGCTACTTCATTTTCACTCTTTTGAAGTGATGCCCTATGAAAGGCCTACCCTATTAAAGGCTAAAAAATATACTGTTAAATGTGACCTGATTAAGGTATTTCAATCACCCTGTTAGAAGTGAGCCTGGTTAAAGGACTTTAGAACATTTACTTGGAATGTCACCTTGTTAAAGGATTTACAATATGGTTGTTAAACCAACCTAAGTCCATAGGATTTATCCATAACTAATAGAATTGCTAGAGATTAACAATAAGGGCTTTTGATCTATTGGGATTCAAAATTGAAGCCCTGATTTTGAGTACCATTGAAAAATTAAGACCTATAAATGCTTTTTGATGCATATGTACTTGGCTATCCATTTGACTCCCTTGAGGTTTTTAATGTTTCTAACACCTTGCATTTAGTATGCCTATCTATTCCATGAAGATTAATTGCCATTCCAAACCATTTCATGAAGTCTCGTTTTGAGCATTTGTCAAATCTACATTTTGTGTCAAATAGTAATAGGAGGCCATGTTTGTCATTGAATATCTTGCACCCAGAAATGTTTCATGACTTGCCACTTTGAAAGTATCTAATTTCCATACTAGATAGCTTATGTTTCAGATGTTGAGTCATTTCAAATCCATTTGACTAGGTTTTGAATCCCTCAAAGTTGGTCATTTATTGTTGTCACGTTGATGCCAAATTTTTAGAATTCTAGAAGGCCCTATTTGACCTATTATAATTTTGACCTAGTTGACCAAAATAATTAAATTCATTTTAAGTTGCATTTTAGAGGTCAAAAAATTACTATGTTTCAATTTTGAGCTTATGACGAATCCATTTGATCAATTTTCAAATGTGATTCCAAATGCAATTTCTAACTTTTTACTGGTGTTAAGAAGTGTACATTGGTTGGTACACTTATTTGTCACATCATAATTCCTAATCTATGATAGGTGAGGTTGAATGGATTGTACCACTATGTTTTATTCTAAAAATACTTCAAGTGTGCCAATTTTTAGGTCATGACAAATCTATTTTCACACTTTCCCAAGTCAATTCCATTTGCAAAAAATGCTTTTTGTTAGTTATGCCAACCTACAAATTCTAAGTAGGCTACTTTGACCACTTTCCATATGCATCCTATTATTCATCATAAACCCAAATTGTAAATTTATACTCTCCCCATGATAGTGAACCAACGCCCTAGTTTTTGTTTTCCCAAGTGTCAGTTTACCCTGTTTTCAAAGTGAAATCTGAATGCAAATTATTGTTTTCTGACATGTTTGTTTGCAAGCAATTCTAAGAGGGAAACTTCAACAATCAATATCTTTTGACTGAGAATTTTTCATGAGATGTGATTTGATTGGGTAAAAGTGTGTCAAACTGAGAATCAATGTGTCTAATTTTAGAGCTCATTTAAATGTTTGAGTTAATTTTTAAAGCTAGTCGATAGGCCCTATCAACAAAAAATCACAATTTGAGGATTAATGGTAAAATGAGCTTTAATTAATGGTTCAATGATCGAACTTGATTCTAATTAGTTTGAGATGATCAATGGATCAGTTTGACATTTTAGTTGTTCAAAAATGATTTTTTTTTTTTTTGGAAAACCCACTTTGGGGCTTGACTAATCTCATCAAAGTGCGAAGTAGTGCTCACAAATTACAATAGTCTTGGTTGCACATGATAGATAATAAGAAAAGGAATTCACCTACAATGGAAGAATGTGTGTTTTTGGTTTTCCCACTAACTTACATGAAAAATATGCCCAATTTGCACAAAATTAAATGGATTACCTTCTCTAATGTTACCTAAGTATATAATATAATGTTTTTGATTAAACCGGGAGTGAGTTGGAGCACAGGAAAGTTTAAAAGACATTGTGAGATCATACAATGGTAGCATTGTGCAGAGCATTCATGCTAAGAGAATTTTAGAACTCCACATGCACTTAGAGTCATAGGGATAGGCAGCTTAGATTTTGGCTTACTACTTTCTTGCAGCGAGGAGGATAGATCATCCTCAGTCTATGATTCCTTTAGCCCCTTCTATTCTTAATTGGCATCATGTTGAAGCATTTTAAATGGATAAGTAGTTCTATCAATTATGTGTTTTAATTCTAGCTTGGAGATGATACATCTATGAATGTGAAGAGTCTACAATTCTTACTGCTTCTTTCAAACCTATTTTAGAATAGTCAGGTGGGAGTAATATATGAATGCCTACCTATTTTCCCTGATTATGCTTTGTATTAGAAGATTGTATATGGTTATTTTACCTCATATCTGTTGTAGGATTTAAACCATTCCTATCTAAGAACTTTTTTGCATAGTTCTATAAGATACAATATAAAGTTTCATGGAGGCTATCACCCCAACCCTATACCAAAATGTGACTTTGGTATTCTGCCAGCAAGAAGCATTGCCAATTGAGGAGTAGCGACTTACAAATCTAGTTATGTTTGACAGCTTTATAGTTGAACAAAATCCAAAATATCTATTTGAGGCCAAAAGGTTTTGGTTGGGCATAGTCTTGATTGTTCAATTGAAAAGATAGTTTCTTCAATAGCGACAATTTGAAGTGGGATATTTCAAGGCCATTGAGTTAGTGGCTTTTCCACACTAGCCAAGATCTAATAACTTAGACTCTAATGACTACTAATGCAGCTCATAGTGGAAGAAGATCTGAGGTGGCATAAAAGAAATAACTAGTGGTTAGAAGGAAAGCCATTGATTAAGGATGCAAGGTGGTAGAGGATAAATAGGTGGAGAGGCTAGGTAACCTACTGAGCTCTATTATGAACATCACACTACTATGAAAAAGAAGAGGCAATGGATAAGTAAGGGAAGCCACCAATTGCTAAGCAAAACATGCATAAAAGAGTGGAAGACTATGTGGTAAGAGGAAAGCACGTCTTGAGTTATGAGGGAGTAGTGCTAGGGGTAGGTGTGATGTTCATGAAAAGGATGCTTATGCCAAATAGAAGGAACATAGAAGGGGATGTTAGAAGAGTAGTCAATGCTAGAGGAAGCCATCCATGCATTGAAAAAGGTAGGATGCCCCATGCCAAAGAATAAAGTAGTGCATGGCCAAAGGAAGGAAGCCACTAGTTTGAAAGGAAGAAGGCAATGTTGAAGGAAGCTCTCATAGTATGTTGAAAGAGGAGAGAGGGGCTATGTGTTTGGAGAAGACACCATAGTTAGGTAAGAAGCAAGCCATAGGAGCAACACACAGGGGAGCCAAGGAGTAACCAACAGTAGTGAAAGCACAAAATAGGGTAGAAAAACCATAAAAGCAATATATCCCACATTGAGTGGGGTCATAGATGTTTTAATGTTTAAATCAAAATCCTCTCAATATGTTTGTTGTCTTCAGACAAACCATTTTTTGGAAGTTGTGTACTATGTGTGGGGTCTGCAGATGGATACCAGTTGGAGACGAGGACAGAGAAATTTTAAACAAAAGTTTGCATGTGCTAATGTGGAGGTAGATGCATAGGATGCTTCCACATGGCCGCATCAAAGGGTTGGTGCTTGCCCAAAAAAAAAAGTTGTGAGGAAGTTAAGAAATGTGCCTAGGCACTACATGGCAGTGGGCCTAAGATGCATAGTGATGATGTGGGAATCAATGATAGATTTAGACTAGAGGCTTAAGATCGTGTCATGTGGCGAAATGGACGATGGGTGCTTGCCCACAAAATGGAGTTGTGTGTAGGTTAAGAAATGTGGGTAAGTGCTAAGATACCATGTGGCAGCAGTCCCTGGCCTGCAATGATGTAGCACCAGAGGTCATCCAATCTGGTGCTACCATGTGAGAGCTCGGTCAAACTAGCTTTGACCTAGATTTGAAGGGTAAGGAGAAATTTGAAAAATAACAAATTTATTATTATTATTATTATTTCCTCAAAATGGCATGTTGAAATTTTTTTAAATCAAAAAAGTGTTTATTTTCTAAAGTTGTAAATTTAGAATTTTTAAATTTTTGAAAAAATAAGAAGTGTAGACAAAGTTTCATAGCAAAGGGACTATTTTTCAAAATGACATTCTGGGAGTTTCTGAGAGGCAAATATAGTGATATTATATATCACTAGAATTGGGAGAAGAAAAACTTTCTAATTATGAGTTTAGTTTTTACACTGGTGCTCACTGGTTCAAGTTATAGGTAGAAATGTAAACTTTGGTGCCTTCTTAATAGAATTGGTAAAATTTGAAAATATAGTTGCAAGCTTTCTAAAACATGGTTAAAAGGTAGTTGGGGTGAAATTAGGTTACTTTCAAACCAATTAAACCTCAATTCTTTCAACATCTAATGAGGTTTTTCAAATATTTTGGTTGCAAAATGGGTTTCATCATTGAATAGAGATATTTACAAGTTTGTTACAGAATAATGATGAAAACCATATCAGATCAGATGGGTAGAAAGAGGAAAGAGCCTTTTCAATTGCAAAGGATGGAATTTCAAGTGGACAAATGTTGTCTTTAGGTTAGATCTGGGAATTCACTCCTTTTCTATATCTTTCTTTATTTCGTCCATTGTAAGGGAGGGTTCCAATTTTTGGGGATAAACTACTCACTATTGTGATACCATGTTTTGGTTCTAGATTTGATGTATTCCCAATACTGTGACACAAAATTTTCCTCAAAATTTTCTCTTGTATGAATAGTAGTAGGAAAGATAATACAACAAGTTTAGATCTATTAGGTGTCTCTATGTTTTTATTTCATGCATATGAATGTATTATTTCAAGGAAATTGATACAAAGAACAACCGGTGTTGAGTTTCATCTTAAATCTTGTCTCCTTTATCAGTAATCTTCAATGTTTTATATTCTTTGTACAAAGAGCCTAGGTCATAGTTGTAGTCCCTTAAGGTTGTATGTCGTTTCATTATTGCTTATAATTCAAGGAGTTATGTAAATGCTTCAGGGAAATCAATAGGGTTGCAAGTTTATTGATGATGATATTAGGTAAGAATGAGATTTAGATCAAACACATATGTCTATTCACAAGATGAATGGATAGATCAAATATCTAAAGATAAAAATATGTCTTAGGTATCCATATGTATGTGCTTAATTCATGAAATTTCCCAATAGATAAGGCACTAATCAGTTACATGATCACTTGTTCATGCTACTGCATATTTGGAGTTTTACTGAATTCAACATTATTAATCAAATTCTTTTCCCCCTTTCATGTTGAAGACCGAAAAAGTCTAACCCTCACCCATCTTGTGAATTTCACAGAGTTGCAATTTTCTATTGTAGATCTATGTTATTACATGATTTATTAGGAGATATGAGGGTTAAATCTTCTTAATAGATTTAGGAATATGTTTTACACTAGTACCATATAATTGAATCTGAGGTCCACCTTTCTAGATTTTGTAGAGCCTAAAGTAGAAGAAGGGTCAAGCCTTATAGTTGGCCTAGTGTTTGAAATGACATGTTAAAGATGGCAGTTAGTTTCCCCTAGATGTGTCTTGTTCTCATCAGGATAATTTGAAACCTATACAATTTCAAAAAACCAACATCATTTGATATAACTCACAACATAATTTGTGAAATTTAGATCTCAATTTAGTTCTCAAATTTTGCCTGGCTTTTAGTCTCTATAGCTCTGGCAGCTTGTCCTCCTTTCAAGCTTTGTCTCCTTAAGTCTCCATGCTCATTATGTCAATGCAATCACCTCTGTGGTCATCTATCAAAGAAGAGTCTATATACTATATTTCTCTTTCTCAATGCCTTCTCCTCAATGCCACATACTCTCTTTGACCAACCCATTTCTTCTTGACCTATAATTCCTTAAATAGAAGTCTGGAATACTTTTTCCTACTCTATTCTTCCTGCTCTTATTTTGGGTTTGAATTTATTAGGTAAGATATGATGTATCTACCCCTTATCTTGTTTCTTCTAGAAACATCAGGAAGAATCCATCTATATTCACCCAAAAATGGTTCACCTAGAATTTGGTACCACCAGCTTAGCATTCTTATCTTCCATCTGGTTCACAAAATTCAAGGTAACAAATTTGTTAGCTCAGATCTAGCAATTCTTTGACCTTTCAAATAATTTAACAACTTAGCACTATTGACTTTTTGATGCTTGGCACATACTGTGTTACTTGGCACCTCCTATGGATTCACTCAGCATGAAAGTTTCACTAATGCTTGACACCTATTACATTTTTGTATAGCTTGGCACTTGAACTTGCCTGGCACCTTCTATTTCACTTGGCATGCACTAGATTTTATATTTTCTTGGTGCTTACTAGAAATTTGCTCAGCATGAACTAACTTGCTTAGCATCTACTGATGAATTTAGTTAAGCTTTACAGACAACTTTGTTACAACTTATTCTTCTAGAGTTTCATAGTGTGGCCAACCTTTGAACCTACAAGTATATTATCAATATATCATTTTACCATTGTCTTAACTAATCCTTGTACTTCATTACAAAACCATAACCCAACCTTTCCCTTAAGTAATTTTGTTACACCTTATTGATTAAATCCTCTTTATCAATCAACCAAGTGATAGTACTTGGATCTTATAAGCAATTGTCATTCCACCAAATGGCAGGTTTGACATTAGTGACAAAAAAATGATTGAAAACATTCTTTATCAACAATTTCCTTTCTTTAACAATGATCTTTTCAATTAGATTTCAGTAGCAACGGTCAAGCAAATGACATGATGACAAGTGGTCACATGGTGATTGGCACTTAGTTTTATAATGCCATGGCTTCTTAGGATTTGAGTAGTGAATAAATATAAAAGTTTTTAAGCCACAAACAAAGAGAAAGCATGCATCAACAAAAAATTTTGAAGATTGGAGAGCTCATAAAATAATTAGATTGTATTGGGCCATGTGGCACACAATAAGGGATTGAATCTAGTTGACCATTAACCTAGTTAATTTGGCATATCAATGGTGGAGGAAGTAGTTCTCGATGGGAATTTGATCTTTTGAGATCTCCTTAAGCCACTTTTCATTGATCCCTAGGGCTGGTAAATACAAAAGAACATTCTAGTGCCACTTGTTGATCCATCCACTTAGTCATAAGTTAATGACCATCATTCTAGGTCTCTGAAAGAATTGGTTGATGAAGAAGTAAATTTCCAACATTTTGATTTGCGCCATGATTAGATATTTTATGGAATTAAAATAGTGGTTGGAAAAAAATCTCAATCAAAATATATAAGTTTTTCTTAAACTATAAAGGAAAAGTTATAATCTTTTGTAATGGGTGGACCCTCTTTGTTTCTCTAAAATTTCTCTAGTATGTCATTGTAAATTTCCTTTTCCTTTGGACTATATGACATCCTCTCTTAATATTTCTAGCCATTGATAGACTATGCAAGATCTATTTTTCTTTCATTGGTGTATTGTGAACATCTACAACATGGATGGTCATATCTCTTTTGACCTATGCATAATATATAAGTGAAATCTCCTCTTTCTTGTGTTATTCATTTTGGTTGTTTGATCTACATGTGGTTGTTGAATCAAAGAAGTCTAGAATCATATATCTTTAGGTATCATAATAGTTTGATAGTGCATGTATGGGAAGAGATTGGTTTGAATATTTTATTTTGTGCATCACCTATTTAGGTTAAATTAGGTTAAGTTGTCTTATGCATGCCTTCTCTTACTTTTCCTTCCAAGAGTAGTTAGGTGCTTCTTGATAGAAAAGGAAGTTGGCCTTTCTTCAAAGACTCAACCTCATAGTTCAAGTCCCATAGCTTGGAGGTTATTTCCATGTTTCACAAGGTTGTCCCTAGGTAAAAAATTTGGACAAGGGTGCAAGAATTTGTGACAATAGTTTTTGGCATGCTTAGTAGGATGAATTATATCAAAAGATCTTAAGTTTACTAGTATGAAAGAAAGAAGAATTCCAAGTTGATGCTGAGAAAAAAGTGCTACTTTCATTATTTTAGGCCTTTAAGAAGCTCATCTTCAAGAAGTTGGCAATTCTACTCCATTCCACATCTAATTCTAGACCAAAGCTATTATGATTCATGCCTAAATAAAAAACAAGGGCATCTTCTAGAGCTAAATTTAATACCAAGATCTTTCAATTTCAAATCCTACAAGAAGAAAAACTAGGGTATCTTGATCACTAGTTAGGAATGCAACAATAATAGATACCCCTACAAGATCCATCTCCACTCCTTCTATTGTTAGATCTTAGTCTAGAGTACACTCAACTCATATAAATGGCCATTGTTTCATATGGCTCAGCCTAGAGCTCATACTTTTTCCACCTTCAATGGTGGAAGTCCTCTCCTATTGGCTCAAAGGCATGACATACTAATATCGGCTCTTAAAATTATGCATGAGTTTATTGGCGAAACTTTCATCTCTCCCTTATAACACATACAAGAAGTTTCAAATGTTTGTGATATACATGGAATATCTGAGGATGATGTTGCACTTGGGCTTCTAGCTTCATCTTTAAGGGGAAAAACATTGCAATGGTATAGAGGGTTGCCTCATAACTATATAGTTGATTGGGATGGGTTAGGAAAAGCCCTACATAAGCATTTTGAAGATAAGAGTGACTATCTTTCACTCTTAGAGCAGTTGACTACCATCAAAAGGGCATCCCATGAATGTATGATTGATTTTAATTATAGATTTTAGAATACATGGGACAAAATACTTACTATAGTAAAACCTACCCCTTTGTAATGCATTCTTGTACTATCTTAGTGCCTTTAACTATAATATTGATACCACTCTACAATCTATGGGAGGAGATACAATACCTTATGCTTATGAGATAGCAATAAGGGCAAATAACATCTTGATGCAAGGAGGTAAGTTAGCTCCAAGACCGCATATTCCCTTCTTCCCTAATATGCCAAATCACCAAACCACTATAGCCCCTATTCCCACACCTTCCACATCACAACCTCTTATCATTTCCCCTAAAGTTTCCACATCTTCAAATGAAATGAATGAAATTAAGGAGATGATGTTGTCTATGATGCTAAACATAGACAAGAGATTGGAGGGTCAAGAGAAGAAGTTAGAGGATGGCCTCCTTGATGAAAATTGGATAAAAATGATATGTAATGATTTTCATTTATGGAAACACATGATGTACATGTTGATAGGAAACCTTGGAAATAAGATACTTAGTGTTTAGTAATCAGAAAATTGTCTAAGTATAGAATTTGGTTTATAGTAGTGTATTTTTTTGTTTATAACATGTTGCAAATGTCATATTATGACAAGTGAAGTTACATATAGATAGCATACATGTTGATGATGATGTTTATAACCTTGGAAGTTTGTACAGAATCTACAACATAGAGATAATCATGTTTTATTGAGGTAGGATAACAGAATTCAAGGGAAGAATTGTTTTTTTTTACAAAACAATTAAATGTGAAAATGGGGGCTGACATCCTAAATGTTTACTCTAACTTGGAAAAGTGAATTGTGGTCTTAGCCAACCTAGTAGTAATTTGTGTAAATGCATGCTATTTATGCAAAGTACTTCTTGTGATAAGAAGTGTGCTTACAAGTGCTATATTTTAAGATTATTAACTACAAATTATAATGAGTGAACCTTTATGAAATTGATATATGCAAAGTTTTATATGAACTATTTGGTGATCTAAGATTAAAAAAAAAAAATCAAAGATTTATCAAGGAAGAAGATATAGTACTTAGATCCATTCTGATTAATTGTTTGAGTAGTGAGCTCTTCTTATGATCAGAAGTGCATGTTTGGGAAGTGGCCTCATCTTGCATCTACGATAATACAACTCCTAATAGGATTGGAATCTCCTATTAGGGATTCAAAGTCTCCTGACAGGGGCTGCTTATACTAAATTTTCTCATTGACTCCTAACAAGGTCCATCCTCTAACAAGGAACATATATCTCAATATATTATTTGGTATGTATCATCCCCATCATGGTTTTCCCTTGGTCAGGATTTCCATAGTTAGCAAAATATGGTGTTATGAATTATCTTTGTGCATTTCTATTGTTATGGTTAAACATTACTTTGTCTCTTTTTTATGCATGTTTTAAAGTAAGCAATAATATCTAGTTGGTGACTAAAGTTTGTAGATTATTAATTCAACCCTCCACCCTCACTCTTAGTAATCTCTATTTCTAACAATTGGTATTAGAGTATAGTTATTTTGAAAAGGCTTAATAGCTTAAGGAAGATCACTATGGATATGGAATTTTTAATGAATAACATTGAAGAATATCCTGAAAAAATTGATCTCATTACTAAAGAAAGAGATAAGATGAAGGACATATATGAAGACTCCAAAGTATGCATTGGTTAATTAAAAGAAAAGATTGATCATCTAAAATCCAAGCCAGAATCTATTGAATCTAGAAATAGTGATGATGACCATTCAAAATTAAAGATAGAGTACAAGATCTTGGAGCATGAGTTGATAATTACAAATCTAAAGTTGACTTTTAGAAATGATCCTAGCAAAATTGAATCTAATTTCAAGATTGAAAATATAGATCTGAGAAAAAGTTTGACAAAGAAAAAATTTGAGTTTGAAACATTGAAAGAAGATCATGAAGAACTCCATAAGTACAATAATATTATGAAAGGTAAATTGACACAGTACAAAAAATAGCCTGAGAAACTTTATTCTAGCAGAGAAAAGCTTGATGATTCTATGTCTATACAGAGACCTACTTATGATAAAACTAGTCTTGGTTATCTAATTAACATCTCTATAAAGAAACCTAAGATTAGATCATATCTCAAAGAAAAAGAAAAATTGGATGATAAGATGGAATACAGTCAATGCTCTGAGAAACCTAAAGAAGTTGAAATCTTGGATGAAGCAAAGCAAGTAGAAACTCCTAAGGAAACTGGTTATTAATTTAGAGGTAAGTGCTCTTCATGTAATGAAATAGATTATATGAAAAAAGATTGTACTAATAAGGAATTTAATCATCTTAAGGATTTTTATTGTCATATTTGTCATAGTATGGGTCATAATGCAATTGATTGTAGGAAACCTAGGTATGATATTAATAGAAGGAATAGTAGAATGTCTAGAAATAATAACCGTATAGATAGAAGATGATCTAATTGTTGGATAATGTTGTCCTTAATGTCACACAAATGTCATATCAGTTATTAGTCTCAGCTAACCAAGCTCAGCTACAGTGTCAACCGAGCTCACTCGGTCATTGAAGAAAATGAGGCCGATAGTGTCAACCAAGCTCACTCGATCATCGAAGAAAATGAAGCAGTCAGTATCAACCGAGCTCACTCGGTCATCAAAGAAAATGAGGTAGATAGTGTCAACCGAGCTCACTCGGTCATCGAAGAAAATGAAGTAGTCGGTATTAACCGAGCTTACTCGGTCATCAAAGAAACTATGAAGAAGTTAGTATTAACCGAGCTTCACTTAGTCACCAAAGTGTAGTTTCCACCGAGCTCACTCGGTCATCTATGGAAACTTAGTACTTATCGAGTTCTCCCGACGATTGAAGGGTTGTCACGGAGTTCACTGTATTAACCGAGCTCAATCGGTTAAAACAAGAATTATTTTCTAAACAGTATTAACCGAGCAGGGTCGGCTAGTAAAGGGATTTGTTAGTTTGTAATTTTAATTATTTCTAGCCGACTATTGTATTTGTTTGATTATTGCTTAGTGATTTGAGCCAACTAAGATAATCTAAAAGGTATATATGGTCACTCAAGTTGTAAATCAAAAAAGAAGTGTGAAAAAGTTATGAAGGTGCATTATAGTGTGAAATGAAAAGGTGAATGTTGAGAAAAGTCTGATGAAGGATCAGATGCTGATGGGGACACAACCTAAGAACAAAATCGACACAACAGAAAAGGGGAAATTATATTAACTGAGAAAATAAGCTAGTACAAATAGTACAGAGAAAATAAACTTAATGCCCCAAACCTGACTTTGAAGCATTCTTAGGAGGTCTCCAAAACCCAAAAAACTGCAATAACTTTCAAACCGTGGGGCCTATTGACCTGATTCTTTTTTTGGAATTCTCTAAATCATGATTACATTCATTTGGCCAATTCACACCTTCTAGTTTACCGAAATGATGGCCAAATTGCATGCTCCTATTTTTTCAGGATTTTCAAACACACTGATAGTGGAACAGTGAGAGTTGGAACCTTTATTTGACCCAAATGGGTATCCAAAAATGTAAAGACATGAAACAAAAACTAAGTCTACGTACATTTTTTTGGGTGACACAAGATTGCCCTTATACCTCTGGATGCTCCTGCATCAGACACCCAGGGTAGATTGAAAAGTGACCCTATCACTTTATGGATGGTAGAGGAAATCCCAAATCGGAAACCTCAGCTGCTGAAATCCAAGTCGAGTCCTCGATTGGCCATCCTTTCCATTTGACCAAATACTCTTCATACTACCTGTTTCTAGTACTCTTACCCACACAATGATCTAGAATGTCTTCTATCTCCTACTTCTTAGAAGCAGGAATTGGACATGGCTCTAACACCATCTCCTCATTTGCACCATCATCATGATACTCTATTAAATCTGCAATGTTGAAAATGGGAGAAATCTGAATACCATCTGGCAACTCCACTTCATATGCATTTCCTGAGTCATGTTTCTTCAAAATTTTGCAGGGGCCAAATTTCTTCATTTTCAGCTTGTTGTAAGTACCAACTAGAAATCTTTCTTTTCGTAAGTGCACCATGACTAGATCCCCTACTTGGAATTTCTTATGTCTTCTCCTCTGATCAACCTTAGCTTTATACTCTTGATTCATCTTGATAATGTGTGCTTGAACCTCCTCATGTAGACACTTGATGTGTTCAGAAAATTCCTCAGCTTCAGTACTTGTCCTCTCCCCTTGTTCTATCTTCCTCAATTCTGGTGCAGTCCTTGGGCTATTTCCATATACAATTTGAAATGGTGATTTTCCAGTACTCCTATTTACAGATTTATTATAAGAAAACTCTGCTTGTGGTAGAATCAAATCCCATCCCTTGGGCTTATCTCCAACTAAACATCTCAGCAAATTGCCCAAACTTCTATTTACCTCTTCTATTTGGCCAACAATCTGTGGGTGATGCGTGGAACTGAATTTCAAGTCTGTTCTCAACTTCTTCCACAATGTCCTCCAGAAATACCCCACAAATTTAGTGTCTCTGTCAGAAACTATACTCCTTGGAAGACCATGTAGTCTTACCACCTCTTTGAAAAACAAGTCTGCAATATGGACAACATCATGAGTTTTGTGGCATGGAATGAAATGTGCCATTTTGGAGAACCTATCAACCACCACGAATACTGAGTCATTACCCCTTTGTGTCCTTGGCAATCCAAGAACAAAATCCATAGTTATGTCCTCCCATGGCCTTGATGGAACAAGCAATGGCTGATATAGGCCAGTATTTTGACTAAACCCCTTGGCAACTTGACAAACCTGGCAACTCTGTACAAAATTCTTCACATCCTATGTAATTTGAGGCCAAAAATAATGTTCTCTAAGAATGGCAATGGTCTTATCCCAACCAAAATGTCCTGCCATCCCTCCACTATGTTTCTCCTTAATCGGATTTTCCCTCATGGAACTCCTTGGAATGCACAATTGACTACCTTTGAACAACATGCCATCCTGAATCAAATAGTCTAACCACTTGGTTCTATCAATAGCAATAGGTTCTTTACAAGCTTTCAATGCTTTAGCAAAATTAGGATCCGCGGGGTACAAATTCTTGAGTTCATCAAACCCAACTACTTCAACCTGCATTGTTGTAAGCAACAATTGTGTCCTACTTAGTGCATCTGCAACCCTCTTAGATTTTCCACTTCTATGCTTCAACACAAATGTATAACTCTGCAAGAATTCTACCCACTTCATATGCCTCTGATTCAATTTACCTTGGCTATTTAGGTACTATAATGCCTGATGATCAGTATACAAAACAAACTCCTTTGGCAGTAAATAATGCCTCCATTTCTTTAAGGCCTAAACTATTGCATAGAACTCTTGATCATAAACATAATACTTCTTCTTTGCATCATTCAATTTTTCACTAAAATATGCAATAGGCTTACCTTCTTGGCTTAATACAGCTCCAATAGCACTACCACTAGCATCACAATCCACCTGGAATACTTTTCTAAAATCTTGAAGTGCCAACACAGGCTGTTCAGTCACCTTCTTCTTCAGTGATTCAAAACTTCTCATAGCTACTGCAGTCCATTCGAACTCTTTTCTATCCCCTCTTATTGTATCAGTTAGGGGTGCACATATGCCACTGAAATTCTTAATAAACTTCCTGTAAAAACTAACCAGACCATGAAATGATCTTACCTCAGTAGCAGACCTTAGAGTAGGCCATTCCAACATGGCTTTTACCTTCTCTGGATCCATTTTGAGACCTTCAGGTGATATAACAAATCCCAAATAGACTAACTCCCTTTTTGCAAAGACACACTTCTTTAGATTAATTAATAGTTTCTCTTCCCTTAGCCTTTCAAGGACACTACAAATATGTAGTAAATGTTCTTCCAAAGTCTTGCTGAAAATTAAAATATCATCCAAATAGACAATAACAAATTTTCCCAAGAACTTCTTAAGTACCTCATTCATGAGCCGCATGAAGGTGCTTGGGGCATTCGTCAATCCAAAGGGCATGACTAACCACTCATAAAGACCCTCCTTGGTCTTGAACATTGTTTTCCACTCATCTCCTTCTCGAATTCATATCTGATGATAGCCACTCTTCAGATCTATCTTTGTGAAGTACTGAGCTCCACTCAAGTAGTCCATAAGATCATCCATCCTTGGTAAAGGAAACTGGTACTTGATGGTTATCCTATTTATAGCTTGAGAATCTATACACATCCTCCACTCTCCATCCTTCTTTGGTGCAAGTATTGCAGGTACTGCACATGGACTCAAGCTCTCTCAAATCAAGCCCTTCCTCAACAACTCCTGAACTGGTCTATTTAGCTCCTCTATTTCAGTAGGAGTCATCCTGTGAGCAGCCTTGTTAGGAAAACTAGCTCCTGTAATCAGATCTATCTGATGACTGATTTTCCTTACTAGTGGCAATCCATCTGGAACATTATTAGAGATAATATCTCCAAATTCCCCTAGTAAATCTAAAACTTCAAATGGTATTTCACTACTACCTTCTTTATCTTTCCTAGGAATCAAAGCATAGCACATACGCTGATGTTTCATGCCATCTAAAAACTTCCTTCCATCAACAAGACAAATCCTAGCACTGCTACATACCTTTTCACCTTCCTTTTTCATGGGCTTCAATTTATGGTGAACTCCATCCTTTGTGAGAGAGTATGTGTTTGCATGTCCATCATGCACTACATGTCTATCAAACTGCCATGGTCTACCCAACAATAGATGGAAAACATCCATCAAAATAACATCACAGAGAACTTCATCATGATAACTCCCAATTTTAAATTTTACTAAACATTGTTCACTTACCAGGACCTTATGATCATCTTTTACCCAAGAAATCTGATAGGGCTATGGATGTTTCTCCCTCTTGAGCTTTAGCTTAGAGACCATCTCTTCTAATATCAAGTTATCAGTGCTACCACCATCAATGATCACGTCACAACATTTATCCTCACACTTGCATCTGGTACGAAAAAAACTCCTTCGTTGTCCTGGTTCATTCTCATCACTTAGTATGACTCTTTCATTTACCAAGGTCTCTCCTCTTTCTACATCCTCTGAATGTGATGATTGTGCATCCTCATCCACATGAGCAACCCAAGCTTGGCCCTTAGCTCTCCTATCTTTCCTTCCTTGTCATTGAGGGCATTCAAAGGCATGATGACCTTCTTCATTGTAATGGAAACAGGTACCACAGGAGCCTCCTCTTCCTTTTCCACATCCTCTACCTCTTCCTCTTTGATTTGAAAAGTCTTGATCATGGGAGTGGTTGAAACCCTCATTCCTCTGGTTCCTGCTAGTACCCACATCTTCATTTTTCTTTTGGGTTTCATTGCAGCCTCCAGATGATCTACCACTTCCCCTTCCTCCTTGACCGCGCCCTCTTTGTCTTCCTTCAAACCTTTTATTCAGCTTCTCTTCAACTTGTAGGGCAAACTGGTATGCCTCTTCAACGCTGGTCATTCTTACCAGACTTAATTCCTCCTGGATGCTTGGTCGCAACCCACTGATATAACGAGAAACCTTCTCCTTATTTGCTTCTGCATATCCTGCTCTAATCAAGAGTCGGTAAAACTCCTCTGTATATTCTTGAACTGATCTTCCTGCTTGCTTTAACCCATGCATCTTCTTAAACAGATCAAGCTCATAGTCCACAGGAATGATTTGCTTCTTCAATTTGTCCACCATGCAATCCCATCATGTGATCTTCTCCTTTCCTCTTCTAAGTCTGTCCAGTTGAACCTCTTGCCACCAGATTTTGGCATGGCCTTTCAGTTTGGCCTTTGCAAACTTAACCCTATCTGGGTCCCTGATATCCTAATGGAGACACAACCCAATAATAGAATGGACACAATAGAAAAGGGGAATTATATTAACTGAGAAAATAAGCTAGTACAAATAGTGTAGAGAAAATAAACTTCAAAACATGCCCTACGGGCTTACAATAGCATAACTCTGGAGAATATTTCTCCTTTTAGCACCTCCTCTCAAGCTCCAATCCGAACTGCCTTTTACAATGCCAAAATCTCCTTAAATAGACCCCAGAGGGTTAAGGACTAGAATTACATTCTAGAAAGTTCTAGTAGGCATCCACCGACAAAATAGAAAGTTCCAGAAGCCGCGTTAGAAGTCGGTGCAAATTTAGAAGAATACAGAAATGGTAGCCGAACTTTCGAGAGGCATAACTTTTGAACCGTAGCTCCGATTGACGAACCGTTTACATTTTCGAAAAGCTCTCAAAGTGCTCTATAGCCCTATGTACCAGCTTTGCTCGTCCCCCATTTTTCAACCCTTTTCGAGGTCATTTAATGCCCCAAACCTGACTTTGAAGCATTCTTAGGAGGTCTCCAAAACCCGAAAAACTGCAATAGCTTTCAAACCGTGGGGCCTTTTGACCTGATTCTTTTTCTGGAATGCTCTAAATCTCAATTACATTCATCTGGCTAAGCCACACCTTCTAGGTCACCAAAATGATGGTCAAATTGCATGCTCCTATTTTTTTGGGATTTTCAAATGCACTGATAGTTGAACTATGAGAGTTGGAACCTTTATTTGAGCCAAATGGGTATCCAAAAATGTAAAGACATAAAACAAAAACTAAGTCTAAGTACATTTTTTTTGGGTGACACAGGATTGCCCTTATACCTCTGGATGCTCCTGCATCAGACACCCAGGGTAGATTGAAAAGTGACCCTGTCACTTTATGGATGGTAGAGGAAATCCCAAATGGGAAACCTCAGTTGCTGAAATCCAAGTTGAGTCTTCGATCGGTCGTCCTTTCCATTTGACCAAATACTCTTCATACTGCCTATTTCTGGTACTCCTACCCACACGATGATCTAGAATGTCTTCTATCTCCTCCTTCTTAGAAGCAGGAATTGGGCATGGCTCTAAAACCAGCTCCTCATCTGCACCATCATCATGATACTCTGTTAAATCTGCAATGTTGAAAATGGGAGAAATGTGAATACCATATGGCAGCTCCACCTCATATGCATTTCCTGAGTTATGTTTCTTCAAAACTTTGCAGGGGCCAAATTTCTTCATTTTCAACTTGTTGTAAGTACCAACAGGAAATCTTTCTTTTCGTAAGTGCACCATGACAAGATCCCCTACTTGGAATTCCTTATGTCTTCTCCTTGCATCAGCCCTAGCTTTATACTCTTGATTCATCTTGATAATGTGTGCTTGAACCTCCTCATGTAGACGCTTGATGTGTTCAGCAAATTCTTCAGCTTCAGCACTTGTTCTCTCCCCTTGTTCTATCTTCCTCAATTCTGGTGCAGTCCTTGGGCTATTTTCATATACAATTTGAAATGGTGATTTTCCAGTACTCCTATTTACAGAGTTATTATAAGCAAACTCTGCCTGTGGTAGAATCAAATCCCATCCCTTGGGCTTATCTCCAACTAAACATCTCAACAAATTGCCCAGACTTCTATTTACCACTTCTGTTTGGCCATCAGTCTGTGGGTGATGCGTGGAACAGAATTTCAAGTCTGTTCTCAACTTCTTCCATAATGTCCTCCAGAAATACCCCACAAATTTAGTATCTCAGTCAGAAACTATACTTCTTGGAAGACCATGTAGTCTTACCACCTCTTTGAAAAACAAGTCTGCAATATGGACAGCAGCATGAGTTTTGAGGCATGGAATGAAATGTGCCATTTTGGAGAACCTATCAACCACCATGAATACTGAGTCATTACCCCTTTGTGTCCTTGGCAATCCAGGAACAAAATCCATAGTTATGTCCTCCCATGGCCTTGATGGAACAGGCAATGGTTGATATAGGCCAGTATTTTGACTAAACCCCTTGGCAACTTGACAAACCTGGCAACTCTGTACAAGCTTATTCACATCCTGTGTCATTTGAGGCCAAAAATAATGTTCTCTAAGAATGGCAATGGTCTTATCCCAACCAAAATGTCCTGCCATCCCTCCACTGTGTTTCTCCTTAATCAGATTTTCTCTCATGGAACTCCTTGGAATGCACAATTGACTACCTTTGAATAACATGCCATCCTGAATCAAATAGTCTAACCACTTGGTTCTATCTACAGCAACAGGTTCTTTACAAGCTTTCCATGCTTCAGCAAAATTGGGATCCTCAGGGTATAAATTCTTGAGTTCATCAAACCCAACTACTTCAACCTGCATTGTTGTAAGCAACAACTGTCTCCTACTTAGTGCACCTGCAACCCTGTTAGATTTTCCACTTCTATGCTTCAACACAAATGTATAACTCTGCAAGAATTCTACCCACTTCATATGCCTCTGATTCAATTTACCTTGGCTATTTAGGTATTGTAATGCCTGATGATCAGTATACAAAAAAAATTCCTTTGGCAATAAATAATGTCTCCATTTCTTTAAGGCCTGAACTATTGCATAGAACTCTTGATCATAAACAGAATACTTCTTCTTTGCATCATTCAATTTTTCACTAAAATATGCAATAGGCTTACCTTCTTGGCTTAATACAGCCCCAATAGCGCTACCACTAGCATCACAATCCACTTGGAATACTTTTTTGAAATCTGGAAGTGCCAACACAGGCTGTTCAGTCACCTTCTTCTTCAGCAATTCAAAACTTCTCGCAGCTGCTGCAGTCCATTTGAATTCTTTTCTATCCCCTCTTATTGTATCAGTTAGGGGTGCACATATGCCACTGAAATTCTTAATAAACTTCCTGTAAAAACTAACCAGACCATGAAATGATCTTACCTCAGTAGCAGACCTTGGAGTAGGCCATTCCAAGATGGCTTTTACCTTCTCTGGATCTATTTTGAGACCTTCTGGTGATATAACAAATCCCAAATAGACTAACTCCCTTTTTGCAAAGACACACTTCTTTAGATTAATTAACAGTTTGTCTTCCCTTAGCCTTTCAAGGGCACTATGAATATGCAGTAAATGTTCTTCCAAAGTCTTGCTGAAAATTAAAATATCATCCAAATAGACAATAACAAATTTTCCCAAGAACTTCTTAAGTACCTCATTCATGAGCCGCATGAAGGTGCTTGGGGCGTTCGTCAATCCAAAGGGCAAGACTAACCACTCATAAAGACCCTCCTTGGTCTTGAAGGCTGATTTCCACTCATCTCCTTCTTGAATCCATATCTGATGATAGCCAGTCTTCAGATCTATCTTTGTGAAGTATTGAGCTCCACTCAAGCAGTCCATAAGATCATCCATCCTTGGTAAAGGAAACCGGTACTTGATGGTTATCCTATTTATAGCTCGAGAATTTGTACACATCCTCCACTCTCCATCCTTCTTTGGTGCAAGCACTACAAGTACTGCACATGGACTCAGGCTCTCTCGAATCAAACCCTTCCTCAACAGCTCTTGAACCTGTCTATTTAGCTCCTCTATTTTAGTAGGAGTCATCCTGTGAGCAGCCTTGTTAGGTAAACTAGCTCCTGGAATCAGATCTATTTGATGACTGATTTGCCTTACTGGTGGCAATCCATCTGGAACATTATCAGAGATAATATCTCCAAATTCTCCTAGTAAATCTGAAACTTCAAATGGTATTTCACTACTACCTTCTTTATCTTTCCTAGGAATCAAAGCATAGCACATACGCTGATGTTTCATGCCATCTAAAAACTTCCTTCCATCAACAAGACAAATCCTAGCACTGCTACATACCTTTTCACCTTCCTTTTTCATGGGCTTCAATTTGTGGCGAACTCCATCCTTTGTGAGAGAGTATGTGTTTGCATGTCCATCATGTATTGCATGTCTATCAAACTACCATGGTCTACCCAACAATAGATGGCAAACATCCATCGAAATAACATCACAAAGAACTTCATCATGGTAATTCCCAATTTTGAATTTTACTAAACATTGTTCACTTACTAGGACCTTATGATCATATTTTACCCAAGAAATCTGATAGGGTTGGGGATGTTTCTCCCTCTTGAGCTTTAGCTTAGAGACCATCTCTTCGGATACCAAGTTATCAGTGCTACCACCATCAATGATCACATCACAACATTTATCCTCACACTTGCATCTGGTACAGAACAAACTCCTCCGTTGCCCTGGTTCATTCTCACCACTTAGTAGGACTCTTTCATTTACCAAGGCCTCTCCTCTTTCTACATCCTCTGAATGTGATGATTGTGCATCCTCATCCACATGAGCAACCCTAGCTTGGCCCTCAGCTCTCCTATCTGTCCTTCCTTGTCATTGAGGGCATTCAAAGGCACGATGACCTTCTTCGTTGCAATGGAAATAGGTACCACGGAAGCCTCCTCTTCCTTGCCCACGTCCTCTACCTCTTCCTCTTTGATTTCCAAAATCTTGATCACGGGAGCGATTGAAACCCTCATTCCTCTCGTTCCTGCTAGTACCCTCATCTTCATTTTTATTTTGAGTTTCATTATGGTCTCCAGATGATCTACCGCTTCCCCTTCCTCCTTGACCGCGCCCTCTTTGTCTTCCTTCAAACCTTTTACTCAGCTTCTCTTCAACTCGTAGGGCAAACTGGTATGCTTCTTCAATGTTGGTCATTCTTACCAGACTTAATTCCTCTTGGATGCTAGGTCGTAACCCACTGATATAACGAGCAACCTTCTCCTTATTTTCTTCTGCATGCCCCGCTCTAATCAGGAGTCGGTAAAACTCCTCTGTATATTCTTGGACTGATCTTCCTGCTTGCTTTAACCCATGCATCTTCTTAAACAGATCAAGCTCGTAGTCCACAGGAATGAACTGCTTCTTCAATTTGTCCACCACGCGATCCCACCTTGTGATCTTCTCCTTTCCTCTTCTAAGTCTTTCCTATTGAACCTCTTGCCACCAGATTTTGGCATGGCCTTTAGTTTGGCCTTTGCAAACTTAACCCAATCTGGGTCCCTTATATCCTCATACTCAAAGTATTCATCCAGTTCATTGATCCAGTCGATCAACTCATCTGGTTTCAAATTTCCCAAAAATATACCCACTTCAATTGTAGGTCTTTTCCCAAACCTAGTAATGGCCCTAAAAAGCCTTTCCTCTACAGGATTCAAAACTTCCCCATCAACTTCCATTACTTCCTCTTCATTGTCATCCTCACTATTGTCATCTACGGCAATATTTGCTCCTCTACGAAGCTCCTCTTACAATGCTTGTACCTATCTCTGGAGGGCTCTAACCTCCTTAGGATCAATAGCTCTGGCCCTTCCGCCATGCTCTCTTCATGGAGGCATCTTCTAACTCAAACCCACAACCACACAGTCCTGGTGTAAACTGCCTCACGTTCGGCGATCTGTCCGCACACTCAGGAACTCCTGCTCTGATACCACTTAATGGGGACACAACCCAACAATAGAATGGACACAATAGCAAAGGGGAATTATATTAACTGAGAAAATAAGCTAGTACAAATAGTGCAGAGAAAATAAACTTCAAAACATGCCCTACGGGCTTACAATAGCATAACTCTGGAGAATATTTCTCCTTTTAGCACCTCCTCTCAAGCTCCAATCCGAACTGCCTTTTACAATGCCAAAATCTCCTTAAATAGACCCCGGAGGGTTAAGGACTAGGAGTACATTCTAGAAAGTTCTAGTAGGCATCCACCGACAAAATAGAAGGTTCCAGAAGCTGCGTTAGAAGTCGGTGCAAATCTAGAAGAATACAGAAATGGTAGCCGAACTTTCGGGAGGCATAACTTTTGAACCGTAGCTCCGATTGACGAACCGTTTACATTTTTGAAAAGCTCTTGAAGCGCTCTATAGCCCTATGGACCAGCTTTGCTCATCCCCCATTTTTTGACCCTTTTTGAAGTCATTTAATGCCCCAAACCTAACTTTGAAGCATTCTTAGGAGGTCTCCAAAACCCAAAAAACTACAATAGCTTTCAAACCGTGGGGCCTTTTGACCTGATTCTTTTTCTAGAATGCTCTAAATCTCAATTACATTCATCTAGCCAAGTCCCACCTTCTAGGTCACCAAAATGATGGTCAAATTGCATGCTCCTATTTTTTCAGGATTTTCAAATGCACTGATAGTTGAACTATGAGAGTTGGAACCTTTATTTGAGCCAAATGGGTATCCAAAAATGTAAAGACATAAAACAAAAACTAAGTCTAAGTACATTTTTTTTGGGTGACACAGGATTGCCGTTATACCTCTGGATGCTCCTGCATCATATCCTCATACTCAAAGTATTCTTCCAGTTCATTGATCCAATCGATCAACTCATCTGGTTTCAGATTTCTTGAAAATATACCCACTTCAATTGTAGGTTTTTCCCCAAACTTAGTAATGGCCCTAAAAAGCCTTTCCTCTACAGGATTCAGAACTTCCTCGTCAACTTCCTCTTCTGGTCCCATTACTTCCTCTTCATTGTCATTCTCACTGTTGTCACCTGTGGCAACATTTGCTCCTCTACGAAGCTCCTCTTGCAATGCTTGAACCTGCCTCTGGAGGGCTCTAACCTCCTCAAGATTAATAGCTCTAGCCCTTCCACCATACTCTCTTCATGGAGGCATCTTCTAACTCGAATGCACAACCACACAGTCCTGGTGCAAACTACCATCATAGTCGACGCTCTGTCTACACACTCAGGAAAACCTGCTCTGATACTACTTCATGGGGACACAACCCAAGAACAAAATGGAACCAACAGAAAAGGGAAAATTATATTAACTGAGAAAATAAGCTAGTAAAAATAGTGTAGAGAAAATAAACTTCAAACATGCCGTAAGGGCTTACAATAGCATAAATCTAGAGATGATTTCTCCTTTTAGTACCTCCTCTCAAACTCCACTCCAAACTGCCTTTTACAATGCCAAAAATCTCCTTAAATAGACCCCAGAGGGTTAAGAACTAGGAGTACATTCTAGAAATTTCTAGTAGGCATCCACCGATGAAATAGAAGGTTTTGAAAGCTGCGTTAGAAGTTGGTGCAAATCTAGAAGAATCCAGAAACGGTAACCAAACTTCTGGGAGGCATAACTTTTGAATTGTAGCTCCGATTGACGAACCGTTTACATTTTCGGAAAGCTCTTGAAGCGCTCTATAGCGCTATGGAAGAGCTTTTCTTGTCCCCCATCTTTTGACCCTTTTCAAGGTCATTTAATGCCCCAAACCTAACTTTGAAGCATTCTTAGGAGGTCTCCAAAACCCGAAAAACTGTAATAACTTTCAAACCATGGGGCCTGTTGACCTGATTCTTTTTTTAGAATGCTCTAAATCATGATTAAATTAATCTGGCCAATTCAAACCTTCTAGTTTACCAAAATGATTGCCAAATTGCATGCTCCTATTTTTTCAGGATTTTCAAACACACTGATAGTGGAACTGTGAGAGTTGAAACCTTTATTTGACCCAAATGGGTATCAAAAAATGTAAAGACATGAAACATAAACTAAGTCTAAGTACATTTTTTTGGGTGACACAGGATTTCCCTTATACCTCTAGATGCTCCTGCATCAAATGCATTGAAGGAGCTGAAAAGTTATCTTTGATCAGTAAGGATTCGGTCAAGAATAACAGAGATCTGTTATTAGCAAAGATAAGTTGTATATTGTATCAGATCACTTCATTGTTGCTTTCTAACCATTGTAACAGTGAACTCAAAATCTCTTAACAGAGTTGGTTAATAGCCATTCTATAAATCCTCTAACAAGGTGACAGTTCAGTTGAATTGTTCTAAAGACCTCTAGCAAAGCCACTCCTAATAGGGTGATGAAATCCTCTAACAGGGTCACACCTAACAATGTGTTTTATTTAATAGGGTTGGCTCCTAACAGGGCTCACTTTAAAAGAGTGAAAAATAGTAACTAGTTACATTGGTGGTTTTTCCCATGTTGAGTTTTCATCTTAAATCTGGTGTCTCTAGTGTGCATGATTGCTGAATTTTTTTTTATTATCAGTTCTTAATAATAATTATTATTTGCTGCATTATCAAGTTTCAGTAATTTGTAACTAAGATCAAGCTTTTAGACATCTAAGGGACTGTGAAATGTTTTTGTGGTAACTGATTCACCCCCTCCCCCTCTTAGTTACTCCATTCTCATTTTCAACAATTGGTATTAGAGCTTTTCGTACTTGCAGAAAAAGTTTCAAGGTTGTAAGCCAAAGATCAAGATGTCGTACAAAAGAGAAATTCCAAAACTTAACAAAGATAACTTCTCAGCATGGCAAGGATTGATGAAACTTCATCTGGCTACTATTGGTGATACTGGACTGAAATACCTTGAAGAAGAATATGAAGAACCTTCTAGCACATTGTCAGTTAATGATATTGCTGAAAAGAAGACTCACAACAATATGATGATAGACATAGCATCTGCTCTTAGCTATGAAGAATTTGATGACATTAAGGACTGCAAAACTGCCTTTGACATGTGGAACAAGCTAAAAGAGATCTATGGAGGAGATGATAATGTGAGAAGAGAAAAAGAAAAAAGTCTAAGAGGACAATTTGATCAAATGAGGATGAGAGAGGATGAAAACATTGCAAAGTATGTTGAAAGAGTTAAAGAATGTGTAAGTGCAATTAGGGCAGCTGGAGGTGACATCAAAGGAGAAACAGTTGTAAGAAAAGTTCTCAAAACCTTGCTTCCTCTTTATGCAATCAGAGTCTCTACAATTCAAGAAAGAAGGTGTGAAGAAAATCATAAGATAAATCTTGAGGCCATAGTCAGAAGACTAACTGCATTTGAACTAGATAACTTTGACAACTATGTTCCAGCCTCCAAAAACATTGAATCAGCATTTCAAGCCAAGCTCTCACTCAAGGAGAAAAAAAAGAAGAAGATAGAATCATAGTTAGAAAGTGAAAATGAATCAAGCCAAAGTTCAGACAGTGATCTCAAAGTGATTGAAGCTCTACTAGCAAGGAAATATTCTAGAGGCAGAGGAAAATACAAAGGTAAAGTTCCTCTAATCTATTTTTCTTGTGATGAAATTGGTCATATTGATGCAAGGTGCCCAAACAAGAAAAACAATGATGAAAAGAAAGATCACAAATGGAATGGCAAGAAAGACTTTAAATCATCCAAGAACAAAGGTAAGAAATCATGTTTCATGGCTGAAAATTCTAAGGATTCTAATAATAGTGAGGATGAAATTGTTTATATTGCTGTTAAAGATGACTCTGACAGTGATGATGAAGATAAAATGGCTCTTATCTCTCATGTAAGTAAGAATGATACATGGATTATAGACAGTGGTTTCTCACATCATATGACTGGTGATAAAACTAAGTTTGATCACTTTGAAGACTATGATGGTGGTAGTGTAAGGTTTGGTAATAATGAACCTCGTTTCATAAAAGGAAGAGGAAGAATCTGTCTATCCAAAGAACTTATATGTAATAATGCCTATTGGGTTGAAGGTCTCAAACATAATTTGCTAAGTGTTGCATAGTTACTAAAAATTGGATTCAAGGTGGAATTCATGCATGGAAAGGCAAGACTATTGAATGAGCAAGGAAAACTGATAGGATCTAGCACCCAAACTAAAGGTAACTTGTTCTATCTAGAACTTGGTAAATGCTCATGTTTTATTGCTCAAATTGAAGAGAATTGGTTATGGCATAAAAGGTTGTGTCATGTCAATTTTGATAATTTGGTAAACATAAGAAAATTCAAGAAAGTAAGAGGCATTCCTAACATTAAGAAACCTAAGGTTAGTCTATGCAAGAATTGTCAGATTGGTAAAATGGGAAAGAATAGTTTTAAAGGTAAAAACTATCAATCTAAAGATATATTAGAAATTGTGCATATTGATTTATGTGGACCCATTGGAATCGAAAGCTATGCTGGAGAAAAGTTTTTCATTCTTTTTGTTGATGATTATTCAAGAATGATGATTGTCATGTATCTAAGGAATAAATTGGAAGCATTTGAGAAATTCAAATGGTATTTGGCAAGAGTAGAAAAAGAAACAGGGAAAAGGATGAAATGTTTAAGGTCAGACAGAGGTGGTGAATTCATTTCACATGAATTCAATAACTTCTGCATTGAAAGAGGTATTAAAAGATAGGTTTCAACACCAGGAACTCCAGAACAAAATGGAATAGTTGAAAGAAGAAATAGATCCATTACGGATTGTGCAAGAACCCTAATGATAGAAAAAAAACATTGCTATCAAATACTGGAAGGAAGCCATCAGCACTGCAGTTCATACCTTAAATCAAGTACAGTTGAAGAAGGACTCATTCAAGACTCCCTATGAATTATGGTATGGCTACAAACCCAATGTAAGTTATCTGAAAGTATTTGGAAGAAAATGTTATATTTTGAAAGAATTTAGAAAAGGAAAATTTGATATAAAAGGTGATGAAGAAATATTTTTGGGATATTCTTGCAAAAGAAAAGCATATAGATGTTTAAATCTATCCACTCACAAAGTCATAGAAAGTGCACATGTGAAAGTTGATGAATTTGTAGACAAATCAAAAGAAGAAAGCAAAAAGATACCTGAAGACTACAAGAGATTTGTTTACATTGAACCAGATACTATAACAAGTATACCATTCACTTAAGGATCCTCAACTCCTGAGTCTTCAGTAACCAAGTTGCAAATAGTTCAAACCAAGCCACAGCAACATTCAGACACTATCGAGCAAGTGTCTACCAAGTTTGAAGCAACCAAGCCAGAACAGCCTGAACATGAAATTGAAGCACAAGAAGATATCAATGAAACTCATTCAAGAGGTAAAGAACCTATATTAGATGAATATGTCAGAAGACATCATACACTAGATCAGATCATTGGAGACAAATCTAAAGGAACCCTGACAATAAGTAAGTTGAAAAATACTTGTTTACTTGCTGATTTTGAACCTAGAAGTATTAAAGATGCATTGGAAAATGATAGTTGGATTGAGGCAATGAATTAGGAAATAGAACAGATAGAAAAGAACAAGACATGGACTCTTGTACCCAGGCCTAAAGATAAGAATATAATTGGAACCAAGTGGGTATTCAGAAACAAGTTGACTGAAGATGGTAAGGTATCCAGAAACAAAGCTAGATTGGTATGCCAAGGATACTCTCAAGAAGAACGCATAGATTATGGGGAAACTTTTGCTCCTGTTGCAAGATTGGAAGGAGTCAAAACCTTACTTGCATATGCTACTCACAAAGGATTCAAATTTTATCAGATGGATGTCAAGTCAGCATTCCTCAATGGAATACTGGATGAAGAGGTTTACATTGAACAATCTGAAGGTTTTGTTGATCCAGATAAAAGGAACATGGTCTGCAAATTACACAAGGCACTGTATGGTCTGAAACAAGCCCCTAGAGCATGGTATGAAAGATCGCATAACTATCTTATTCAGATTGGTTTTCAAAGAACTAATGATAATAGTAGCTTGTAGATAAAGGAAGGACCAGATAATAAGATTGTCTTGGCAGAAATATTTGTAGATGATACTATTTTCACAGGGAATGATGATCTTTGCAAAGAATTTTTAGAAAAAATGAAAAAGGAATTTGAAATGGCTATGTTTGGTGAAGTAAAATTCTTTGTTGGTCTTAAAATTCAACAAAATAAGAATGGCATCTTCATTACTCAATCAAAATACATCAAGGAGATATTGAAAAAGTTTGGTATGGAGGACTGTAAACCTGTTGGAACTCCTATGTGTACTCGATTGAAACTTACCAAAGATGATGAATCCAAAGAAGTAGATCAAACATTGTATAGATCTATGATTGGAAAGTTGCAGTATGTAGTTCATACCAGGCCAGATATTACTCTTGTAGTTGGTATTGTTGCAAGATTTTTAGCAAAACCAAGAGAAACTCACCTAATGAAAATAAAGAGAATAATGAGATATTTGAAAGGAACTAAAGATTATGAACTATGGTACAAATTTGGATGTAATTTGGATTTGAAAATTTTTACTGATGCTGATTGGGCAGGGAATCTTGATGATAGAAAAAGCACAAGTGGAGGAGCATTCTTTCTTGGAAAGAGATTGGTTTCTTGGACAAGCAAAAAGCAAAATTGTACATCCCAATCTAAAGAAGAGGCAGAGTATGTTGCTACAGTAGTAAACTGTTCCAACATTGTTTGGTTTAAGCAGTTATTATAAGGAATGAAGATGGAAATCAAAGAACTAGTTGTTATGTTCTGTGACAATACTAGCGCAATCAACATATCCAAGAATCCAGTGATGCATTCCAAGACCAAGCATTTTGCAATCAAATATCATTTTGTGAGAGAATTGGTGCAAGACAAGGAGATCAAATTGGAATATGTTCACACAAAGGAACAAATTGCCGCTATATTCACAAAACCCTTATCTAAGGATGCATTTTTGTATCTTAGAGGTAAGTTAGGGGTCATTCCCCTATTTGAAGTTCACTTAAAATAAGTTTTAGTGATGCATCAACACATATAAGATTGAAGATGTATCTGTTGATGCAGTTTAATTAGAAATCATTTCATATGAATCAGTACTAAAGGTACATTGCAATTCAATTTACTTCTGTTATCTTTGGCATGTGTTGTCAAAGAGGGAGAGATCTACTGTCATATCCTTCTAAAATTTGTGAAATTTGAAAAATCTGCTATGAAGTTTCTTAAAAGAGGGAGACTATTAAAAGAGGGAGAAGTCTGTTATCTTGTTGGACTTATTTCAAAATTTCATTCTATTATGACATGTTGTGTTGCCATCATTGCCAAAAAGGGAGATTGTTGGATAATGTTGTCCTTAATGTCACACAAATGTCATATCAGTTATTAGTCTCAGCTAACCGAGCTCAGCTATAGTGTCAACCAAGCTCACTCGATCATCGAAGAAAATGAGGCAGATAGTGTCAACCGAGCTCACTCGGTCATCAAAGAAAATGAAGCAGTCAGTATCAATCGAGCTCACTCGGTCATCGAAAAAAATGAGGCAGATAGTGTCAACCGTGCTCACTCGATCATCGAAGAAAATGAAGCAGTCAGTATTAACCGAGCTTACTCGGTCATCAAATAAATTATGAAGAAGTTAGTATTAACCGAGCTTCACTTGGTCACCAAAGGATAGTTTCCACCGAGCTCACTCAGTCATCTATGGAAACACAGTACTTATCGAGTTCTCCCAGTGATTGAAGGGTTGTCACGGAGTTCACTATATTAACCAAGCTCAGTCGGTTAACACAGGAATTATTTTTTGAACAGTATTAACCAAGTAAGGTTGGCTAGTAAAGGGATTTGTTAGTTTGTAATTTTAATTATTTCTAGCCGACTATTGTATTTGTTTGATTATTGGTCAGTGATTTGAGCCGACTAAGATAATCTGAAAGGTATATATGGTCACTCAAGTTGTAAATCAAAAAAGAAGTGTGAAAAAGTTATGAAGGTGCATTATAGTGTGAAATGAAAAGGCAAATGTTGAGAAAAGTCTGATGAAGGATCAGATGCGTTGAAGGAGCTAAATAGTTATATTTGATCAGTAAGGATTCGGTCAAGAATAACAGAGATCTATAATCAGCAAAGATAAGTTGCATATTGTATCAGATCACTTCATTGTTGCTTTGTAACCATTGTAAAAATGAACTCAAAATCTCTTAACAAAGTTGGTTTAACAGCCATTCTATAAATCCTCTAACAAGGTGACAGTTTAGTTGAATTGTTCTAAAGTCCTCTAGCAAGGCCACTCCTAACAGGGTGATTAAATCCTCTAACAGTGTCACACCTAATAGTGTGTTTTGTAACCTTTAATAGGGTTGGCTCCTAACAGGGCTCATTTTAGAAGAGTGAAAAATAGTAACTAGTTACATTGGTGGTTTTTCCCATATTGGGTTTCCACGTTAAATTTGGTGTCTCTAGTGTTCATGATTTCTGAATTGTTTTTGGTTATCAGTTCTTAATAATTATTATTATTTGCTGCATTATCAAGTTTCAGTAATTTGTAACTAAGATCAAGCTTTTAGACATATAAGGGACTGTGAAATGTTTTTGTGGTAACTAATTCACCCCCCCCCCCCCCCCTCTCATTTACTTGATTCTCATTTCCAACAATTGGTATCAGAGCTTTTGGTGCTTGCAGGAAAAGATTTCAAGGTTGTAAGCCAAATATCAAGATGTCTTACAAAAGAGAAATTCCAAAACTTAACAGAGATAACTTCTCAGCCTAGCAAGGATTGATGAAACTTCATTTGGCTACTGTTGGTGATACTGGACTAAAATACCTTGAAGAAGAATATGAAGAACCTTCTGGCACATTGTCAGTTAATGATATTTCTAAAAAGAAGACTCACAACAATATGATGATAGACATAGCATCTACTCTCAGCTATGAAGAATTTGATGACATTAAGGACTACAAAACTGCCTTTGACATGTGGAACAAGCTAAAAGAGATCTATGGAGGAGATGATAATGTGAGAAGAGCAAAAGCAGAAAGTCTAAGAGGAAAATTTGATCAAATGAGGATGAGAGAGGATGAAAACATTGCAAAGTATGTTGAAAGAGTTAAAGCATCTGTAAGTGAAATTAGGGAAGCTGGAGGTGACATCAAAGGAGAAATAGTTGTAAGCAAAGTTCTCAGAACCTTGCTTCCCGTTTATGCAATCAGAGTCTCTGCAATTCAGGAAAGAAGGTGTGAAGCAAATCATAAGATAAATCTTGAGTCCATAGTCGGAAGACTAACTGCATTTGAACTAGATAACTTTGACAACTATGTTCCAGCCTCCAAAAAGATAGAAGAAATATTGTGTGTTATAAATATAACAACTTAGGACACATTTCTTGGAATTGTCATACACTTGATCATTAGCAGAATCTTAGAAGCAAAGCACTTGTATATTAGTTATGGAATAACTTTGGACACACAAAAAAGTATTGCAGAAAGGACAAAAACTTCAAAGATAGAAGAAAAAATGGAAGAAGATTTAGGAATAGAAGAAATGATAGAAGGAACCATGAAAGGAACTTCAGAACTAGAAGAGACAATGAAGAACAAAGAAACATTGTGAATGAAATTTGAGAAGAACTTAATGAAGCATTTGTGAAAGGAAAAAATATCTCAAAAGAAAAGTTAGATGACAATGAGATAGGAAGATTGAAGTAATATTTTGAGTTTGATTCAATTAAGTTGAATTAAGCTTGTTCACAACATTAGAATTTGAGAACTTCATTTAGAGACTGAATTAGAGGTAGCAAAGTTGAGAAAAGGTGTATCTAGTTTTATTTAGATGGTACCTAAGCTCACTTGTTATTTGGAGCTTATCTAAACAAGTTATGATGGAATTTAGAGTTACTAGTATTGTAGTAAAGGCAAATTCTATAGCAAAAGATGAAAAGTATATTTTTGCAGTGCATTTTGTGATGCAGAGTCTTGAAGATTTTTTTCATAATTAAAGGAGGCTATAGTAGAAATTAGGTGACATTTGAAGATCGGATAGATGAGTTTGAGCAGTTATCTAATTGCAAAACATAATACCAAATTTTTCATATTTGTGAAGTATGCAATTAATGCCAGTTCAAGTTGATGGATAAATGGAGTACATTATTGATTTTTCACTTCATTACAAACACATTCAAAGTGAAGAGCATTCAAAAGTGACTTGTTAGAGTGATTTTGAAGAAAACCCTATTTTTAGAAAGAGGTATTTTATCATTTTTCCACAAATTTTTTTGGTAAAAGATATTGTTGATAAAGATCATGGATATGTCATTTGCTCATAGTTTTGAGAATGAAGATATACCTAAGTCTAAGATAATTTCTATAAAACCTAATGAAGGAAATCCTAACTTTTCATTATCTATCACTCCAAACAATGCAGTTGACCTTGAAGACATAGAAAGTTATTTGAATTGCAAGTTTGAATCAATTGGTAGTGAATATATGAATAAAGATATGGAACTAGTTTTCAATCACGACATGATAGTGAAGCCCAAATTTGAGCATCTAAGGGAATTATATTTCTTTAAGTATCACTTCTACTATGAGTTAGATACAAATGAATGGACTAAAATCATATTGAGCAGGATACATAATTGTAAATTATGGATGCAGGATAATGTAGTTGACATTTTTGTTGACCTTGTTCATGAGGTAATTGGTCTTAGCAAACAAGGAAGTGTACCTATAAGATAGAAATTGGCAAAGAAGAAAGTGGAAAGTTACATTAAGGAAATATACAATGGAAAGGTTATGGTAATTATCTCCATCAACCAAGATGATGTAAGATTTCTAAGAAGACTTATTGCTTATTAAGTTTGTGCAAGTTCTAACATAGATGAACTTTTGATAAGATTTATTTATGCATCATATAAGATGTGTGTTGAGAAACAAGTAAATCTGAGTGAAATACTAAGGATACAACTCCTGGAAAACCTTAAAATGTTTAAGAGAACCAAGAATGGTGTCTTTAGATTCCAATCACTGATAAATCACATATTCTTTCATGTATTGAAGAAATTTCCTTACTTATCAATTACAAACATAATGAATAGTGACAGACACACTATGGAAAATATTATAGAAGTATGCATAAGGAACCCTACAAACAAGATATTGGATAGTGGTAATCTTATAACAAAAACATTTCAGAATGAGGTGAAACAAAGATTTAAGATTGCTCCTACAATTGTGGATATATTTAAAGAAGACATTTATATTCTAGTTGATAAAGGTCATACTTAAATTCAAGAAGTGGAATCTCGAGAGACATTTTAAGATCCTTTGAGCTATGAATTAAGTGATGATGTTGTAGTTGGTTACATTGACTTATTGTTAAAATCTGATAAAGACAAAGTAGAATAGAAATTTGGAACATTTTTTGAGATCATTTAGCATGTTCATCAAGAAACCTTGGAGAAAGCATCTCACAAGAAGGTTTATTCAAACATGAAGAAGGCACTATCAGTATTTGAAATGACAAAGAGTGAATCCAAGGTCATGAGATAGACAATGAAAAAAGGTGTATTAAACATACAACCCTTGTTATTTTTAGTTGTTGAGACATATTCAAAACAAAGCATTCCATATGAAACAATCCCTAATGTTTAGCCCAGTGATTGAAACAGAGAATTAGATTTATTAGTGGAAGCAGTGACTACAAAGGAAAAAAGAGTCAAATAGATGGCTATAGGACCTAGAAAGAAATAGAAAACTTTGTTGACAATTGAGTCAAGTGATGAAGAAGTTGAGGAATAGGAAACCGGGGAAGTAAAAATGGTGAATCCACCTAAGCAAGCAACAAGCAAAGCTTGAAAACACTGGAAGGAAAAGATTGAGAAGATTAAGATAGAAATTTGTAATGATGGAAACTTTGTTCAGATGAACAAGTTTTATGATCTATATAATAACTTTTAGAATGATCAAATTGATATATCTACTATGAGACATATCATTGAAAATGATCTAAGTATGAAGGATATTAAAGGAGTAGTGAACCAAAAGGTCTATGAGAGACTAACAGAGAAGAAGACTCTAGCAAGGGAAGAAGACCTTGAACTTTGAAAGTATATGATAAGGACCATTTGTAAGACTGGTGATGAAGATGAAATTAAGAGATTGGTAAATAACCTCACCCCATACTTGAGGAATAAGTTGAGACAATTTTTATTTATGGTTGGTGAGAAGGATAAGTTGAGAAAGGAGACTACAATAGAAATTATTCAAATATTGTTAGAAAAAACATCTCCTCCAACTCTTAAAACCTTGGATGTTTGAGTAAGTGGTAATACTATGAAGATTAATCAAACCAATGTTACTCTTAACATTGATGATACCAATCCATTTGGTGATTCTGAACCAAATGTACTAGACACTAAGGATGTTCAAGAAAAGTTGAAACAAATTGAGGAAGAGAAGAGGCTAATAGAAATTGAAAAGAAGAAGATAGAGGAAGCCAAGTAGCAATTGCTTGAGGAAGACAAGAAAAGAAAGGAAGATGAAGAAAATAGAAGAATTGCAGAAGAAGAAACGAAAAGGAAAACTAAGGAAGAAGAGAAGAAAAGATCAAAAGAGAAGAGAGAAAGAGAGGAAAAGGAAAATATAGAAGAAGAGAAGAGAGAAGAACTAAGAAAGTAGCAAAGAAATAGAGGGAGGATGAGACTAAACCATCTAGTTCATCTACTTTTCTCTCTCTTTCTAGTTTAGCTACTAATGATGATGATCAAACTAATCTAATTTCATCCTTATCTAAACTTTTACAGAAGAATAAATTAGTGACAAGTTTACAAAGGACACTAATAGAAGTGAATGACAGATTGCATAATACTTTGATAGTACATCACACTGAATCAGATCCCGAACTGAGAGCACAAGCAGTGCTAAAATTATTCAATGAAGAGTTCACAAACTTGTGTAATATTGTAGAGGCAAAGGCTCAAATTTTCTATGATGCTAACTTTTTTAGGACCATCTACTAGAATATCAAGAATCAATTGGGTAATCTTGATACATGCATAAAGGAACTTTAGAAATGTTAGTAGGAAGGGAAAAATGTTGTATGTGAAGTGTATCTTATCATACAAGCTAATTAAAGTCTTGGATAGTTAGTTAGAGGCAAAGATGAATGAACTTGACACCTTGTCCAGCCAAATCCAACACCCATCTAGAAAAGTTGATGATTTTAAGAGTCAAGTTGCTAGTGTTCATAGTGACATCAAGAAACTAGAACTTTAGAAAAAGAAGATCTTGAAGAGAACATCAGATTTCAGAGAATCCATTTCTCTAAAGTTATCATTTTTTGAGAAGAATCTAGAAGAATATGTCAAGGAAAAGGACACATATACGAACATTTTGTATTCAGATATCAATGTAGTTGAGATTGCATTATATGCTTTATGTGCAATTCTCACATTAGTTAAGTCTACCAAATAGACATGGAACAAAGGTATGAATAGTTTGAAGAATATTTTTGATGATTGTATGTAGATAATATCATCATAAGTAATGACAATAGTTTTTGGACAATTTTGGACAGAATCTTAACATTTTGACCTTTGTCATTGATGTCAAAGGGGGGCTGATGTGAAAATTATATACATAACCAAAGGAGAAATTGTTGGGAGAGATACAATGGGGAGAAATACATGTAAAGTATGAATTATATTGTAAGAGGGAGCATATATGTATAAATGAACATGTTGTAATAGATGTAATGTTTATATGTTATTTATGTTTATTTTTGTTACTTAACCAATTTGCCCTATTTTTTTGTCATCAATACCAAAGGGGGAGATTTTTGAAAATTGGATAACAAGGATACGTTATAATGGTTGCCATTTATGGAAACACATGATGTACATGCTAATAGGAAACCTTGAAAATAAGATAGTGTTTGGTACTTAGAAAATTATCTAAGTATAGAATTTGGTTTACAACAATGTATTGTTTCAGTTATAACATGTTGTAGATGTCATATTATGACAAGAGAAGTTACATAAATATATCATACATGTTGGTGATGATGTGTATAACCTCATAAGTTTGTACAGACAATACAAAACATAGATAATCATGTTTTATTCTAGCAGGATAGTGGAATTGAAGTGAAGAATTATTTTGTTTACAAAATAATTACTTGTCCAATTAGGGATGACATCCTAGATGTTTAATCTACCTTGGAAAAATGAATTGCATTCTTATCCAACCCAAGAGTAATTTTTATAAAGGCATGGTATTTATGCAAAGGACTTCTTGTAATAAGAAGTGTGCTTGCAAGTACTATCTTGTAAGATTATTAACTACAAATTATAATGAGTGAACCTTTGTGAAAGTGATATATGTAAAGTTTTATATGAACTATTTGGTGATCTAAGATCAAGAAAAAGATTAGAGATAAGTCGACGAAGAAGATAAAGTACTTATATCCAGATTGATTACTTGTTTGAGTAGTGAGCTCTTCTTGTGATCGAAAGTGCATGTTTGCGTAGTAGGTTCATCTTGCATCTAATATACTACAACTCCTAATAGGGTTGGAATCTCCTAATAGGGATTCAAAGTCTCCTAAAAAGGAATAGTTATATTGAATTTTCTCATTAACTCCTAATAGGGTCCATCCTCTAACAAGGAACATACATATCAGTATATTATCTAGTGGGTATCATCCCCACCAGGGTTTCCCTAGCTAACAAAATATGGTGTTATGAGTTATCTTTGTGCATTACTATTATTACTATTCAACATTACTTTATTTCTTTATTATGCATGGTTTAAAGAAAGTAATAATATCTAGTTGCTCACTAAAGTTTTTAGATTAGTGATTCACCCCTCCTCTTAGTAATCCCTATTTCTAACACTCTCAGTGATTCAAATAGTGGGCAACAAGGTGGTGGCATGAGAGAGGCAACATGCTCAAAATAATAAGCCTCACCAACTTGAGTATCAGGGTCCCATTCATAATAGATCCCCAAACTAGATTCATGTACCCTACAATTAGATTAGACCTATCGACAGTTCTCATACTATGAATACCAAAATAAATAGGGCTTTTGTTCCTTAGAATAATCTTTCCCAAGATCAAGATTTCTGGCCTTCTTGAAACTATTCTTATGGATATTGCATGTGCCATAACGTAGAGTCCTACTTGGTATTGATTACACAAGAGTAGGTGTCTAGTCAGCAACACAATACTAATCAATCTCTTGGTACTTCTTAGTAGGATGGTTCTTCTTTCACGAACCTTTAGGTGGAAGAGCATTGTAATGTAAATTACAATTCTTGTAATGCAAACTAGGATTCTTGTAATGTAAACCAAGATTCTTGTGCTTACAATACTAGGATCAAAAGAAGGGTTGTTGAAGATGCTTCTCTTCCTCCCCCTAATTAGAATTCAACATCAAGTACATAACCTTGTGTACACTTAGTAAATGATCAATCTAATGTTACTCAATAGCAAGAGTGGAATAATGGTAGGAGAGTTGTGAATGGTCCTCAAGTTATTCCATCTCAACCTTCTACTCATCCAACTCCTAGAGATTCTACCAAAGAACCTAATGCCTCATTTAGTGTGGTAGAGAAGATGAAGAAAAAAAATTTGATCATTTCTATGTAGGATTTTGTTGCCATGACACCTATGCAAAAGAAGCTACTATAGCAAGAATTAGATAGCATCGAACCAAAGGATCAACCATCAAGAGAAGAAATTGCCACTAGTTTGGTACAACCATCAAGTGAGGTAGAAACAAGAAAAAAGGTTAGACCTCCTCCCTTCCATGTCTCTTTAATTATAGGGGATAAAATAGTCCACAATTCCATGATTGATTCAAGCACTAGTAGTTTAGTAATGCCCAAGTGTATAGTTTATGTCTTAGAAATGAAATATGAGCCCATTGTTAAGGATATATTATAGTTGGATGGTAGTACTGTCAACACTATAGGATTCCTTAGGAATACTGAAATGGCCCTACATGCATTCCCTAGTTTACTGTGATCCAAGATATATCAATTACCAAAATCAAACCACACTTTTCTATTTGTCTCTCAAGAGATTTTAGTTCCCAAATAAGTGGCTACATAGCTTCTAATCAGTCATATATGTTTTTTAGAACAAGATATGAAACTAAATCTTTAATTAGAGCAGAGACTTTAGCCCTCCATCATATTGATCCCTACACTCGTAATCTCATAAATATGAATTGAGCTATCCATGAAATAAAGGATAAAGATATAGCAAGGGAGACTACTACTTCATAGGTGAAATTTCATGATTTTCTTTTGGATGAGCGGTCTAATGCATATCAATTTGATCCTATAGTAGAAACTCTAGAGATAGGCCTTGGTACATATTGTATATTAGAAAGGGATACTCTTTTACTTGACCTTGTGAAGATCAAAGAAGATACAAATGGGATATATAGCATACTTTTTTGATGGATCAAGAAATAAGAATGGATCAGTGGCTGGTGTGATGTTGGTTTCTCCCATAGTAGAAAGGTATTACTTCTCCTTTAGACTTCAATTTAGGTTCACCAGTAACATAGAAGAGTATGTGATTCAAGGTCTCCTACTTTCTCAAAAAAGAGGAATTCAGGCCTTTAGTGTATATGTAGATAGTATATTAATCGTTAATTAGGTGAGAAATTAGAATGTTACTAAGAATAGTATGTTCAAGTCTTATAAACATAGAGTATGATATATGCTTGAAAGTTTCAATGAATTTAATATTCAAAGCATTTCTAGAAAAAGAAATAGACATGCTGATAGACTTTCAATAGTTGGTGTGTCTTATGATATGCCAAGGAGCCTTGAAGATGAGAAGAAGTAGAATATTAGAGTGGTGGTTAGGCCTATTGTCCTTGATAATAATATCAATTGGAAAGTATTTAAATAGATCAATGGCTAGTTTGATATTGGTTTTTCCTGCACTAGAAAGGTATTACTTCTCCTTCAAACTTCAATTTAGTTGTAACATAGAAAAGTATGAGGCATTGATTTAGGGTCTCTAAAGTGCTCAAAAAAGAGGAATTCGAGCCTTGAATATATATGGAGATGGTAAATTAATTTTCAATTAGGTGAGAAATTAGAATAATACTAAGAATAGTTAGTTCAAGTCTTATAACCATATAGTATGGGATTTTCCTAAAAGTTTCAATGCATTTAATATTCAAAGCATTGCTAGAAAAGAGAATAGACATTCTAATAGACTTACAATAGTTGGTGCATCTTAAGATATGTTAAGGAGCCTTGAAGATGAGAAGAAGAAAAAGATTAGAGTGGTTGTTAGGCTTATATTCCCTTTTAATAATATCAATTGGCAAGTATTTGAATCTGATGCACAAATTATAAGTTTCTTACAGAATGAAGCAAACTTCTCAGAGATAAATTAGTCAAGATTGCATGATCACTATCAGATTATATCATTAAGCTTAGTTCCAACAAGTTGCCTAAGGGTCTCACTACCAGTTTCAGTTGCTAATGGAAAGACTTTAAATATGGGGAATGTGTGTATTGAAATTGAGCAAGAAATTTTTATTCATCTATCTTAGTAATTTAATGATGTATTTTCTTGGACATATAATGATTTAAAGGATTTTGACCCAAGTTTTCTTCAAAAAAGTATAGATTTAGTTGATAATGTCAAACTTGTTAGACAAAACTAGAGGCCAATGAATCCTACGATTGAGTCAATAATAAGAAAATAAATATCCAAATTCTTTGAGCCCAATATCATTTTATCTATCAAGAATTCCTCTTGGGTATCTAACCTTGTCCCTATTAGGAAGAAGAATAAAGAAATAAGGCTATGTGTAGACTTTAGGGATCTTAACCAAGCCTCCCTTAAGGATCATCACCCTATTCTGTCCTTGGAAAAAATATTATCTAAGGTTAGTGGCTGAGAGAGATTATCTTTCTTAGATGGATTCTCAGGTTATAACCAAGTGTTAGTTAAAGAGTCTGACAGATATAAGACTGTATTCACCACCAAATGGGCACTTATGCCTATATTAAAATACCTTTTGGATTATCAAATGTAGGTGCGACATTTGAAAAATAAATGGAGATGGTTTTCAAGAGCATGATTGAAAGGTTTGTGTTGGTCTACCTTGACGCTATTATGGTGTATTCAAAGAATGTAGTAGATAATTTTGATAATATTAAACAAGCATTTAGAAGATGTAGAGAGTATGGAGTATCATTGAATCCAAATAAATGTTTCTTTGTCACTAGTCAAGGGAAATTGTTAGGACACATTTTATCTAAAGATGATCTGACTATTGATCCAGAAAGAACAAAAGCAATATTTTCCCTCACTCTTCCTAACCATAGGAAAGGGCTACAAAGTCTCCTTGGTAGAATAAATTTTGTGAGGAGATTCATCCGTAATTTAGCTACCATGGTGAAGCCACTTACAACTATGTGAAAAAAGAATATGGTCTTCTCATAGACCAAGGAAGAGAAAGAAAGTTTTGAAGAAGTCAAAGAAGCCATAGCCTCAACCCTTACTCTCATTAATCGAAATTTTGAGAAAGATTTCATTCTTTATACCTTAGGAGGTGAGTCAAGTATCTCTATTATTTTAACTCAATCAAATGATAGACTCAAAAACAACACATAGACTTCTTTAGTGAAGGGCATAAGGAACATGAAGATAAATACAGTTATGTGGAGAAGAAAGCCATTGCAGTTATAAGAGCTTTGAAGATGCTCAGTTATATCCTACAATAAAATTCATTTGTTGGTGTCTCAAGCTAGCATGAAGGACTTCCTTTTGAGAAAGGATATTACTGAGAAAAGAGCTAGTTGGATCAAAAAGATGATGGAGTATGATGTGGACATTCATATCACCTGGGTAAGAAGAAAAGGACATTGTGAGTAGATGGTCTCCTCTTAGGAATTAGGTGAAGAATCTACCTTGGCATTGACAAAAGAACAAGAAGAAAGAAATGAGAATACAAAGAATTGGATAGATGACATGATGACCTTCTTGTCATGTAATGGATATCCTTAGGGATTGGATAGGGCTAAAAGAAGATAGCTCTGATTGCATTCCATTCCCTATGTCATTATTGATGGTGTTCTTTCTAGGAAGGACTTTAATGGAGCTTTATTAAGATGTGTTGATAATGATTAAGGAGCTTCATGATTGTCCTCATGGTGGCCACTTTTTACCAAAGACCACTACCATAAAGATAATGAGGGTGGGATATTACTGGCCATCCTTGTTTCATGATAATCACATGTATGTTAGAAAATGTGGAAAATTATTCACGTAAGAAAATGCTTGTAGCCCTTCCATTTCATCCTATCCAAGTTGACCAATCTTTTTCTCAGTGGGGTTTAGATTTCATAGGCCCAATTACTCCTCCTTCTAGCTCTGGTCATAACTAGATCCTAGCTACTATAGGTTGTTTTACTATATGGATAGAAGTAATTGCATTAAAAGATGCTACTAAGAATTCAGTTCTTGAATTCTTAGATGGAATTATTACAAGGTTTGGTTCTCCTTCCACCATAATTTCAAATAATAGAAAATCATTTGTAGGAGATTAGATTTGTACATGGGCAATAGATCATGGCATATACCTGAGCACTTCTTCCAATTACTACCCCCAAGGTAATGGCTTGGTTGAGTCCTCCAACAATAGTTTGATCAGAATCACCAAGAGGATTATTGAAGATAATCAAAGGAGTTGGCATAAAAAATTGAGAACTTCCCTTTTAGCAGACAGAATAATGCCTAAAAGGGGTATTGGATACTCACCTTTCATGTTGGTATATGGTAGGGAAGCAAGGCTTCCTCTTTCATTAGATTTACCATCCCTAGAATTATCCCATTAACTAGAGTTAATTGAAAATGATGTTATGTTTGTAAGAATAGCAGAGTTGATGGAACTAGAGGAAAAAAGAAATTGGGCCATATAGACTTCAAAAGCACACCAACAATAGATGAAGAAGAGATTTGATTAAAAGGCTAAGTTTAGAATTTTCAGAGAAGGTGATCTTGTATTAAAATGGGATGTAGATAGAGAAATACCAAGGAGAAAATCAAAATTTGATGCATTATGGAGTGGACCCTATGTGATTTTCAGTTGTAGGAAGGCCAATGCTCTCTAGTTAAACAAGCCTAATGGTGAAATCTTTCCTATTCCAATAAATGGAATACACCTCAAGCCTTGCTTCTAATAAAATGAATGTTTCATGTATATAGTTAATTGGTTTCTTCTTGTTCTTTACTATTTTCCAAGAAGTGCACGAGCACATGTTTTGTTGCAAACTCTTAAGTTCTTATTTTGCAGTTGTAGACAATAGTTTTTGAGGTTGTCAGACATGTCTTTTCTACAATTTTGGGGTTTTTCTTAGTGGAACTTCATGATTCCTATGAATCTATTTCCCAATGCATGCTAAGGCTTCTAGTCCATGCATAATAGGCTTGTATCCCCTCTAACTTGCCAAAATTATTAGCAAAATTTTTCCTGCCACCAAATGTTAGTCTAGCCTATCAAATATGCCAATGGTTATATCTATTCAAATATTCAAGTGATAAAATATTATATAAGGATCTTTTAACTTTGGTCATTTTAACTTTAAACTAAGTTTCCAAGAATTTTCATATTGTATTTTTTTTATATTTTATATCGTGACTTTGAAACTACCTTCATCGCCTAGTCATATGCAGTTATGACCTAACTATTAGTTTCACTATGAAGGTGTGAAATAGATAAATTCTAGTGCAATTTTTGTTTTCTAGAATTCTATGTGCATACTCAATCTCTATTTGAAATGTCATGAAAAGTCATATCCTAAAGTTCACATAGTCACGTGAGTTAGTGAAGGACTCAAGCTTAAGTTCATGACCATGTGAATGAGAAATTAAAAAATTATCTATTGATTTCCTGGTTAGAGAGAGTTAAGGTTTGATCATGGTTGAAGCCATGATGATGTGATTGAACATCATGTGTAGTCATGTTCTCATTAGTTCCTTGGTTGTAAAATTTCATGTTAAGTCGGCTTTTAAGCTGCAATGCTAAGAAGGGTTGAGTTATGCAATCTCAAGGTCGTGATTATCAAGGAAATGACTAGATGCTAGGCTATGACTTAGTGATTGGTGGTTTGTTTGATAACTTCTTGGATTTGTATAATTTTAATAGTTAATAAAGAGAAAGGTTGAAAAGTCACAAACAAAGAGAAAGCACGGATCAACAACAAAGTTTGAATATTGGTGAGGTGGTGAAATAATTAGATTATATTGGGCCACATGCACATGATGAGGCATTGACTCTAGTTGACCAATAACCTAGCTGATTTTGTGTATCAATAATAGAGGAAGTAGTGGTGGCAAAGCCACAAACAAAGAGAAAGTATTAATCAACAACAAAGTTTGAATATTGGTGAGGTGGTGAAATAATTAGATTATATTGGGCCACATACACATGTTGAGGCATTGACTCTAGTTGATCAATAACCTAGCTGATTTGGTGTATCAATAATGGAGGAAGTATTTCTTGATGGGAATCTAATCTTTTTCAACCCTCTTCAACCACTTTTCATCAGTCCCTAGGTCTAGTAAATACAAAAGAACACTCTAGCACTGCATGTTGATCCATCCACTCAGTCAAAAGTTAATAACCATTGTTTCTAATCTCTTCGACCATTACTTAATGAACGATTGATGCCATGATTAGATATTTGCAATAGTGGATGTATTGGTTCTAAGAAACTCTTAATAAAAATATCTAAATTATGCTTAAACTACAAAAGAAAAGTTATAATCATTTTTAATGGGAATACCCTCTCTATTCCTTTTGCCTTTGCCTTTGGACTATATGAGATCATGTCTTATCAATTTCGGCCATTGATGGGTTGTGCAAGACCTATTTTCCTCTCATTGGTGTATTCTGAACATCAACAACTTGCATTATTGCATCTCTTTTGACCTATGGAAAATATATAAATGAACTCCCCTCTTCCTTGTGTTATTAATTTTTGTTGTTTGATTTGCATGTCATTGTTAAATCAAAGCAAGTCTAGAATCATATATCTTTTGGTGTCATAACAGTTTGATAGTTCATGTATGGCTAGAGATTAGTTTGAGCATATTATTTGGTGCATCACATCTTTAGTTTCAATTAGCTTAAGTTTTCTTATGCATGCCTTCTCTTCCTTTTCCTTCCAAGAGTAGTTAGGTGCATCTTGATAGTAAAGGAAGCTAGCCTTTCTCCAGAGATAACCTCATAGTTCAAGTCCCACAATTTGGAGGTTGTTTCCATGTTTCACAAGGTCATCCTCAGGTAAAAAATTTGGACAAGGGTGTAAGCTTTTATAATAACATAATCACCACATGCAACAAGTGAACACACATTACAACAAGGTCTGAAGATTATGTTATCTAGCAATGAGTGGAACCCCAAAAGTTAGGAGCTTGATATTAGTTTTGTCAAGGTGATATAATAAAAAGCTTATGTGTTATTTTCTTTTGGAGAGTAAGTGAGGTTAGGAATAATATATGTGTTGTTAGGCTTCCCTATTTAGACTTGGGCCTATAGATTATTTATTTGATTGAATAGTTAGAATCTCATATTTTGGAATTAGAGAAAGTGCAGTAAAGGGTATTAGAATCTACCTTTTATTTGGAGAGGTGTTTTAAATAATTTGAGTTCTTAACCTACATTCCAAGGTAGGCTATAAGGTAGAGTAGTTTTTATTGGTGTTTGGAAGCCCATGAAGATGTGTAGAACCATTTCATCATAGAATCTCTTTATTAGAAGTGAATTAAGCCTTGGGGAAGTAATTTGAACTATGGTGTTGATAAAGATCTTTGAGGAGTTTGGTATTGTGTGAGTTCGTGGTTTGGGTATTATGAAGGGTTAGGTAGAGACAATTGGAATAGGTGAGAGTGGAACAAGGAATAGGCCATTCAACTGGTCTCTAACTTTGGAGAATCTAAAGTGATAGCATATGTTATGTGTGGTTGGCTTGGAAGGAGCCTTAGTTAAAGAGTTAGTATTTAAAAAAAAGTTTATCACCTTCATACTTGCATAGTATTTGGTATTAGATTAGGATTACACTATATTGGAGAGGATAGCTATGTTGATTGCAAAAGTTTTATGGTTGTGGGAAGAAGTTTGATTGATTGATTCCTGGTCACAGAAGTTGGTAAGATTTTATTTTAGGTAAGAAGACATTTTGTGTTTATTGGTTGGGAATGGTAAGTTGTGATAAGGAAGTTCTGTGGTTACTTTTGATAAGGATGATGTCATAATAGGAAAAAATATGGAAGACATGATTATACTATAGAGATACCTTGAGAAGTCAAAGGGAAGACAAAAAGAGAAATAGAAGATATAAAGAAGAATAGAATAGAATGTTACCAAAAATCAAAAGTTTGAAGGAGGAACTAACAAATAATGAAGAAAGAGGAAGGAAATTAGAGATATTGGTAAGGTAGAAGGTAGAGGAAGAAGAGGAGCAGAAATTTGATAGTAAAAACATTAAATGTATTGTGGAGGAACATGTTAAGATAGAGGATTAGGTAGATACAAAAGAAGTGGTCACTGAGTTAGAGCAATTGGTAGAACCAAAGGGAGAGAAAAAGCCTTAAAAAAAGGATAGCAAGGGTGAAGAGGAAATACATAGGGAGTTGGAACATCATGTCACAATAAATTGCATGCAGAAGGAAGGAAACATGGGATAGACAGTCAACAATATGACTAAAACAATGGATGGCGATAGTATAGAGGAAAAACATTTGAATATTGAATTAGTAGAAGATGTAGGGGTGACCTAAATTTTTTTGAAGAATAGGGACATAGCCAATGGAGAGGCTAAATTTTTTTATGTTATTTGTAAGAAAGATGGGAATTAGATAGGAGGAAATAAGAGAAATGAAGTGGCAGAGCTAATTTCTAAGAAAGATGAGATCCAAAATAGCATGAGGATAGTGATTGATTAGAATAAGACATCAAATGGTATAGGTAATGATTCTTCTTATAAATAAATAATAAATTATTTATGGGAAGCAATCAAAGTGTAGGAAAATAAGAAGAAACTATTGATAAATTGGGAGAAGCCACCATTGTTGATAATGGGGATGATAAGTAATCAATATATTTTCTTTTTGTCACTAAGCCAAGACAAACCTTGGGTTAAAATGAAGAAAATTGGTTCATGTGGAGCCAAGGTACCTTAGATCAAGAAGTCACTAGAGATTGACATAATGTTGATCATTCATTTAATCCAAGATATAGTTGAAGAATTGAAGACCATAATTAGGCATCCAAGAAAGATAACAGAGTTTAGGATCATTTGGAAGAAGGTGAAGATGAAAAATAAAATGGGAAATCATTGGACAAGGTGGTAAGCAAGTGAATGAGGAGACAACAACAACACTAGACAAAGTCCCACCAGAAAACTCAAGGGACTTGAGTTTTTACAATAAGGGGAGTATGGTGTAGTAGCACCCTAACCATCTCCCATGGAATCTTGAGCCTTATTTAGTATGTTTTGATTCTTGATAGAGTAGTGATTCAGTTATTTCATATCATGTTATTAGTTGTTCAAATTAAGGTCATGTTGACCAATTACTTGTTTTATGTATTATTAGTCAAAGTGAGTCAAAAAAATGGAAGCCATCATACAAGAGAATTAAAATAGGAGTCTAATATAGGGTTAAGATTTCATGATAAACATTTTAAGGTGCCTAGAAAATATATTAGAACATAAAATTCAAATTGTGGAAAAAGGTGTGAAAATTGCCAATGTTGTCAGCAATTTTTGTGCAAAAATTAACAAAGTGTAGAAGGTGAACAATCATTCATATTGTTTGAACCTATTAGGGGAGGTGAAAATTCATATTATGATATAAATAAAGGTAATATTATTTGGAGAGGTAGTGGAGAGGAGATGTGGAGTAGAAACATGCAAATTATGCCTTATATCTTTGTATAAGATAAGTCTATTTTATTTTATGAAAATCTAAATAATCTGGTAGTTGATGACAGTCTCATTTTCTTCTTTGATATCCTATGGTTATGGTAACTATTATGTTGTCTTATTAATAGTAATGAAAGCTTAGAATAAATACTAATGTATCACTTATATCTATCACCATTGGTTGTATGGGTTATGCTCTATATTCATAGTTAGAACATAAAAAAATACTTGTCATCTTGGGTTCACTCATCACATTACCTACTCATTAACATTGCATAAATATTTGGAGGACTCAAAAATGTCATAGTTGTTTTAGTTTACCTATTATTATTAATTTAATACCTTTATTTTGGTTCCTTGTGTTCGAGAAGCCATGAATGAGCATAGTGACTGTTGTTACAAATGAAAACACATTGAATTAGCATCTTGCAATCTCATGGTAGATGTGACTAGATGCTCAAAGGTTGGTCTACATATTTGGTGTATGAAGAAATGTTTACAAATAATGGAGTGACTAAGATATGGAAGGTCTAGAAGTAATCATCATATGTAGTAAGGGAACCTGCATTACAACAAGGTTTGGAGATTATATCATCTACCAATGAGTGCAAGCTAGAAATTTAGAAGCTTGATATTGGTTTTGACAAGGTAATGTTGTAGGAAGGTTATGTGTTTTTCTTTTTTTGGAGAGTGAGGTTAGAAAGAATAGATGTGTTGTTAGGCTTCTCTATTTAGACTTGGGCCTACAAATTTTTTATTTGATTGAATAGTTAGAACCTCAAATTTTGAAATTGGAAAAGGTGTAGTAAAGGGTATTAGAATCTACTTTTTAGTTTGAGAGTTGTTTTAAAGAATTTGAGTTCTTAACCTACATTCCAAGGTAGGCTATATGGTAGAGTAGTTTGTATTAGTCTTTGGAAGCCCATGAAGTTGTGTAAAACCATTGCATTTTATAATCTCTTTAATTAAAATGAATTATGCCTTGGGGAAGTAATTTGAACTAACAAAGTCACATTGAATTAGTAGCCTACAATCTCCTGGTAGATATGACTAGATGCTCAAAGGTTGGTCTACATATTTGGTGTATTAAGAAATGTTTAGAAATAATGAAGTGATTAAGATATGGAAGGTCTAGAAGTGATCACCATATGTAGCAAGGGAGCCTAAATTACAAAAAGGTTTGGAGATTCTATCATCTACCAATGAATGGAAGCCCAAAAGTCAGAAGCTTAATATTGGTTTTGACAAGTTAATGTTGTAGGAAGCTTATGTGGTTTTTTTTTTTGGAGAGTGAGGTTAGAAAGAATAGATGTTTTGTTAGGCTTCTTTATTTAGACTTGGAGCTAAAAATTATTTATTTGATTGAATAGTTAGAATCTCATATTTTAGAATTGGAAAAAGTGTAGTAAAGGGTATTAGAATCTACTTTTTAGATTGAGAGATGTTTGAAAGAATTTGAGTTCTTAACCTACATTCCAAGGTAGGCTATAAGGTAGAGTACTTTGTATTAGTCTTTGGAAGCCCATGAAGTTGTGTAGAACCATTGCATGTTATAATATCTTTATTGAAAATGAATTAAGCCTTGGGGAAGTAGTTTGAACTATGCCATTGATAAAGATCCTAGAGGGTGTAAGGTGATGGAGATGTTGACCATTCACCTTGTCTCTAAACTTGGAGAATCCAAAGGGATAGAATATGTTACACTTGGTTTTCTTGGAAGAAGCCTTAGTTAAAGAGTTAGTAGTTGAAACTAAGTTTATTACCTCCATCCTTGCATAAAATATTAGAAATAGACTTGTGATCATCAATATCACCAGCCCACTTTGAATCTATGAAACCAACAATGTGAGGATCCCCTGATGTGTGGTGAATGCTATAACACATTGTACCTATAATATACCTAAAGATATGTTTATAAGCTTTCCAATGACTCTAATGAGGATCATGTTGAAGAAGCATACTTTTGAGAAAAAAATGATACAAGTGTGATCAATATGTTTCAATCATTGTTTTATCATTGATGTCAAGCCTATTATTTGCTAGTGAGACAACTACTTACAAGATTCAAGTACTATCACTTATTTGATTGATCAAGAGGATTTGATCAAAAGGTGTAACAATAGCACCTAGAGGAAAGGTCAAGTTATGATATATAAAGGAGTACAAGAATTAACTAAGACAATGATAACATGACGTATTGATAATCTACTTAAGGTTACAAAGGCTAGATACACTAAGAAAGTTTGGTAGAATAAGTTAAACAAAGTCTGTTTGCCAAGCTTGACCAAGTGGATAGTAGGTACCAAGAAAAGTCAATGCAAGCCAAGTAGAAAGTTAGTGCAAGCCAAGTGAAAGTATATTCTAGTGTATGCCGAGTAAAAAAAATGGATGTCATGTAAATTTTAGTTGATGTCAAGAACCAATAAACTTTAGTTCATGTCGAGTGATTTTATAGAGGATGTTGAGCAATGTAGTATGTGTCAAGCATAAGAAGCAAGTTAATGTCGAGTGGCTAGAATATTTGAAAGATCATGAATTCGATGAATCTAAGCTGACAAATTTTTTTTGCTTTGGATTGTGTGAACTAGGTGGAACATAAGATTGATGAGCTAGAGGCACTAAATTCAAGGTAAATTATTTTGAGGCGAGTACAAAGAGGATTGAAGGAGTAGTTTCTTGAAGAGATATGAAATATGGGGTAGATTCATTAAATCCAACATAATCTATCCTAACCCTTAATTGGATGATGGAAAATGAAAAGAAAAAGACCTTAATTTCTTATTTATATGGATGGTTGGTTAGAAGTAATGGTTTTCATATGTGAGAACCTAAGGAAGAAAAGAAGTCAAGGGCATTGCTTCATCAAGTGACCTAAGAGAAGAGTCTACATTGGCATGTTAAGAAAGAAGGTTTAAGGGTATGAATGCTTGAAAGGTGAACAAACTATCAGAGCTAAAATGTGTGAAGGCCAAGAAGAATGGAGGATTGAAATAGAGATCTTTAATCTGCAAATGGAGATGTAAGTTGTTATCACTTCAAGCCTTACTATTACTCTCTAATAATAGTATTAGTCTAGGGTAAATCCTTTAGATTAAGGTTGACCTAACTATCATTTGTAAATCCTCTAACAAGGTGACATTTCAAGTAAATAGTCTAAATTCCTCTAGCAAGGCTCACTCCTAGCAGAGTCATTGAAATCCTTTAACAAAGGCAAATTTAATAGTGTGTATTGTAACCTTTAATAGGGTTGGCCTTTCAGAGGGCATCACTTCATAAGAGTGAAAAAGGGTAGCATGTTACTAGTATTTTTTCCCAAATTGGGTTTCCACATAAATCATTGTGTCAAATGTGTTGTTGAATCTATTATGTTTCATGTTTACATTTCTACAAATTGATTTGATAATAAAATACAAGTTTTAAGTGGTTGCATAATATTATGGATCCATGCATGATGAGAAATATTTGATGGGTTCATTGAGTTGTAAAATGTTTTATTTATACATGTGGACCTTGGATAACTAATTCAGCTACACCTTACCTCAATTATTCTAAAGTATTCCAACAATTGGTATTAGAGCCATCTTCTTAAGAGGACTAGTTTGAATGCACTACAATCACAAAGATCAAGATGTCAGAAAAGGAAAGTACCCAAGCTTACTAGAGATAAATTTCTTGCATGGAAAAGTTTGATAAAGCTATGCCTTGGAGGACTTGGAGATCATGCACAATCTACCATTACTACTGAGCATGTTGATCATGTTGGAGCTCTAACTACTGAGGATATGAAAAGAAGAAAGAAAATAACTAGGCAATGATGGAGATTGTCTTTGGCCTAAGCTATGCCAAATTTGATGATATCAAAGGGCTTGATAGTGTAAAGGAAATGTGGGATGCCTTAATCACCATCTATGGACGAGACACTAAAGTTCTAAGAGCCAAAGTTGAAAGTGTCAAAGGTAAGTTTGATGATATTAGAATGGAAGAAGTTGATATTGCTCAATATGTTGCAAGGATAAAAGAAGTTGTTAATGCAATAAGAGGAGATACTAGCACAATAGATGATGATATTGTGCTAAGAAAAGTTTAAAGAACACTACTACCTATATATGCTATTAGAGTGTCTCCAATTGAAGAGCTAAGACGTATACTAGGGAATAATCTATCACTTGAAGGTCTAGTAGGTAGGCTCACTACTTTTGAGCTATCTAACTTTGATAATTAAAAACCTAAAAATATTGAATCTTCTTTCAAATCTAAGATACTATAGAAGGAATCTAATGAGAATAAGTTAAAGATAAAGTATGTGTCTAGTGATAGTGATACAGATGAGGAGGATGTAGAACAACTTGAAGTACTACTAGCTAGAAGATTCCACAGAGGTAAAGAAAATTTTAAAGGTAAATTACCTACCATTTCTTTCAATTTCAATGAGTTTGGTCATATTTTTGCTAGATGTCTAGAGAAGAAGAATTATAGAGGTGGTGATAAGTACAAAAGTAGAAGAGATGAAGATAACAAGGAGTACAAAGACAAAGGAAAAAAGTCATGCTACAATGCTGAAAAGGTAACAAAAGATGAATCTAATGAACATGATGATAAGGTAGTGTATGTTGCAATGAAGGAGGAATATAATGAAGATGAGGCAACTACACCTATGACTTGTCTGAATAAGAATGATAGATGGATCATTGATAGGATTGTTCACATCACATGACTAGAGACAAAAGTAAGTTCATTACCTTGAATTTTTATGATGGAAATAGTGTAAGATTTGGTAATGATACACCATGTTTGATAAATGGCAAGGTTCCTATCAAACTCACAGATATGATTTTATGTGATAATGCTTACTATGTTGAAAGACATAATTATAATTTGTTGATGTGTCACAACTAAATAATTTAGGATGTAAGGTTGAGTTTGAAAAAAAGATTTCTAAACTATATGACAAAAATAGAAAAATGATTGGAAAGGGTGATCAAATTAGAAGAAATCTATTCTACCTTGACATAGAGGATGCTACTTGTCTAGTTGTAAAATTTGATGTGTGTGGCTATGACACAAAAGTTTATGTCATCTCAATTTTGATAACTTGGTTAGTATCAATAACATGAGAAATGTTAGAGGTTTTCCTAAGTTGAAGAAACCTCATAATATAATGTGCAAGCAATGTTAGTTAGTAAAAATAACAAAGTCAAGTTTCAAGAGTAAAACACATACCTCTAAAGGAATACTAGAGACTATTCATACTAACTTGTGTGGAACAATTGAAGTGTAAAGCTACAAATGAGATAAGTATATTATGATGTTTGTTGATGATTATTCTAGAATGATGATGGTTATGTTTCTAAAACAAAAATCTAATGCTTTTCAAATGTTTAAGTGGTACTTAGCAAAAGTCGAGAAGGAAATAACTAAAATTCTAAAATGTTTGAGATTTCACAGAGGAGGGGAATTTTCATTAGATGAGTTGAAGATGTTATGTAATGAAAAAGGAATCCAATGATAGACATATTCCCCTAGAAACCCTCTACAAAATGAAAATGTTGAAAGGAGGAACAAGATAGAGCACTCATGATGGAGAAAAATGTTTCTTTGAAATACTATAGAGAAGCTATAAGTACAACTATCTATACCTTGAACTATGTACAAGTCAGAAAAGGTACTCATTCAAAACCTTTTGAGCTATGGTATGGATACTCAACCAATGTAAAATATTTTAAGGTATTTAGAATAAAATGCTATATTCTCAAAGACTTTAGGAATGGTAAAATAGATGCAAAAAGTGAAGAAGGTATATTCCTAGCATATTACACAAGAAGTAAAGCTTATAAGTATTTAAATACTAACACTAACAAAGTTCTAGAAAGTGAAAATGTAAATTTTGATGAATATATAGAAGTATATGAGGTTGAAGCTATGAAAGGAAAGGAAGAATAAAAATGATTTGTATACTTTAATGAAGGTAGGCCTGCTAAAGAAGATGCTCCAAATAAAACTACAAACCAATAACAAGTTTAAGTGACTATCAAGTCACATACTATGAATGTCAAGTTGCATTCAGGAAGTGAGCTACATTCAGATGCTGAGTTACAAAATAAAGTTGAAGCACATTCTAATTTTGAGATTAGTGTATGTGAAAGAGATGCTGAGCTACCTAAAAAAGATGTACATAGTGACTCTGATGTTGAAAGACTAAATGAAGAAACTAGAGCTAAACCAAGATTGCCCAACTATGTCAAGAGACATCATCCTGCTACACAAATCATTTAAGATAAAGATGCTAGACCAATGAAAAGAAACAAATTGAGAAATGACACATGTTTATTAAGCATGAGAGAACCTAAATTAGTAAGATATGCCTTAGAAGATGTGGACAAGAGTAAAGCCATGGAAGAAGAGATTGAACAAATTGAGAAAAATAAAACATGGACTCTAGTTCCTAGACTAGAAGACAAAAGTGTGATTGACACCAAGTGGGTATTTAGAAATAATCTAGATGAAAATGGTGAATTCACAAGGAACAAGGCAAGATAGTTTGCAAAGGATATGCACAAGAAGAGGGAATTGACTATGGAGAGACATTTTTTCATGTTTCTAGATTGGAAGGAGTAACAACTTTACTTCCTTATGTTGCATACAAAGGTTTCAAAATTTAACAAATGGATGTTAAATCTGCATTTCTAAATGACATGTTAGAAGAAGAAGTTTACATAGAACAACCAAAAGGATTTTTTGATGTTAACAATAAGAATATGGTATGTACAATACACAAAGCTTTATACAGTTTGAAACCAAGAGCATAGTAAGAGAGACTTCATAAGTATCTTATGAAGATTGAATTTGAAAGGACTAAAAATAACAACAATCTCTACATGAAGATAGAAAAATGAGAAGGTATTTTCTTATCTAAATTTTTTTTTGATGATATCATATTTGGAGATCAAGATGCTTTATGTAAGGCTTTTGCAAATGCAATGAAGCAAGAATTTGAGATGTCTATGTTTGGATAGATCAAATTATTTGTGTGTTTGTAATTATATCAGATGAAATATGGTATATAAATCACTTAGTCAAATTATGTTAAGGAAATATTGAAAACATTTGGATTGTAGGATTCCAAACTAGTAAGTACATCTATGGTGACAGGACACAAATTGTCAAAGAATGATGATTTAGCTGAGGTGAATCAAACATTGTATAGGTCTATGATTGGTAAATTACAATATGTAGTACATAGCAGACCTAAGATTGCATTATTTGTAGGAATAGTTACAACACTCTTTGCTAATCATAGGGAGAATCATTTGATGGTTGTAAAGAGAATAATGAGATATCTGAAAGGAACATAGGAGTATCATCTATACTATAAGAAAAATGAAAAATTTGAATTAAGAGCCTATACCAATGTTGATTGGGCTAGAAACATTGATAATAGAAAGAGCACCAATGGAGGAGCATTTATCTTAGGTAAGAGGCTGGTTAAATGGACTAGCAAGAAACAAAACTACACTTCACAATCTACTACTAAAGTTGAATATCTTGTTGCTACTATAAATTATACAAACATTGTATTGATCAAATAACTACTTAAAGGTATGAAGGAAGATATCACAAAACTAGTGACAATTTATTGTGATAATATAAGTGTTATAAACATATCAAACAATCCTATCATGCACACAAAGACTAAGTACATTGCAATCAAGTATCCTTACTTGAAAGAATTAGTTCAAGATAAAGAGGTGAAGATGAAATATGTTAACATAAAAGAAAAAATTGTTGATATCTTCATAAAAGCATTACATAAGGATGCTTATGAGTATCTAAGAGGTAAACTAGGGGTGATACTCCTATCAAAGGCCATCTAAGTAACAAAAGGAGTGTCCTACATCAAACAAGCTAATTTTTATATGTTACAAATTGATGCAATCAATCTTACTATAGGAGTTAGCTAAAGTAATCAAATAGCTAAAACTACAAATTTATGAAAAGCCAGGTGATAAAGGAAGAAACCAAAGAAGTTTTTATATGCATGTTAAGATGACAATTCTTTGGCATTATTGACAAAGAGGGAGAAATACAAGAATGAATTAAATTGATCCTAAAGGGAGAGATTTATTGATCAAAGCAAAAACAAGAAAGAGGAAGATAGTTGCTAATCAAGAGAAATACAAGAGATTGGAGACTAAACAAAGAGGGAGAAATCCTAACACCTACCTAGTAAGAGTGAGAAAATTGTAGAAAGGAGATACAAGAGGAAGTTAATTTAGAGGGAGTTATAAGGATGACACAAAGGAGTTTTTTAACCTATTCAAAAGATGAAAGTTGCTAATAGAGGGAGAGATTTCAATACAAGGATTTATTTATTTATTTTTATTTTGTTGGTCTTATTGTTTTAACCTAGTTAGTTTGGTTGATTGGTTTGGTTTTCCATCAATGCCAAAGAAGGAGATTGTTGAAGAAGGAGACTATTAAGAACAAATTGAAACAAGTGTGATCAATATGTTTCAATCATTATTTTGTCACTGATGTCAAACCTGTTATTTTCTGGTAAGAGAACTACTTACAAGATTTATGTACTATCACTTATTTGATTGACAAAGAGGATTTGATCAAAAGATGTAATAATAGAACCTAGAGAAAAGGTTGAGTTATGATATGTAAAGGAGTACAAGAATTAGCTAAGATAATAATAACATGATGTATTAATAATCTACTTAAGGTTACAAAGGTTGGTTAAACTAACCAAGTTTAGAAGAACAAGTTAAACAAAGTTTGTCTACCAAGCTTGATTAAGTGGATAGTAGGTGTTGAGCAAAGTTAGTGCAAGCCTAACAGAAAGTTAGTGTGAGTTGAATAAAAGCCTATTCTTGTGTATGCCAAGTAAAATAGTAGATGTTGAGTAAAGTTTAGTGGATGCCAAGCACTAGTAAACTTTAGTTCATGCCAAGTGATTCTATAGAGGATCTCAAGAAACATAGTATGTGTTGAGCATAAAATGCAAGTTAATGCTAAGTGGCTAAATTATTTAAAAGACCATGAATATGATGAATCTAAGCTAACAAGTTTGTTTTCTTGGATTGTGTGAACTAGGTAGAAGATAAGATTCATGAGCTAGTTGCACAAAATTCAAGGTAAACCATTTTGATGCAAATTCAAAGAGGATTGAAGGAAAAGTTTCTAGAAAAGATATGAAATATGGGGTAGATTCATTGAATCCTACCTATCCTAACCAGTAATTGGACGATGGAGAATGAATGGAAAAAGACCTTACTTTCCTATTTATAGGGATGGTTAGTTAGAAGCAAGGGTTTTCATGTGCAAGAACCTAAGGAAGACAAGAAGTCAAGGGCATTGCTTCATAGAGTGACCTAAGAGAAGTGTTTCTATTGGCATGTTAAGAAAGAAGGCTTAAGGTTATGAATGCTTGAAGGGTGAACAAGCTATCAGAGCTGAAACATGTGAAAATCAAGTAGAATGGAGGGCTGAAATAGACATTTGTAATCTACGAATGGAGTTTTAAGGTGTTATCAAATCAAGCCTTACTATTACTCTAGGGAAAATCCTTTGGATTAAGGTTGACCTAACAGTCATTTGTAAATCCTCTAACTATGTGACATTCCAAGTGAATGGTGTAAATTCCTCTAACAAGGCTCACTCCTAAAAAATATATTGAAATGCTTTAACAAGGTCATATTTAATAGTGTGTATTATAACCTTTAACAGGGTTAACCTTTCATAGGGCATCACTGCATAAGAGTGAAAAAGGTTAGCATGTTACTCATGGTTTTTCCCAAATAGTGTCTCCGTAGAAATCATTGTGTCAAATGTGTTGCTAAATCTATTATGGTTCACATTTAAATTTCTAAAAATTGATTTGACAGTAACCTACAAGTTTTAAGTGGTTGCATAATCTTATAGATGCATGCATGATGATAAATGTCTTATGGGTTCACTATGCTATGAAAATTTTTATGTATATATCTAGACCTTGGATAACTAATTCACTCCTGCTCTAAATTATTCTAAAATATTCTGACAAATCATGGAGAAGAGAGAGACAAGTCCATTCACAAAGGAAATATCAAGACATTTGTGTGTTAGGTATAACAAAATACCAACAAGTTTGTTTGAGACCATATAAAGACTTCCAAAGCTAGCATAATAATGAAGTGTCCTACACAAAACTATGAGGCTTCTCAACATAGATCTCCTCATGAAGGTCTTGATGCAAAAATGCACTCTTCACATCCTCCAAAAAAAATTTCATCCGTATGATGCTACTGGAAAGAGTACAAGGCGAACAAAATTAATCTTAAAACTAGGGTAAAAGGTCTTAGAGTAATCAATACCCTCAACCTATGAAAAACCCTTTGCAATAAGATGTTCTATTGAACCTATCAATAGAACCATCAACAACATACTTGGTATGATACACCCATCAACATCAAACCAACTTTCTTCCTTTCAAAAGAGGAGATCCCACATGTGGTTCTTTTTCAAAGAAGAGTACTCCTCATCCATAGCCCTATCCCATTTTGAGTGTCCTATCACCCATAAAAAACTTTGTGGATCATCTAAAATGGCATGAATCAAGAGACCACTACCTATAGGCTGAGCACAAGTATGATGAGTATTAATAGGATCACCTAACAAAGGTCCAGTTGCGTCAACATTATCATTAACCCACTTGGGCAATCACAGAACAACTGGTGGAGGTGGTGAAGCGAGATCAAAATAAAGATCTTCCCAGGAGGATACATAATCTAGTAGGAAGTACTAGGTAGTGAGGAAGAAGCTGAAGAAGGAGGATCCATAGGAGGAAACAAGACATCTCTAGAATTAGGATCAAAAAACCTATACACCTTCACATCCTCATAATAGCCAAAAAAAATTGCTTTTTGGATCTACTTCTCCATGGCTTTATATTGAGCATTAAGAATAAATGACCAAGCCTCACTACTAAAAATGAAAAAAGAAGAAACATCAGGCTTGGCATGAGTCCAAGCCTCCTCAGGAGTCAAGTGTGGCAATTCCTTGTGAGGCATATGATTCTGAATATAGTTGACACAATTAATAGCTTCAACCTAGAATGAAGAACTCATAGATCTAGATTAAATCATACAATTGGCCATCTCTTGTAATGTTATATTCTTTCTCTCTATAACCCCATTCTACTAAGGTGTGTGTAAGGAAACTTACAACAAAGAATATAACCATCTCCACATAACCCATGAATTTTTCTTGAAAAATATGCAATTGAAATCCACATTCAAGAGAATTAGACAACATACCACACAATTGTGACACAAGATATACTGTAGGAAACCCTCCTTGAGAGAAAAAACCTAGCCTCCAAAAGTATTCATCAACATGTATCATTCAGAAAAAATACCTTTGCAATACAACAATGGAAGCTCTCAAATCCATAGCCACTACCAAGCAATCCATGTGAACAAGCATGAATCCACACATCCCATGTAGTGATTCCAAACTTCACAAATGCTCCCTTGGCTAAGTTTTCAAGCCTTGTCTTGTTAGAATCTTTCCCTTTTTGCCTTCTTATTCTTTTCATACAACAACTACCATTATGGATGCTTATATAGTAGCATATCCCACAAAAACACCAATTGGTATTACATAAACCATGTGCTACCCAACCCATTAACCCTACATTTAATATTGAAAATTCAATTATTTTCTCAAATATTAAATAATTACATGAAATATTATCATAATGTTACAATACAACTCATCAGGTATATCCCATGTAGATCTTTACATGTTGTAAGTCCATCTACATTGAATAGTAGATAATAATATAAAAATAATACAATATAATGCAATGTTTACAACATCCATTATCTCAACAATCTCCCACTTGTTGTATACATTGCATAGGGTCAATTTGTAGCCACATAAATGAACAAAGGAATAATCCCTCCCAACACATCCACCATTATGCATCAAAGTACACCATGTGCTCCATCCTAGTACTAGCAAAAAAATCAAAGAATTTAGCTTCTCAATCATGAATGAAGCCACCTTCTATTATGCCATTCGCACAGAACAAACATAGAAGCCATCCAAAGAGAAAGTCACTCAACCTGTTGCATCAAAAGATCATAAAATCTTGTACCAACTCGAATACCAAGCACAAAAACCTGATCCAAAGGTAATCACATGTATCTGTAGTTGTCAAAATATCCATAACTAAAATTACACCAACAACAAGTGCTAACCCATCCAAATATCCATACCTACAAAGGTATGCCAAGTGAATCTCACATCATCAACACATCTAATCTATAACCTACAATTACAAGCCTCAAGATCAATACTTGACACATATATATACCAAGAAGCTCACACTACAAAAGATAATGTCAAATTTATAACCAATCCACTCAAACCATCTCATAGAAGTTAACCCATATAGTATCATGGACATCAACAATACATAAACAAATAACCTACAAGAACAACTCCCATACTAAGTCTCCAACACGCTCCCAAGTTCTCGAAAAACAAAAAAGTAAAGAGATAAAGGAATAACCATGTCATCTATCACATGACATGTATAAACACAAAATATTGATCACAATCTCCAACCAATCCCAAATCCAATATAAGTGAAATTGAACATCCAGGAAGATAACCAAGACCAAAGAGAAACCATGGAAATCATAACCTATATCATGTCCTTCTACACACACCTCTACATGTAACCTATGAAACTATGATTGCCTCCATAAAACCCCCAAAAAAATCCTCAACAACACCCAAACCATACCATATAACTAATCATAGTTGTAAGCCTCTCACAAGAAGATTAAACTCATAAACCATTCCTAAACAAAGGAATAACTATTCCTAATCCAAGGAATATGCACAATATAAAACCATCTCTCAAACTTAAATAGCATAATAGCACATGCAAAAGGACATAAAAAATTATAAGCGATCTCTTAAATGAACCCTTGAGAAATAACTCATGTACCATAGCTCAAGATCCATATCCATGAAAAATAAGCATAAATATAATGCACCTAAGAGAAACAGTGTGCTATAACTATCAAGTAGAAAACTTTTGAGTAGACCAAGACTGCAGGATGAGAATGCTCATCAAGATATCCAGGTCTTCAACCAAGACTCAACTAAGAAAAATATCCTCTCAATTCCATATCAGGTGAATGCCCCTCAGACTTCCTACTGAAACCATGAACCATCCTAATAAATACTTCTCTAATCCAAGAGAAACATCATCACCACCGTCTCTAAGTGTCCATGAGAACTTATAACAAATCAATCCATGCTAACTCTAAAGGCAACATAGAAATATCATGAAGTATTCATCAATTGATCAACGTACTTAATACCAAGAAACTAAACCAAGATCAATGTCAAAGTTCCAACCATGGCCTCAGGAACATAAACATGACAACATGATGTAAACCATCTCAAAATAAACAACATGCTCCATATGAACATACTATAACATGTCAAAACTATAAATGTGTATCAAGAGTATACCATGACCTAATCATCAAACCATCTTCAGACCAAGGATAACATGTCAAATGAAAGAATAAACCACACCTTTACCAAGAACCCAATTAGTCCTCAAGATGAAACCATTTGCACATACCATAAAGAACCATATCCACACTCCATGAAGATAACAAGTGTACCATGCAAAAGTCAAAGATGCTTCTTCAACAATAGGATCTAAGACAAGTCTCCAACATCCACAAACACTCAATAAATATATGAATGCCAACAACTCACACTCAACTATGGTACTAAGTCACTCATGGCATCATATAAATCGATCTCCTATACGTAGATCCTCAAGGTATACAAACACACACACAAAAAAAAAAAAGTTTCAGTACTTAGTGAAACCAAGAAGATACAAACCAAACCAAGAACTAATCCTCTAATGCCTTCTCATCACTATCACAAGATCTCACTAAACTATGTATCCAAGCTATACATGACATCATAATGAAAAATATCCTCTATATATCAAATCATGTTATGCCAAAATCTATGGCACCATGATCACATCCATGAAGTAAGCAACTAACTCTCAATTTGTCCAACCTATCATCATAAAATAGTCAACCACAATCCACTACCATGATTGTACTTGGTAAAAACATCTCATCCCTTCTACATGGAGATAAATTAGAAAATCATGTGACTTAGGTCATAGACAACTTAAATCCAACCCACCAATTTGAATATGCATCAATGATAAAAGATCAATGGGAAAAGACAACCCATATCCAAGCTATAAACGCAACTCATAAGTATAGACCACTTACAACACTACACAACTTGTAGACCCAATAAATCATCATACATATCCAAATCAAACACTGATAACAATATCATCATGAGACCAATATGAAATATGAACTGAGTATACAATTATATCAAATATTAAATCTCTAAACATACAATGTCATAAACTCACAATTTTACCATAGTCAATATATATCATAAATTGTTCAGATCAATATATCACAAAACAAAACATGTCAAACCTACACCAAATCTGAACCAATGTGTAGAGCTCTCTAAAGATTTTTGTTGACTATTTGAAGTCCAAAGTTTGACTTCACATGCCCAAGTTATATCCTGATTTATGCTCAAAATAAACAAAATCCGACTTTTGAGCTCTTGAAACCTGACAAAATTTCAAAATCACAAAACCCAACCTACACAATGTCATAGTGCTCTAAATTATCTTTCCAACACCTATAAGAAGTCTAAAATCTGATATCATAAGACAAAGCTATAATCATTTTACTAGGACAGTATTTTTGCCATTTTTAGTGTGATTTATTATTATTATTTTTTTTTTTATGACAAAATTTCAAACAGGTTTAAATTTGATGGCCATCATGGGCTAAAACTAAATACCTTTTTATTTTCACTTCACATTGCCAAACTAGGGTAAATTATATATCAAATTTTTTGAAAACATTGACCCAAATCCAATGGTAAAGTATGTTTTTGCCTAGGAGGTCATTTCTACAAGCTCCTCCCTAAAACCCTTACTTAAATGAAACATTCAAAAATTGCATTTGACCAAAAATTCTACATGCCAAAAATATACCAACATCCCATCATAACAAAAAACTCAAAACCCTCAAATCTACAAGAAACAACTCATATATCTTGCCCTTTCTTTTATCCTCTCATGAATTTCCATGGATTCAATCTAGGGTTACAACAACAAAACCATAGCTCTAATACCACTTGTAAGGAAACTTGCAACAAAGAATATAAACATTTCCACATAACTCATAATAGATCTAAAACAAATATGCAATTGAAATCCACATGCAAGAAAATAGACAACATACCGAGAAAAATGTGACACAAGATATACCCTTGGAAACCCTCATTGAGGGAAGAAACCCAACCTCCAAAGGCATCCATCACCATGTATTATTCAACAAAAATACTGTTACAATACAACTATGGAAGTCTTTAAATCCAGAGCCACTACCAAGCAATCCATATGAACAAGCATTAATCCACACATCTCATGTCATGCTTGCAACCTTCACAAATGCTCCCTTAGCTAACTTGTCAAGCCTTTTCCAACTTGACACTTTCCCTTTTTGAATTTTTCCTCTTATCATACAACAACTACCATTGTGGCTGCTTATATAGTAGCAAGTCCATCAAAATCACCAAGTGGTATTACATAAACCATGTGCTACCTAACCCATTGGTCCTACATTTAATTTTGAAAATTTAATTCTTTTTCCAAATATTAAATAATTAGATAAAATATTATCACATTGTTACAATACAACCAACCAAGTATATCCCATGTGGAGCTTTACATGGTGCATGTCCATCTACATGCAACATTATATAATAATATTAAAATAAAAGAATATAACAATATTATGCAAAGTGTGCAACACCCATTATATCAATAGTGTATAGGGAACTATGAACTGATGTTGTAAGCCATGCTCAGTACAAAAATCTTTGAAAGACTGATTCACATGTTCTGCCCATTTTTAGTGCATATATGCCTAATAGAAAGTCCAGATTGCTTCTCTACAAATGTCTTAAAGATTAAAAAATAATCAAAAGCATCAGACTTGTACTTCAAAAATTACACCCATGTGCATCTAGAGAAGTTATCTATGAAGGTGAGCACATATCAAGCACCTAAAAATGATAGAGTAGGAAATGACATAAGATCACTAGGTATCAACTCCAATGGTTCCTTGGAATGTGTGGATCTTGTTGGTGTTTTGAAACAATGTGGTTTCAAATTACCCATATGAGAACAAGATACATCTAGGGGTACCTACTTCCCATCTTCAACATACCCTTTTAGACACTAGGCCAACTATAAGACTGGATCATTTTTCTACTTTAGGCTCTAAAAAACCTAGGTGAGTGTTTCTCAGATTCATTTATATGGTACTAGTGCTAAAACATACACTTGAATCTTGACAAATGAGATACAACCCTTAATCTTCTAACACTTATATATTTGATTAATGATGTTGATTTTAGAAAAACTCCAAATATGTAGCAATATGAACATGTTGATCAGTGTTGTATCTATTGGGAAATTCCACTAATCACTCACATACATTTGTGATATCAGTGACATATTCCATACACCAAGCTATCAGATCTATCATATCACCTTATGAATCAGACATTGATGTTCATAAAGACCTCATTTTGATGAAGCATCCTTCTCAAATAACTAGCAACCCTGTCAAACACATCAAGCATTTTCTTGGCCCTTTGTTCCAACATCAAAATATATTAGACACACAACCTTCAGGGGATGCAAATGGGTCTCAATTCTTTGTCCTTAAACCACATAAGATTGTAGATTACATAGATAAGAGGTAAGAATCAGAATGAAACTAAAGAAATTCTTACCCATTTGTATTCATTTCCTTGAAACTGTACATTTAGATACATGAAATTAAAACATAGAAATTCCTAACAGATCATCACTATCTATATTATCATCACTATTGAAGTTCATACAAGAGAAAATATACTATAGAATGTGGTGACATAGTGATGAAAAAAACATCAAAACTAGAACCCCAGTCTCACAAATCTGAGCAAACTCAAGATTGGAACACACATTGTATCACAATTGTGATTAATTTTCTCCAAAATTGGAACCAACCCTTACAAAGAAAGAAGAAAAGAAAGATATAGTCAAGAAAAGGATTCTCGGATCTTCTTTGCAACTGTCATGTGTCTACTCGAAAAACTTGCCCAAGAAGTAAAAATATCTATCTAATCTCTCCCAACAATTGGGAAATCAAATTCTCACCCATTTTGCCTCCAAAATTAAAATTGTCTTTAGCACATGATGGAACAATAACTGCTTGCAAAAAACAAAAATCTCTGAAAGGTTCCATCAAAAAGCATGCAAATTGTGAAATACTAGAGGCAAAATACATCTTTAAGTATCAAATTTCGAACATATTAAGCCAACCAAATATATCAAGTGTATCATAACTGAATTCTGTAATTGTACTGATGAAATCATAGCCTACAAATGAGCATCCCACTAAAAATACAAAACACCCTATAATAACTATCCCTTAATACATATGTAAAAGCTAGCTCCAAGAATGGATAGCTCATCTCTTGCCGATTCCAATGGTGTATTGCATGGCACATGTTGGTTTAGTCTCACCCCTTTGGCAACCATTTGAAAAAGGTACCTAGGGCTATAAAATGGATAGTTTAAATTAAAAAAAAATTAAATTTTTTAAATATCTCTATAGTTTGAACTATAGAAAATTCATCATTTAAAAAAAAAAATCAACTTGGAGATTAAACACTCAAAAATTGGGATTAAAATATACATCATTTTAGAATATATCCTTATAGATCCATTAACCATTCAAACAACACTGCCTGTCAAAAAATGATAGCCCCCCTTGACCACTAGCGGGTCCCACATAACATTATGCACTACTTTGAATCCATCTCCCACCATGTTTTTAATTCATGGGAGGTCACCATGTTGCTACTAGTGAAATTCTCATAATTTTTGGTGGCAACATAGTGACCACTGGATATTTGAAAGAAATCCAACACAAGTCAAAAATCATTTCACTTCTCCATCCATCTGGTTGGGTAAGCTTCACAATGGGAGCTCTACCTTTCAAAAGGTCGACATCCTTAATACATTAAGTCTATTACATTGAATAGTATTTAAACATTATAAAATCACCCAGCATGGGCAATATGGGATAATGTTTTCTAACTATTTTTTGTGAATGCTCCTAGTATTTGATCCATGGCATTTGTTGGTTTCTTCATGGGTCATCCAAACCATGGGTGCTCCCTCAACACCATCTCCCCTCAACCTAGCTTGAAACATTTCCTAAACTCTATCAAACACCATAGTCTCATAGAAAGGATAGATGGGGAGCGGTCATCTACTTTGTCCCAAAAAGTCATGGGTCATCTCTATTATAGATGTTGCATGATGGATGAACTGCCACATGCACTAACCCTAAGGGTGGTCGTCTCCTACTATTGGCCCCTACTATAGATTTATAGTGGACAAGATATGTTGATGAAGGTTGGAGATTACACACAAGATTGATTGTTTAAGCAAGAAGGGTCATGTGCCATAAAACTATAGCTGCATGATGGTGTGTTTGCATGAACATGGTCCCCATTCATTCCTTGCCAAGAAAGTAGACCATTCATACTAGCACTAGAATATGAGTGTCATGGCAAGAATAATTTGGATGTATATCTCCAATTAGACAACCAATTTTAGTTTGTGTGGATTTCTATGGACCAATACATGGTGGAGTCAGTTTTCATTCAAGGTCCCATTGATTGTGTATTGAAGGAGCTTGTATTGTGTTATCTAATCTAGCATCATGATGTCTAGAGGAATAAAATTTGGGAGTCCCAACCTTTTGAATGGTCCATACACTCTATTGTACATTGTGACTTTCTGACTAACAAACACTGTGTGTGTAGTCACCATGAGAAAAATATACAAGAGTGTTGACATTTCCCACATTTTGAAATAGATACTCACTACCTAAGTGGGTCCACTTTTTAGTGGGATTTCATAACCTATACATAGCTCATGGAAGATTCATGTGTTGGGTAAATTAGTGGATCTCCTTGCCCTTAACTCAAGATGGCTTGCCTCCAATTGTCAGGAACCACCAAAGTGCTTGCTTCACTCTATAAGTGCTTCACACTAGCTTCCCATTAAAAAATTTTACCTTCTTAATCATGGTGGCCTATTCACCCTATGCTTTGTGCAATTGTTCCCCATTGTGTCTTCAATGTCCCACACCTCCAATATTCAAGTAGCCATCTCATGAACAAATCAGGATAATAGTTCAATGTATGGTAACCCATTTCACATTGACAAATATACCTTAAAGTTCATGATACATATATAGCCCCAAATTACATTCATTTATCCTCGTACCATATTCCAATTCCAAAATGAAAATTAGTGCACTATCAATCTATCTTTAGTGGCCATCGTTATTATAAATCACCCCTTTAGAACATAGAAAAACCTGTCAATGTGATGTAGTTTAGTAGGACCCCAAAGTGGGTCTAGCGAGAAACAAATTTCATTTTGAAACAACTAAATTTCTCACACTAATTACTGACATCCCCTAATCAACTAAATTCAATCACAAATTCACCAGTAAAAACTTATTTTAAATCACTTCCACACCACTGTGAACCTTGTGTTAGGAGGCCTATCACCTAGCTTTAAAAATTGACACAAACACATGACCAAGCTCTGAAATGTGACATGTTGATTCTCTATTCCACATTCTTGTACCCTATTAAATATTATCGAATGAAGAATTATTAGTTAAAATATATTGACTATCAAAGTTGCCCTCTCAGAATTATGTGCAAGAAAACATTTCAAAAAACCACAAAATGCGTTCAGATTTGGGTTCAAAAACTAGGTATACTAACACTTGGGGAAATGAAAACTAGGAATTTTGTTCACTATCATGAGGCAAAAAAAATCTAAGATTAGGGATCATTGCAAATAATTGGATTCATTTTGTGAGCAGTCAAACTAGGCTACTCAAATTTGTAGACTGGAAACACTAGCAGAAAGGCAGCTTTTTCAAAGAGAATGGACCTGGAAAAGTGTGCAGATGGATTTGTCAAGATTTAAAAATTGGAACACTTAAAATATTTATAGACTAGAATGAAACAATTCAATCCATTTGTTCTCACCTATCATGGATTCAAAATTATAACATCCCGAACATGGGTTCCAACTATTTTGCATTTACTGACACTAGTAAAACATCATAAATTGTATTTGGAATCGTGTTTGAAAACTAACCAAACGGATTCATCATAAGTTCAAAATTGAAACGTAGAAATTATTTGACCTCTAAAATGCAATGAAAAAGAAATTTTCTCATTTTGATCAACTAGGTCAAAGTTGTAACTGGTTAAATAGGGCCTCCTAGAATTCTAAACAATTTGCCTTAGCATGACAACAATAAATGACCAACTTTGAGGGATTCAAAACCTAGTCAAAACTTGTTGAAATGACTCAAAATATGAAAAATAGATTCTATTATATGAATACTAAACACTCCCAAAGTGGTGAGTCATGAAACAGTACCTGGTGCGAGATATGCAGATGCAAACTAGGCCTCTTATCAGTGTTTGACACTTGGGCAAAAATGTAGATTTGGACATTCTTGAAAATGGGACTTCACAACATGACTCAAAATGGAAATTTTTCTTCATAAGATGAGTTTATATACTGAATGTAAGGTGTTAGAAACATTAAACACATCTTTGGTCTCAAATGGACAACCACATGCACTAAAAAGCGCTTATATGACCTATTAATTTTCAATGGTACTCAAAATCAGGGCTTCAATTTTGAGTCCCAATAGATATAACTAAAAAAAAGGATCTTAGTGATGTTTTCCAAGGGTACAACCTAAACACACACTATCAGTACAAGATATATGAGGTAACCCAGTCACTAGCTCCTATGTACTCATTGATGTAGAGCCTCACCTTGGAAAACATAGGAGGAATTTAATCACTCAACTAAGTTACATCAAGGAGCACATACACCTTTAAAATCCTTTGATAACTTACTTCAAATTATGGAATGACTAATTATCCTAATACGAATTCATACATTGACATGTGGTAGGAGCTACATTGACCACTTGTAGCACCTATTGGTTTTCTGCATTAACTTACTACAACTAACTACCTCCTCATTTAAACTAAAAAATATGAGTGACTTGATCATATTTCAATACATAAAATTGGACATCCACTTGACTACACACTGACTACCAAACAACAATAGACTAATTTCTAAATCCACACCGCTATTCTTCATGTAATATTTAAAAACTCAATCATAAATCGACTGTCGATCATGGAGTGCCCAAAAACTTATAACTTTTGTGAATTCTAGATACAAACAAATTTATTTTTTCCATAACATATCAAACATGTGAACTCAACAAATTGGTGAATACATAGAAATATTCACCAAACTCATAAATGGCATTCAACGTGGGCATTAACAAAGATAACTAGAATAGTTAAACAACATAATACAAAAATAATATGATATATAACTACTCTACAACCTTAGAAAAAGATTGTAGAGAGTTTTAAAAACTTTCATCTATTGTCAGGACCCTAAAAATAGTAGATACTCACATTTATGGTTTAACAGATCTAATGTTTTGTAGTGAATTTCAAAACCTAACAACTATAAATTTGAATTCAGAAACAAAAATGGATGGCTTTGATATTCAACCACTAATTCATGGATATGTTCTCAAAACTCAATAGGAAAATGATCTAGAAAGAAAACCAAGGAAACAAAAACATATCTAAATCGTAGACTCACAAAAAATAAAAATAAAATCTGACTCTTTCTATTTCTTTGCTATATTTTGATCCCTTCAATTACATTTAAATCTACCTTTTCAAATTTTTTCATTTCTTTCCATCTAGGATATGAAAATTCAAAAACCAATAACCAATGAATTGTTTTCAAATCATTGGAATTTGTCAGAAGTGAGAATCTACTATCAACTTCCTATAGCAATCAATTGTACATTTGAGAATCTATCGCCAATTATTAAACACACAAAATACTGACTTAAAGAAAAATGACTTAAGAACAAAGCAAGCACACTTTGTCCTAAATGGAAATATCGGAGAGTTTATCAAATAACTCCTCCTTTTATGCCACCAAAACATAGGATTTTATCAAAAACATTAAAACTTAAAAACACACTTAAAACATTATATTAACTTCCTATAGCATCTGTCTAATCTACCACTGCAACATAGTCTCCTCTAGAATGAATCTGAAGTCCACTTGAGATGAGATGTTGTAGTGATAAATCATGCTTTCTGATTTGTTTCTCATCCATCCAAATAGCTTCTATTTATGGTCTGTTCTTCCATTTGATTAAATACTAAGTGTATTGCCTCCTTCAAGTCTTCTTTATCTTTGTATTCAATAACTTCTCCAATTGAGGTGGTGTTGGTTTTGATACTAAATGAAAATCTATTTTTATTGAATATTCATGTGTTGATTTTGTTTCAAAACCTTTGTATGGTGTGAGATGACAAACATTAAATATGGGTGAAATATCAACATCTATAGGTAACTAAATCTTGTATGCATTGTGTCCATTATTGTCTAAAATTTTACAAGGACCAATCTTCTTGGGTAATAACTTTGTATTCTTTGTTTGAAGTAATCTTCCTTTCTTCAATTATGCCCATACTAAATCACCAACCTTGAACTGTACTTCTCTACTTTTTTAATCAACAATTTCTTTGTTTTTCTAATTTGAATTTTGTTACTGCAAGTTGACTTAATCTTGGACCTCTTTAATAGCTTCAAAAAATTCTTCACCATGTGAACTACTTAGAAAAGTGTTTGGAAGTTCTCTTAGCTTGAGAATTCCTCTTGGGTATGTACCATACACAATCTGAAATGAAGATTTCCATGTACTTCTATTCATTGTGTCATTGTATGAGAGTTTAGCTTCAGCAAGTATAGAATCCCATTTTTCTCCATGTTTTTTTGTAAGACATATTATAAAATTTCTCAAATATTTGTTAACAACTTCTATTTGACCATTGGTTTGTGGGTGATATGCAAATGAAAAAGATAAATTTGTGCCAAGTTTCTTCCAAAGTGTCCTCCAAAAATGACCTACAAATTTGCCATGTCTACTTGAAATAATATTAAATGGTAATCCATGAATTCAAACTATCTCCTTGAAAAATAAATCTATTGTGTATGTTGGATTTTTGGTGGATTTACATTGTAATAAATGTACCATTTTACTAAACCTATCCACAACAACAAAAAACACTATCATACGCTTTTTGGTAATCCCATCACAAAATCCATATTGACACTTTCCTATGCTCTTGAAGGAATAGGTAGGGGCTGATATAATTTTGCATTAATACTTTTACCTTTACCTTTCTGACAAATGGTGAATTCTTCCACAAATTTCCTCACATATTTTTGTAAACTTGGCCAAAAGTAATGTCTATGAACCAACTCCAAAGTCTTATCTAGTCCAAAGTAATCGGATAATGCTCCACTATGTTTCTCTTGTATGATGTTACTCCTTATTAAATATTTTGGAATAAAAAGTTATCCTCCTTTGAATAATTATCCTTCTTGAATAAAAAACTCAACATACTCATGATTGTACCTATCATCCAGATTAGTACATACTTCATAAATCTCTTTGAAATCATCATCATCATCATGCATGTCTTTCAAATTTGGTACTCCTATAGTTTCCAACTAAATTTGAGAGGTAGTCAAAGTTATTCTACTTACTACATCAATAACCTTATTTGCAACTTCTTTTTGTGCTTGATAGAAAAATTGAAATCTTCTAATGTTTCTACACATTTCATATGCCTATGATTCAGATTATCTTGGCTCTTTATGAAACTAATGGTCTAGTTATCTATGTATACAATGAATTCTTTGGGCAAAAAATAGTGTTTTCATTTCTTAAGGGATTAGAAAAGGTCATACATTTCCAAATCATATAAAGAGTACTTTTTTTTAACTTCATTAAGTTTCTCACTAAAGAAGGCTATAGGTCTACCCTCTTCAATAAGTACACCTCATATTGCTATGTTGCTTGCATCACATTCTATTTGAAAGAATTTACTAAAATCAGGAAATACAAGGAGTAGTTGTTGGGCTACTTTCATCTTAAGAAGTTCAACAACTTTACTAGCTTCTAATATGCAAACAAATTTACATTTCTACCCTCCTTTTATGGTATTCAAAGTAGCTGCACAAATCAAATTGCAATTCCTACTAAACTCTCTATATAAAGTGGCTAAATCATGAAAACTTATAACTTCTTCAATAGTATTAGGAATTGGCCATGAAATAATTGCACTTACCTTATCTTGATCCATCTTGAGTGTTCCTTCTTGAGATTAAAAATCTAAGGCATGTCAACTCTTCTTGCATAAAAATTGCATTTCTCCAAATTACTCATCAGATTTTCTTCTTGTAACCACCTTAACACCTGATCTAGATGTTTCAAGTCCTCCACTTTTGTATCGTTGATAACTAAAATGTCATCTAGATATATTATCACAAACTTTCCTATAAAAACTTAGAGAACTTAATTCATAATTCTCATAAATGTACTAAGATCATTACACAATCCAAATGGCATTACCTTCCATTCATATAATCCCTCATTTATCATGAATGTTCTTTTCCATGCATCTCCTAGCCTAATTCTTATTTGATGATATCCACTTTTTAAATCAATTTTTGAACTATATCTTGCCTTACCCAAACAATCATGTAAATCTTCTATTCTAGGGATTGGAAATTTGTATCTTATGGTGATTTTCTTTAATGCTCTTGAATATGTTCATAGTCTCCATGTTCCTTCTTTCTTCACTGCTAGGACTGCAGGTACTGCACATGGGCTAAGACTTCTTTCAATCAAACTACTTTCAAGAAACTCTTCAATTTGGCTTGCCATTTCTTCATTTGTTTGGTATTACCTTATATGTAGCCTTGTTGGGTAATGTTGAATCTGGTATGAGATCAATGTAATGACTAATTTCTCTCATAGGTGGGAGACTTCTTTATACTCCATCAACTATGTTTTCCTTGTACTTGTCCAGAATTTGTTTAACTTCTTCCGCTACCTCTTGTTTCTTCTTTTCTATCACTCCCACCTTCAAGTTTGAAATTTTCATTTCTAATTTTTCTTCCTTAATTTGACTTTTAGCATAATTTTGCAATTTATCTTTTAGCATTGGAATCAATGCAAAGAGTGCACACTTTTTCCTTTAACTCCTTTTATAAATTCTTTCTTACCCATTACCATGATCTTTTCTTCTATAGCTTTTGATTCTTTCTGACTTGGTTTAGCTAGAGGTATTAATTCAATCACCTTTCCATTCTTTGTAATGGTGCATGTATTTTGTACTCCATCATGTTGTGCCTTGACATTGTATGGCCATGGTCTATCAAATAGTAAATAGAATGCATCCATATTAGCAATATTAAACAATAATCTATCTTTGTATGCTCTAATCTGAAATTCAACCCAAGCTTGCTCTTCCACTATAGTATGTTGTCCTTTATTTAGCCAAGATACTTTGTAAGGATATGGATATGGTGTTCTTCGTAACTTTAATGGGTATGTGTAGGATCATGGTGTGCCAAAAAGTGGTGATCGAAAAAATCTATAGTTCTGAAATATCTTAAACCATTTCAAAATCTATTCCAACATTTTTCCCACCCACTCTGATAATAAATGAAAATAGTTAACATCTTTATAAGGTCTACTATATCTTTTGATACCAAACCTATATGGTCAACTTGAAAAACATCTTTAAAATGTGCTTTTGGCCTATTTTTATGTGATTTTTACTTCAAACATGTAGCTGATGACTTTTTTATCACCAAATTTTGATGAAATGAAAAGGGTTTCTTAAGAATGTTCCTATCTTTCCATAAATGTAAGGTTTGTCAAATTATGAGTTTAGTAAGTAATTATTACCTATTTTCTAATGGAGTTATGTATAAAGTGTTGACTGACACACTACTTGAAAAACAACAATAACTTTCAAATGGTACAACATTTTTTAAATCCAAAAGATACATCACATTCTATCTTTCTTCTACTATAAGGGAACAAAATGAAAAATTGAATTTTGGAGAGTTTTGAATTAGTTAAGGTGGTCAGACATGAGAGTTTTTTAATTCTAAAAATACTAAAGTCAAAAATTAATTATTAATTATTTATTTAGAATAAAAATACCCAAAAATATGTGTCACATCTAGGCATGAGTCTACTACTTATATCTATAATAATATTGAAAAATATTATCATTTGATTTTGATTAAGGTGGTCAGACATACATCTACTTCTTATTTTTCTTATCAAATTTTTGTGATATTGCATTAAAATTCAAAATTTTGACGAATCATTTTTTAGTTTTTTGAGATAAGTCCTAGTAGTTTAGAAACTAGATTCAATTAAATTTTTGATATAAAGTTAATAAAAAGGAGAAAATTCCATGTCAAGTTGACATAACCCTAATTTTCTAATTTTTTATTGCCACTTAAAAGCATAGTTTTGTTGACCATGATCCTAGATATACCCTAACTTCTCCACCATTTCAAGAGCTACAATTTCTTTTGTAGAACTAGAGTCTACCAATACCATAAAAATTTTCCTCCCGACTTACAAGTAGTTCTAAAAATAGATTTCCTCTCTATTGGTTCTACTTTTAAAGGCATCTTCAAAAGTTTTCTTCTCATCATAAGTGCTTCTCCTCTTTCTGGATAGCCATAGCTATCTTAATCATCCTGTGAATAATCTTCATGTGTAAGGTGTATTATCCTTTCTCCATGATTACTAGAGTTTTCCTTTGTTGGATATTTGTGTGCCATATCCTTCTACCTCTGAAGCTTCCTCTAAAATTATCAAACCTGGTTACTTCATTATATGTCTCTAATTTTGTCTAAAAATTTGGGCTTCTTCCTCTAAATGTGCATCTTCCTCTAAATGATTTCCTTCCTCTACTTTGGTTGTTATTCTCTTGTCTCCTTTTGATTTTATCTTCCACTTTCAAAGCTAGCTGGTAATACTCAGCTACTACACTAGGACTCAAAAGCTACAACTCCACTTGTATATTCATTCTCAACCCATTTAGGTATATTGCTACCTTGATACTCTTAGGCTCTATAAATTTTGATCTCAGACTCAATTTTTGGAATTACTCTATATAAGTGTAGATATACATATCTCTTTGTCTAAGATTTTACATTTTCTAATGTAATTGTACTTTATAATCTTTAGGGAGATAAGTCTCTCTCACCATAGACACCACCTTCTTTCATGAACAAATTTTCTTCTTCTCTTCCTTTACTCTTTCCTCTTGCATAGAAGTCCACCATGTAAGGGTTGCTCCCTTCATTCTAGACTTGGCCAACTTGACTTGCTGTGATTCTAAATTCTTCTCACATTCAAAGTGATTCTCTAAAGCTTCAATCCATTCCAATACTAATTTAGCATCGATCTTTTCCATAAGCATAGGTAACTTAGTTGGTTTTCCTCCCAAAGCCTTCAAAATTTTAAAAATGGCTTCTTAGTCTCAGATACCTTATCCTCATCATCAGCTGGGACTTCTTCCTAATCTTCTTCCTCTACTTGCCTTTCTTTCTTCTCAACCACATTCTTCATGTGTTCTAACTTACTGGCTAATTCTATCAATATCCCCTTTACTTCTCTATTTTCTTTTTGATGGAGTTATTCTTACTCCTCAACCTTCTTAGCTAACTCAGCATTCATCACCATTTTTCTTGGCCCCACTAAAGAATCTTGATAAGGAACATACACCATGTAACATCACACAATCTATAAACTCTTACTCTTATACCAAAAGTGATGCATAGCCTCACCTTGGAATATTTAGGAGAAAATTAATCACTCAAATAAGTTACATCAAGGAGCACATACACCTTTAGGATCATTTGACAACTTACTTCAAATTGTGGATTGACTAGTTATCTTAATACTTATTCATACACTAGCATGCAGCATGAGCTACATTGGTCTCTTGCAGCAACTATTGGTTTACTACATTAACTTAATATAACTGACCACCTCCTCATTTAAACTGAAAAATATGAGTGACTTGATCATCTTTGAATACATAAAATGTGACATCCACTTGACTACACACTAACTACCAAACAAAAATAGACTAAGATCTAAATCCACACTACTATTCTTCATGTAATATTTAAAATTTGATCATAAATTGACTACTAATCATGGAGTGCCCAAAAACTTATAAATTTTGTGAATTCTAGATATAAAAAAATTTCTTTTTTCCATCACATATCAAACATGTGAATTCAAAAAATTGATGAATACATAGAAATATTCAGCGAACTCATAAATGACATGTTGTGTGACCATTAATAGAGATAACTAGATCAACAAAACAATAGAATACAAAAAATTCAATTTAGAAAAAAAATGGTTAGCTTTGATATTCAACCACTAATTCATTGAAATTTTCTTATAACTCAACATGAAAACAATCTAGATAGAAAAAAAAGTAAAAAAGAACATATCTAAATTGTAGAATCACTAAAAATTAGAAAAAGGTCCAACTCTTTCTATTTCTTTTGTATATTTTGATCCCTTCAATTAAATTCAAATATTCCTTTTCAATTATTTTCATTTCCTTCCATCTGGGATATGAAACATCAACAACGAAGAATCAAAAGTCATTTGAATTGGTCACAAGTGAGAATCTACCACCAACTTCCTATAGCAGTCCATTGTTTAGTGGGCCTAATTCTTAAACATAGAAAACACTGACTTAAAGGAAATCAACTTAACAACAAAGAAAACACACTTTGTCCTAAGTGGAAATATTGGAGATTTTACTGAATCACTCCTCCTTTTATGCCACCACAACATAGGATTTTATTAAAAACATTAAAAATTGAAAACACACTTAAAACATTACATAAAATTTCTATAGTTGCATTCTGACCTACCACTACAACAGTCATCTGTTGTAGATATCTATAGTTGACATGGCCAAAATACCCATGCCAAAGCTATTAGAAATATAAGAGGAGTAACCAAAATAGGAGGGGTGAATCAATTACCACTAAAATAAATCCCATATCCCTTAGATATTAATACAAATCAAAACATAAACTCTGATAAGTTGTATTCTATTATAACTCAATAAACACACAAACACTCAACTAATGTCATAACTTGGTGAATACTAAAAATCAATTGTTACCCAACAATAACTAATCTTTAAAAAGTTAACTATGATTAACCTCATTTATACTTAGTTACATACACATGAAATCAAATAGAATAAACACAAGTGACACCAAGATTTAACTTAGAAACCCAAGTTGGAAAACCAACCAATTGCAAGTAGTTACTATTTTTCACTCTTCTGAACTAAGCCCTATTAGGAGCCAACCTAGTTAAAGCTTACAAAACACACTATTAGGTGTGATCCTATTAGAGGATTTAATCACCCTATTAGGAGTGGCCTTGTTAGGGGCCTTTAGATACATCAAGTAGAAACACCATCTTGTTAGAGGATTATAAATAGTTGTTAAGCTAACTCTAAAGGAAAGTGGGAATGCACCATGCAGACATGTTTCCATGGTGACATCTAAATTCTTAACTCAGAAGGTCTATAGGATATAATTAGTGTCACCATTGATTTTCCAAGATCAATGGCTAGCACAAGTCACCAATAAGGAGATGCTCAATCAATAAGGAAAGCAGGAATGCACCAGCTTGACACGTGGAAAGAATATTATCAAGTCCTCATTCGCTTAGAAGGTGATATGGGACCTACTTGTGTAGAGGTTGTCAAAAGGCACAAACTCATATGGAGACTTCCTATTGGTTAAAATGGCCGATTGGGCCTTATTCAACTATAAATTTGTGTAATCGCTGATCTGGTCTTCATCAACGGATGACGCTTACCCACAATTTTATGATGCAAGAAATTTAAGGAATGCGGGTAAGAGGTAATGCAACATGTGGCCCCACTCTTAAGGACATAAACCTTGTTATTTTTTGAATTAAACTCATCTGATCAGGTGAAATTGACAGATAAGATTTGAAATTTTGATGCAACTTGAGAAAAATGGCTACTGGAAGTTAATATGGTTCAGAGCTCATTCGTGTGATTTCAATGCTCGAATCTAATTCATGATATTATCATTTATTGAACCATAGAGTTGCAAAAGGTTATTAGAACACTGAAAACTTTTGGAGCTAGGGCACATAATTTCATAGAGAAATTTGGTGAGTTATAGTGAAGAATTTCATAAGAGTGAAGTAGAGTTTTGTGGGTAAGTGCTCTTAAACTTCTGAGTAGTAAGAATTTGGTGAGATAGAAATTTTAAAATCTCAAAATGCCTCCATAAAAAGAGTTTATTGGATAGACTGATTATCTGAAGCGCTCTGTGCATGATGACTTTCTAGAATAATTTCATTTATCTGTACATGAAATAACTAAGGGGAGGGAGTTAATTCATAAACACCCTAGGGTAGCCATAGCAAAGGGTTTTTATGACAAGGCTAACTAGGTATGAGATGCCCAGGTCATCATAGGAGGTCTAGTGTTATTTATAAAATAGTTTTCAGAGCAAAAATTTGACACTCCTATGAGCAATGTATGGGAGTTTAACATTGGTAAATTAACAATCCCCATAGTTTTCTTTGATAGTAATTTTTTGATGGACTTGGCCAAGAAATATGATCCAATTAAAGGGTGGGTAAAGAACCATGCTAGAGTAAATATTTTTAGGGTTTGCCTTGAATTGATTAGAGAGGCTTTCAATCTCAACCCTAACCATGTTGTGCATGAAATCTTAGATATGGGTGACTTTCAAGCAAGGTATGATGCACAACAGATTTACCTAAGAACAGGGCCACTAAAGGAGCATGTTGCTAAAATTAACACTTTGCCCATGATTACAACCAACACCCTTGAGCCATTACTAAGAAGGCATTTTAACCTTAGGGCCCATGCCTTGTACTTTTCTCTTTGCAAGATTTTTGGAATGGATGAAGCCGAGAAAATCCCAAGCTCAATTGTCCTCATAATTGCTCAAACTCTTCAATTTGGGATAAGCACTATTCTTGATTTTGCTACTTTTCTTGTAAAGGAGATTCACAATAGTTTGGTGGGGATAGCATGGGGAAAATTGGATAAACCTTTCTATTGGTATTCATTACTCATGTATGTATGCTTGTACAAGGGATTTTCCTTCTTCTCCAAAGGTACGGAGCTAGAAACAACTAGGGATGGAGAGAGGAATCCAGTTCAATTATGGAGTGTGGATATGACCTTAGAAGCTATAGATGCTAGTTATGTGACATTCAACAAATACTTTGTGTCAAAGCTTAGGCTAATCTTGAAAGGAGATAGCCCTAGGATTCCACAAGCACTACTAGAATTGGTCAAACCCAAGGACCATGAAAAAGGGCTACTGGTTAGTCATAATTGGGGGGATATAATCCCTTACAATGTTTCAATAGTAATAAGAGTATATGGCTTCTTGGGAAAGCCTCATGTTTTACCTTTCCATGTGCCTTTGAAAATAGGGATAGTAGAATTGTTATGGTAGATAGGCACTATTGATGAAAGATATTTTCCAAAGAAGGGTACATTCTTTCCAATTGTTACTGTGGTGCATGATTTTGTTTTTGTGAAGAAAGAATGGAAACATCTTAACATGTTCCTGGATAGATACAACATGGTAGAGTCTCATGCTAGATTTATTGACCCTGAAGGATTCTATGATCTCTTAAGAGAAAGGACAAAGGCTGCTCGTATGGTGCACCAGGTAAATTATCCTGAGGATATTATTAGGAATGTTTTTTCTTTACAAGAGCTGAAATTAAGAAAAGAGAAATGGATAGTGTTCAGTAAGACTTTATAATTCATCAATGCTTTTTGACTCCAGTTATGACCGATTGAAAGATAAGAAATATTGGGGAGTCAAGATGCAAGCATTAATGAATAATTTTGTTGTAATAATCCAAACCATGAATGAGAAGAAAGCCACATATGTTGAGACATATCTAGGCAAGGCTGTAGAGGTGCAAAGAAGAATAAATAGTAGAAATGTGGTGGCTCCTATCAATTATAACTTGTAGAAAAGGGCAGGTTATGTGATAGTTCAAAGTGTTCAACAGGTACCCCTTCATCAGAGGCCAAGGCCAGAAAGTCCATCTGTAGCCAATGCTCCAAAAAAGGAAAAAATTAGAGTAGGGGTCTTTTCCTTCTAAAGTAGAACAATACTCCCCAAGCTAGTCCCCAATTTAGATAGATGATGAATCATCTTTAAGGGAGTAGCTTAGACAAATTGGTGGAGAAGCGGATGTAATTTTTACCTCCACAGATTTGGAGATTGGAGAACCACAAGAACCTCCTACACCTTCCTTGGATTTAATTGTTGTTGATTACCAAGGTAAGGAAATTAATCCAATAGTTGCCCAAGCCTCTAAGAGGTTTATTAATGATATAAATTTTGTGAAGTCTAGGGCATTTGAACAATTTTTGTGGAGGCTAAACATAGGAAATTTTGAGAAAACTTGTGAAAAAATAAAAGCAGAACAACCTGATAAATCAGATTTTGCTGTTAAGAAGGTAAAGTCTAAATTTTTCAATGATTTTTCTCAATTTACCATTGAGGCTAGAAGGAAAATAATTAGACAGTTAGGAGTCCTTATTTTTCTAGAATGGGGTATAGTGAATACCATGGTTTTTGATTCAGTAAGGAAGCAAAAGGATGTCCAATTTAAAACTGAAGAAGAGGTATTACAGGCTCACAGAGGAGTCAAATTTAGTGATGATCATCAGGCTCTTGTTATTTGGTCTATTGAAAAAAGGGATAAGACCAAGATGTAGGAAATTTCCACTATAGAACATACTAGTGCATTGACAATGTTCAAAGCTAGTAAGGTAGGTAGTAAACAAATAATGGGGATGGCCTCTAAAATGTTGAAATTTGATGGTATTGTATTTGGTCAGGAAGAAGAAATATTTTCTCAACTCAATGCTAGGTTTGAAGAATTTTTGAAGCATATAAGGAGAGGGGTATGCAGATACAATCATTAGAAAATAAAGTATCTCAAATGGAGAAGGTACTTGGGAAGAGAAAAGTACAAGAAACTAGTAGATCGAGGATTCTACACCCTCCATGGCCACCTATTGAGCCTTTCAAATCAACTCCAATTATTGAGGTACTAGACACCCTAGAAAGGCGATAGTTCTACATCACAGAGGATTTTGAGGAAGAGAAGAATAAATTGTATGCACTACATGTAGAAATAAATAATAATTTTGAAGAGAAATTGAGGAAGGGTATAGTGTATCTAGTGGACAAGATAGAATGGCCTACATTTTTCGATCAATTAGCAAGGATTTCAACTATTAGGGATGAATTGAAATGAAATGAAGGTGTATTTAGACCCATTATATAGTAATGGATAGAGAGAAATGAAGATATCATTGCTATGTGTATATCTGTTATTTAGCTTACATATCATCAGATAGAAAAAATCTTTGATTTATTAAATAAGTTCTGAGGTTTTGATGATAAGCAAGATTCTTCTTTAAAAAGATTAACTATTTTTGTTTCCAAGTATTTTACAGAAAAAATTGATTTATTCCCTTGTGCTATAAAAACAATTGATAAAATAAAGGAAAAGGAAGAATGGAAGAAAAAGTTGGATGAAGTCTTTTGTGAAAGAATAAATAAAGTTATAAATGAAATGGTCCACTTGTTGTGGGAAATGACAAACAAGGATTTGGTGAAAGTATAGTTGTTGTATAATATTATTAGGAAAGATTTTGTTGATATAGAGGAAATTGCAGTTCTTTAGTAGCTGTACAAAGAGAAGTTCTAAATTTTGATTGGTCGAAGGACTCTGCTTATAATGAGTGGAAAGACAATTTTATGTCTATGGAGCACATGGGAGAAGATGATGAAGCAGAAGATGATGAGGAAAAGGAAGGTGCAAAAGTAAAAGTTAATCTTACAGTTAATGATGAAGACAAGGAAAATCCTTGGGTTAAAGTAGGTTTGTAGGTAATCAGAGATGACTCATCACTTTCAAAATTGATGTCCACTTACTCCAAGGAGTCAGAGTAATCAAAGAAATAGATGATAACACTTTTTTCTGTTCAGGTGAAATAATAGAAAGGGACCCACAAAGGAATGTTCGATGTATCAGTCTTTCTGTTATTTGCAGTTTTGTCTTTTTATGATAGGTGTATGTAAGTATCTTTTGAAGGACACCTATCAATCACATTTTCCCTTTTCTTGTTGGAACTCATGCATTCATAAATGATTTTTCAAGGCAATGTGATGGTCCAAAAAACTTGTATAATTTTATTTTTCTCAAGAAAAGTACAGACAGTCGATCCAATAGTATGTAGTTGTTTTGTTTTGAGTTTTCTTCCAATTGTACTCCTTGATGATAGATTGGAATGATAGAATCATCAAGAGGTTCTAGGCTTTTCCTTGAGTTCTATTGGTTATTTTATTAGTCAAATTAAAAAGGATAATACAAAGGGGCACTTACAATATACTTGTGTCACCAATTTTTGTCTGCATTTTATGACTTTGTTTACTTTGAAGTCATTTAAATAAGGTTTAAATTGGCTTAATGCAATCTGTATGGATTGTATGCTGGTTTCATTGTTGCTTTAAATTTAAGGAATTATAGAAATGCTTTAGCAAACTAGTGGGATTTGTGAGTTTATAAAAGGGATTTTCATAAGAATGGAAATGGGTGATTACAATTGATTAATTCATTTACAAGTTATTTGAATTAGATCTCTCGCTAATAGCCTATTCCTTGCCAAATGGATAAGGTACTAGTCATATAAATCAGAGATGATTGAAAGTAGAGTCTACTTCTACATGTCAAAAAAATTATAATTGTAGAGTCATTCTTTTTCTATTTTTTTTCAAGGTTGTAATGCTAGTCACCACTTGTTTACATTCAATTTTTTGGGTCCTAAATAGTTGTTGTTTCCAGGAGTGCTTGTGAACTCAAGGAGAATTATGACCATATCTTCTTATATGGGATCCATATATATTTGAGAGCTTTAAAGAAAATTGACCAATTATGTATGTGCCTGAGGGTAAAAGATGAGAATCAGAACAAAACTAAAATAATTTCCTACCATAGTTTGCAAATAAAATCATCCCTAGGTATACTAGCCTTGGTTTAGCAGGGCCCCAAGAGTAGGAAACCATCCTTGGTTTCATTGATTATAGGAATTGGCTAATCTTTAGATTATGTGAGTATTTTGTTGCTCAGTAGTTTCAAGAAACCAACAGCTCGAGTGAACTCGGTAGACACTATCTTTTGCAAATTCTCTTTGGTAACCAAGTGAGTGCGATTAACACTCATTACGTTTTAGATTTCTTTTGTCTCTTGAGTGAACTTAGTAGACACTGGCTTCTAAACTTTTCATATACAATAATTCTTAGTAGCCATAGAAAAATGTATTTATTTGCTAAGTGAGCTTGGTAGACACTAAGTGGTGAATCCATGACATTTGTGTAACATCAAAGACAACATTTAATTGATCAATTATTTTCAACAATCTCCCTCTTTGGCATTGATGACAACACAACATGTCATAATACAATGAAATTTATAGAGAAAAATAAAATAAGTAAAGCATTTGTAGCTTCATTTTGATTCTCATCCATTAGAATTCCCTCTGTCATTATGAACTCCCTCTATCTTCAGTCTTCTCCCTCTATTAGGAAAACTCTTTTGTCTTCAATATCTTCATCTGATAGAAAATTTTCTTTGTTTGATATCAGACCAAGTTCTTCAATTTTCTTCCTATTTTACAAAATGAATTATGACATTAAAACTCTCCCTCTTTGACATTGTATGCCAAATATCCTTAGTTTCATTCTACTTTTCATCCACAAGAATTCTCTCTATCAGTGTGAACTCCTTCTATCTGTAGTGTTCTCCCTCTATTAGCAAAACTCTTGTGTCTTTAGTATATTAATCCAATAGTGAATTCTCCCTCTTTGATATTTCACCAAGTTATATTTTCTTCCTCTTTTATCAAATGAATTATGACATTAAAATTCTCTCTCTTTGACACCTTATGCAAAATACTATGAATAATGTAGTTTACAATATACCTCAAGTACTAATTCATATGCAATCCATCATTTTCTTACTACATCAACTTTATTGATCTTCAATAAGCACTAGCTGATACATTAGTAAATACTTTTTAGTGAGCTTTAGATAGGGGAATGACCCCAAGCTTACCTCTAAGATACAAAAATGCATCCTTAGGTAATTGCTTGGTGAATATGTTTGCAAGTTGTTATTTTGTATTCATATATTCCAACCTCACTTCCTTGTCTTGCACCAATTCTCTCAAGAAATGTTATTTTTATTATAATGTGTTTAGTCTTGGTATGCATCAAGAGTTTCTTTGAAATGTTGATTGAACTCATGTAATCGTAAAAGATAACCACTAGTTCTTTGATTTCTACCTTCATTCTATAAATGCTTTCGAATAACTGAGAGGGGGGGTGGGTGAATCAATTATTCAAGGTCCAAATCTCCTATTCAAACTTTCCACTAAGTGTAGTGAACCCATTCAACCATTCATTCATCCAAGCTTTAACTTATCCAATCAAAAAGTTACTATAAATCAACATGCAAGCATACCACATAAGAAATCAACACATGACACAGTTACTTACATGGAAACACAATTTGGGAAAAACCAAAAGTAACATGCTACTCAATTCTCACTCTTTTGAAGTGATGCCCTGCGAAAGGCCTACCCTGTTAAAAGGTTACAACACACTATTCAATGTGACCTTGTTAGAGGATTTAACCACCCTATTAGAAGTGGGCCTAGTTAAAGGACTTTAGAACATTCACCTGGAATGCCACCCTATTAAAGGATTTACAAATGGTTGTTTGGCCAACCTAAGTCCATAGGATTTTTAGATATAATACAATTGCTAGAGAGTATTAGAAAATCTTGACCTAACTACAACATGCAACTTATCTTGTAGGTCTCATATCACTTCTTAGCTCATACCCTGGCCTAGCCTTCAATCTCTGCAACTCTTGATAGCTTGTCCTCCTTTCAACCTTACTCCTCTGGAGTCTCCATGCTCAATGTACCCGTGCAATTATCTCTTCATCACTACTCATAGAAGCAAAGCCTCTATGTTCTTCCTTCTCCTAGATGTCTCCTCCTTGACACCCTTCTAACCACTTTGCAAATTTGGCTCTTCAATAGCAACAATATCAACAACACTTTGCTTGTTGGTCTATGACTTCTTAAATAGAAATTTTGGAGTAACTTTTCCCCCTTGATTCTTCCATTTTTCAATTTCAATTTGCATGGATTAGGTAGGATTTGTTGCATCTAACCCATATTATGTTTCCTCTAGAAAATTATTGAATAATCCTTTAGAATTTACCCAAAAATGATTTACATAGGATTCTATGCCAAAAACTCATCATCCTTATCTTCCAACTCATTCACAAAATTCAATGTAACCACCATGTCAGCATAGATTTGGAAAATCTTCATCTTTTGAAATAATGCAGTAGCTCGGTACTATTGAAATATTGGTGCTCGACACTTACTGTGCTACTTGGCATCAATTATGTTTTTCCGAATGCTTGGCACCTAAAGATCACTTAGCACCATTTGAAATTTTTTTGATGCTCAGCACCTGATCTTCACTCGGCACATGAAGATCACTCAGCACACATTAAAAGTTTTTGTTACTCAACTTCTACTAAGAATTTTCTTGGCTTCAACTAGCTTTCTTGGCACCTACTTATGATCTTAGTTTAAGCTTTGCAATCAACCTTGTTACAACTTCTTCCTCCAATAATTCTAAGTGTGACCAACCTCTATATCTTTGATTATGCCATCAATACATTACTCAACCATTGTCTTAGCTGATCCTTGCACTTCATTACAATATCATAACTCAACCTTTCCCTTAGGTGTTCTTGTTACATCTTGTTGATCAAATCCTCTTCATCAATTGACTATGTGATAGTACTTGGATCTTATAAGAAAGTATCATCGCTACAAATAGTAGGTTTGACATAAAAGACAAAACAATGGTTGAAAACATTCTTTTTCAACAATCTCCCTCTTTGATCTTTTCAATCAAATTTCTAACAATCTCCCTCTTTAGCATTGATGGCAAACCAAACTGATCAGCCATTAGACTAAACTATTCAACCAAATGCTAGCTAGGTTAGAACAATGAGTCAGATGCCAAAAAGTAAATTGTAACATCACACCTCCTTCTACTATTCTGATTGCTTCATTTTAGCTTCTCCCTCTTTTTTTTTGTATCCTTGTTCTTTTTCTTTCTCCCTCAGTATTGATCAACTTCTTCTATTCTAATCAACATCTTACAACTTCTCCTTCTATCTTCTTTGATTAGTTTTAAATAACTTCTCCCTCTTTTTTTATTCTTTAGCTTCAACAGTTGTTGATCAGTTTTTTACTCCCTCTTTGACAACAATGCCAAAGACATATTAGCATCCTTAATATGCAAGTGTAGCTTTTAAATGTTTATTCAATTTTTCCCTGTGTCACCTTGCTTGTGACTAATTTGGAGTTTTAGCACTTCTACTAATTTAGGCATGGATCCAAAAGTAAAAATCCTCTGCATCAATGTATAAAATTTTCAACATTCTACTACTTTGATGCAGGGCATACTTGCTTTTGCTTAGGTAGCCTTAGCTATGCGTATCACCCCTAACTTACCTCTAAGATATTCAAAAGAATCTTTATTTAGTTCTTTTGTAAAGATATCAGCAATCTATTCTTTTGAGCTAACATATTTCATCTTTACTTGTTTGTCTTCCACCAACTCTCTTACAAGGTGATACTTGATTGCAATATGCTTAGTTTTAGCATGCATTACTAGATTCTTTGATATATTAATGGCACTTGTATTGTCACAATAAAGTATCACAAGCTCATTTACTTCTTCCTTCATACCTTGCAGCAAATGTTTGATCCATACAATATTGTTGCAGTTTATAGTGGTTGTCACATATTCAGCTTCAGTAGTGGACTGTGAGGTGCAGCTTTGCTTTTTGTTGGTCCATGTAATCAACCTCTTTCCTAAAAAAAGTGCTCCTCCACTGGTGCCTATTCTATCATCAATGTTACCTCCCCAATTTGCATCAGTGTAGGCTCTCAATTCAAACTTCTCATTTCATTTGTAGTGTAAACCAAAGTCATCAATTCCTTTCAGGTATCTCAATAGTCTCTTCACTACCAGTAAGTGATTTTCTCTTAGATTTGCAAAAAATATTGCTACTATTCCAATAGCTAATGCAATGTCTAGTCTACTATATACAACATATTGCAGCTTTCCATTCATTGACCTATACAATGTCTGATTTACTTCAGTAGACTCATCATTCTTGGATAGTTTATGGCCTGTTGCCATTGATGTGCTAACTAGTTTTGAGTCTTCTAGTCCAAATTTTTTGAGTACTTCCTTGGTGTATTTGGATTGGGTGAAAAATAGGCCATGCTTCAATTGATGTACTTGCAATCCAACAAAGAATTTTATTTCTCCAAACATTGACATCGCAAATTCATGCTTTATTTGATTAGAAAAATCTTTGCATAAAAAATCTTTTCCTCCAAATATTATATCATTAAGAAAAAATTCTTTACCTTCTTCAGCTTTAATATACAAGTTGTTGTTGTCATCTATTCTCTAAAATCTTATCTTCACAAGATATTTGTGCAACCTCTCATAGCATGCTCTAGGTGCTTGCTTCAATCTATAAAGTGTTTTGTGTAGCTTACATACCATGTCCTTGTTCTTTTCATCAAGAATTCCCTTTGGTTGTTCTATGCAAACTTCCTCTTCTAGTATACTATTCAGAAAAGCAGACTTCACATCTATCTAGTAGACTTTTAAACCTTCATATGTAGCATATGCAAGTAATTTTCTTACTCCTTCCATTCTTGCAATAGAGGAAAATGTCTCTCCATAATTCAGTCCTTCTTCTTGTGCATAGCCTTTACAAACTAGTCCAATTATGTTTTTTTTTTATCTCACCATTTTTATCAAGTTTGTTTCTAAACACCTATTTTCTATCAGTCAGTTTGGGAAGTAGAGACCATGTTTTATTTTTCTCAATCTAATCTATCTCTTCTTCCATGGCTTTATACCAATCATTATCTTGTAGTGCATCTTTCACTATTTTGGGTTCAATCTTGCTCAGTAGACATTATTCACTTTTAAGCCTATTCCTTGTCATTGGTCTGGCATCCTTATCACCAATGATTTGATCTCCAGGGTGGTTTTTTCTCACATACTTGACTAATTTTGGTTTAGTCCTTCTTTCCATGTTTGATCCTTTAGCTTCAAATTCATTTCATTCTTCGTCATCTAGAATTTCATCATTTCTTTCTTGCATACTATTTTCAAAATTAGAATGTTTATTTTTTGCATTCTGTAGCTTAGCATTCATAGGCTCAGACTCAACAGATACTAAAGTTTGTTGCTGATTCCCAAATTGATTTGCAACATTGTCTTCAACTATCATTCCTTCATAGAAGTATACAAAGGATCTATAGTCCTTTATTTTCTTCAACTCATCAATCTAAACTTTTGCATGCTCATCAAAATTTATATTTGCACTCTCCACTGTAGACACCTAAATTTGATTACACTATTTTAGTAATCCTATTTAGTTATCTAAAAAGGCATCTATTAATTAAATTTCTATTTAATTAATCCTTTGTCATCCCCTAGTTGATTAATTTAATTAATCATCTATAGTCCTAATTGATGAATCAAATAATCTATTATTTATCAATTAAATCCTATTCTTCTATCTAATTCCAAAAATCCCCATTTATTAAATAAATCTATTTGATAAATGAAATCCTCAAATTCAAAAACCCCTAACCTATCTCTAATCCTCCATTTAGCCTAATCCACCCCATCCACCCATACTAACCAAGCTTAGCCACTAACTCACCCACCCTCATTAATGTCATCCACTTGCACATCTCTAACATTCCTAATCTAATCCTAAACCCAAGCCTAATCCACCCCCTAATGTTGTCACATTCCTTAAACAAGTTTAAGACTTTCCTAATCCAAACCAAAGTCTCCCCTCAAAAAACCCAACCACTAAGTCATGATTGCTCTTACAAAACATAAAATACTCTTACAAGCCCACTCATGACTCTTACACCCATCTTCCACACTCTTCCCTCTTCCACACTCATTCCTCTTACATCCCTCTTACATACTCAACCCCACTCATCATGCCTTTAACCAACCCTTTACCCTACCCTCTCACACTCATCCTCCTTGTGACAAGTGTCACCTTCCCATTGGTGCTAAACAAGCACGATCCATGTGCTCTCCTTTGAGTGCATCCTAGCCCTCCATCCCTCTACCCCTTAGCCTATAAATTGAATCCCATCCCAAGCCATTTCATCAACAATCTTTGAGCTAAAGTTACCATGCTATTTTGAGAACCAAAGCCATCAACCATACCCTTATAATGCCAAATTGAGAGCTCACAAAGCTACCAATTTACCATTACCCATCTCCATTGAAGTAGCTTTTGAGCATCTTGAGCATACATCCACAGCAAAAGGACACATCTACAGAATCAAGAAAGCATGGAGTGTTTTCTCTTGTGAGGTTTGCACTTCTTGTTTTCTTTCTTTGTCTAAGCATATATGTGAATTTAGTTTTTGGTTTGTGAATGTTTACTTTATTTGTTAATGTTCTTTGCATACTGATTCTGGTTCTACATCCACAACTTTGTTAGTGTTAGTATTCAAACACTTATATGCTTTACTTCTAGTAGAGTATCCAAGGAATATGTCTTCATCACTTTTTGCATCAAGCTTTCCATTTCTTGTATCTTTTAGAATATGGCATCTACAACCAAATACTTCAAAATGTTTAACATTATGTGAATGACCATACCATAATTCAAAAGGTATTGCATTTGTACCTTTCTTGACTTGAACTCTACTTAGTGTGTAGACTGTAGTAATTATAGCTTTTCTCTAGTAATTTAGTGCAACATTTTTCTCCATCATCAAGGTTCTAGCACAGTCAATCACTGACCTATTCCTCCTTTCAGCAATACTATTCTATGGTGGAGTTTTTGGTACTGATGTTTTCCTTTTAATACCTTTGTCATAGAAGAATATTTCAAACTCTCTTGATGTGAACTCACCTCCTCTGTCTAACCTTAGGCATTTCAAATTCTTTGCTATTTCCTTCTCAGCTCTAGCCAAATACCACTTGAACATTTGGAATGCATCAAATTTTCTCTTTAAAAATATAGTAGTCATCATCTTGGAATAATCATCTACAAATAACATTATGTATCTATCTCCTAGGTAGCTTTGCACTTCTATTGGGCCACATATGTCTATATGGACTAACTCTAGTACTTCTTTAGAAGTGTATATTCTACTTTTGAAACTAGACTTATTCATCTTTCCTAGTTGACATTGTTTTCACATTGTATTTTTAGATTTCTTCAACTTGGGCAACCCTCTAACTTTATTTTTCTTGTTGATGCTAATCAGATTATCAAACTTAACATGACACAACCTTTTATGCCATAACCACACATCATCAAGTCTAACAACAAGACATGTTGCATCTTCCATATCTAGGTAAAATAGATTACTCCTAGTTTGTTCACCTTTTCCTATCAAATTTCTATCAGTGTCATAGATCTTGGTAGTTTTGTTTCCAAATTCAGCTTTGCAACCTACATTGCCTAAATGTGATACGCTCAACAGACTGTAGTTCAATCCTTCAACATAGTATGCTTTATCAAATGAAATTCTCTCTATGTGTTTTATAGAGCCTATTCCTCTAATTTTACATGGGGCATCATTACCAAATCTAACAATATTTCCATCATATTGAGTAAAGGTAATGAACTTACTTTTATCTCTTGTCATGTGATGTGAGCATCCACTATCTATGATCCACTTGTCATTCTTTTTCACATAGGTAACCAATGATGTTTCTTCATCTTCATCTTTATCTAATTCATCCTTTAATGCTACATAGACTACTTCATCATCATTCTCATGAGAGTTTTCTTAAACAATCTAGCATCTCTTGCCTTTCTCTTTGTTGTTACCTTCTCTTTTGTTCCTATGCTTGTTTCCTTCTTTATAGTTCTTCTTTTGTGGACATCTTGCAACTATATGACCTACTTCATTACAATTGAAACATATGATAGGGAGCTTACCTTTGAATTTACCTTTACCTCTATGGAGTCTCCTAGCTAGTTGTGCTTCTAACTATTTCACATCTTCCTCATTTGTGCTGCGATAACTAGATGCATGCTTACCTTTTCTTCTTTTCTTGCTTGATTTGTCCTTAGTATCTTTTATTGTCATCTTGGCCTTGAAAGTGGATTCAAGGTTCTCAGGTCTATAGTTGTCAAAATTTGATAGCTCAAATGTAGTAAGTCTTCCCACTATTCCTTCAAAGGTTAGTGTGTTCCCTTGTATAGACCTCATCTCTGCAATGGTTGAAACTGTTAGAGCATAGATAGGGAGAAGAGTTCTTAAGTATTTGTTAATAGTTGTTTCTTCTTCCAATTGTCCACCTAGACTTCTTATTGCACTCACCACTTCTTTCATTCTCATAGAGTACTAAGCAGCACTTTTACCTTCTTTCATCTTCATGTCATCAAAATTTCCTCTTATGCTTTCTCTCTTTGCTCTCTAGACATTCTAATCTCCTCCATAGATTTTTGAAAAAGTTTTCCACATTTTGAATGTAACGTCACAATCTTTGATGTCATCATATTCTTCATCGTTGAGTGTAGAAGCAACCTCCAACATTGCTTGGTTATTCTCATTTTTATTCAAATCATCTGCATTAAGAAGTCCTAGAGTTACATGTTCTATTCCAATTAAGGTTTGTGCAAAGTCGCCTATTGATCCAAGGTGAAATTTCATCAAACTCTACCATGCATCAAAGTTGTCTTTGTTGAGCTTGGGAACTTCTCTCTTGGAGATCTTGATCTTTTTTCTTCCAGTACCTTGAAACTAAATCAGCAGATGGCTCTAATACCAATTGTTAGAAATGCTTTAGAATAATAGAGGTGTGGGGGGGGGGGGGGCGCTGGGGGGTTGAATCAGTTATTCAAGGTCCAGATTTTCTATTGAAACTTTCCACTAAGCATAGTGAACCCATTCAACTATTCATTCATCCAAGCTTTAACTTATCTAATTAGTAAGTTACTATAAATCAACATGCAAGCATAACACATAAGAAATCAACACATGACACAGTGATTTATGTGGAAATCCAGTTTGAGAAAAACCACCAGTAACATGCTACTCAATTCTCACTATTCTGAAGTAATGCCCTATGAAAGGCCTACCCTATTAAAGGCTTACAACACGTTGTTAAATGTGACCTTTTTAGAGGATTTAACCACCCTATTAGAAGTGGGCCTAGTTAAAGGACTTTAGAACATTCACTTGGAATGCCATCCTATTAAAGGATTTACAAATGGCTATTAGGCCAACTTAAATCCATAGAATTTTTAGATCTAATACAATTGCTAGAGAGTATTAGAAAATCTTTTCCTAACTACAACATGCAACTTATCTTGGAAATCTCAGATGACTTCTCAGCTCATACCCTTGCTTGGCCTTCAATCTCTACAACTCTTGATAGCATGTCCTCCTTTCAAGCTTAGTCCTCTTGAGTCTCCATGCTCAATGTACCAATGCAATTATCTCTTCATGACCACTCATAGAAGTAGAACCTCTATGCTCTTCCTTCTCCTAGATGTCTCCTCCTTGACACCCTTCTAACCACTTCACAGATTTGGCTCTTCAACAACAACAGTATCAGTAGCCCTTCACTTCTTGGTCTATGACTTCTTAAATAGAAGTCTTGGAGTGCCTTTTCCCACTTGATTCTTCAAGTTTTCAATTTTAATTTGCATGGATTAGGTAGGATTCATTGCATCTAACCCATATTCTATTTCCTATAGGAACTTCTTGAATAATCCTTTAGAATTTTCTCAAAAATAGTTTACATAGGATTCTATGCCAACAACTCATCATCCTTATATCCCATCTCATTCACAAAATTCAATGTAACCACTATGTTGGGTTAGATTTGGTAAATCTTCATCTTTTGCAATATTGCACTAGCTCGAAACTATTGAAATACTAGTGCTCAACACTTACTATGTTACTTAGCATCAATTGTGCTTTTTTTGATGCTCTGCACTTGAAGATCACTTGGCACCATTTGAAAATTTTTTGATGCTCGGCAGCTGATCTTCACTCGACACATGAAGATCACTCAGCACACACTAGAAGTTTCTGTTACTCAACTTCTACTAAGAATTTTCTTGGCTTCAACTAGCTTGCTCGGCACCTAATTATGATCTTAGTTTAAGCTTTGCAATCAACCTTGTTACAACTTCTTCCTCCAATAATTCTAAGTGTGGCCAACCTCTATATCTTTGATTATGTCATCAATACATTACTTAACCATTATCTTAATTGATCCTTGCACTTCATTACAATATCATAACTCAACCTTTCCCTTAGGTGCTCTTGTTACATCTTGTTGATCAAATCCTCTTCATCAATTGACTACGTGATAGTACTTGGATCTTATAAGAAAGTATCATCCCTAAAAAATAGTAGGCTTGAAATCAATGACAAAACATTGATTGAAAACATTCTTTTACAACAATCTCGCTCTTTGATCTTTTCAATCATATTTTCAACACTTCATACCTACCAATAATTTCTTGACCCAAAAAATATTGGAACAATTGACTCCTATTGCAATAGATTCTGCCTCTATTGTTGACTGAGAAATGCAATTCTATTTCTTGCTTGTCCAAGGCACTAGCCTTTTACTGAGAAAGAATACCCCACCACTGGTGCTCTTTTTGCCATCAACGTTTCCTTCCCAATTAGCATCATTAAAGGCTTGTAACACTAGGTTACCTCATTTCTTGTACCATAGGTCATTATATATAGTGCCCTTTAGATACCTCATGATTCTTTTGATTGTTATCATATGATTTTCTTTAGTATTTTCTTAGAATCTTGTCACCATACCAATTGCAAAAGCAATGTTAGGCCTAGTATCTACAACATACTACAATTTTTTAGTTATTAATTTGTATGTGGTTTGATCTACCTCCTTAGAATTGTCATTTTTGGAAAGCTTATGTCTAGTAGACATAGGTATTCCAAATGGTTTTGAGTCTTCCATTCTAAACTTCTTTAATATATCCTATATCTTTGATATATTTAGATTGAGTAGTGTAGATACCATCTTTTTTCTATTGAATCTATAATCCAACAATGAATTTAATCTATATAAAAATTGACATTTCAAATTCTAAACTCATTTCTTCTAAAAATTCTTTGCACAAGTCATCATTTCTAGTGAACAATGTGTTATCCACAAAGATTTCCATCAACACAATCTTCTAATTTGGACCTTTTTTGATGTATAAGCTATTGTAATCATTTCTTCTTTTAAAACTAATCTTTATCAAGTAGTTATGAAGTCTTTCATACCAAGCTCTAGGAGCTTTCTTTAGACCATATAAAGTTTTAAGCAATTTACAAACCATATTCTTTCTACTAGCATCAACAAAACCTTCTGGTTGTTCAATGTAGACTTCTTCAATAATTTCATTCAAGAATGCAAATTTTACATCCTTTTGATCGACTTTGAATCATCTATGTGTTGCATGTGCTAGTAGAGTTCTAACTCCTTCCAATCTTGCAGCAAGGGAAAAGGTTTCACAATAGTCAATGCCTTGTTCTTGAGAATAGCCTTTACAAACTAACCTTGCTTTGTTTCTTGATACTTCTCCATCTTCATTTAGCTTATTTCTAAAAACCCACTTTGTTCCAATCACATTTTTATCCTTAGGCTGAGGAATAAGAGTCCATTTCTTATTCTTTTATATCTAATCTATTTCTTCATTCATTGCTTCAATCTAATTTTCATTTTCCAATGCATCTTTAACATTTCTAAGTTCAAATTCAACAAGCAAGCATGCACCTTTTAATTTGTTTCTTGTCATTGTACCATCAAACTTGTTGTTGGGATAATGGGTATTGCACACATTGCATAATATTGTTATATTGTATTATTTTACTTTATTATGTGATGTTATATCTAGGAGAACCTAGGTGGAATTTCAACATGTAAAGATTCCCATGGAATATACTTGATTAGTTATAAGTAATATTGTGATAATATTTGATGTAATTATTTAATATTGGAGAAAATAAATTAAGTTTCTAATATTAAATGTGGGATCAATGGATTAAGTAGCACATGGTTTATGTAATACCACTTGGTGGTTTTGTAAGACTAGCTACTATATAAGCAACCACAAGGGTAGTTGTTGTGTGAGAAGATAGAAGGAAAAAAGGCAAGAGTCAAGTAGGACAAGGCTCAATAGGTTAGCCAAGGGAGAATTTATGAAGGTTGGAAGCATGGCATGGAAAGTGTCGATTCATGCTTGTTCAAATGGATATCTTGGTAGTGGCTATGGATTTGAAGGCTTCCATGGATGTATTGCAATGGTTTTTTGTTGAATAATACATAGTAAAGGATTCTTTTGGAGGCTAGGTTTTTCCCTCAATGAGATTTTTCCAAAGTATATCTTGTGCCACAATTTTGTGGGTATGTTGTCTATTCTCTTACATGTGGATTTCAATTGGATGTATGTTTCAGATCCATTATGGGTTATGTGGAACCAGTTATATTCTTTGTTGCAAGTTTTCTTACAAGTGGTATTAGAGCTATGGTTTTGTTATTGTAACCCTAGATTCAATCCATGGGAATGCATGAGAGGATAAAAGAGAGGGCAAGATATATGAGTTATTTATTGTAGATCTAGGGGTTTTTTAGTTCGCTATTATGATGAGATATTGGTAGATTTTGGGCATGTGAAATTGTTGGACAAAAGGAGTTTTTAGATTTTTCATTTAAATGAAGGTTTTAGGGGGAGCTTGTAGAAATGACCTCCTATGTAAAAAAAGGACCTCACCATTGGATCTAGGTCGATGTTTCCATAAATTTTCATATATAATATGCCCTAGTTTAGTAATGTTTAGAGGAAATGAAAGAGTTTTTAAAGTTTCAGCCCCTGATGGACATCAAATTTAATCCTATCAGAATTTTCATCAGAAAAACAAGCATAGTGAAAATGGTAAAAAGATTGTCTTAGTAAAATGTCGATAACTTTCTATCAGGTTATTAGATTTTAAAATTCTTATAGGCATTGGAAAACTAATTCAGAAAACTACAACTTAGTGTAGGGTTGGTTCTATGATTTTGATATTTTATCAGGTTTTAAAAACCCGAAAGTTAGATGTTATATATGTTTATCTTAGATTAGTTTTGACTAATAAATGTCTATACAGCTAATTCATTTACTTAGTTCATGTCGAACAAGTAGTACATATTGAACATAACATTTTTATGATAGAGAGAGAGCATGTTGAGTCCATAGTGAGTGTCAAGCCACTCATGTGTCACATCACTCAACTATTGAGCAAATAATTTATGCCAAGTGATTAAGGAGCCAAGTAAGTAGAACATCTCAAGTGATATAGATGTCGAGTCATAGAATAGAAATCAATATATGTCGAGCATCAAAGACTTTAGATACTGAGTAAGATAATTTTGTCATAGTTATTTGTAATGGCACAAAAAACTATGTAAACCATTTTTAAGCTGACTTAAAGATTAATTTATGATATTTTGGAGATAAGGACAAGTCTTAAGTTGGAATCCCTATGAATTGCATGCAACTAGTCAGGTAAAGGGAAGGCTTAAGAAGAAAAATGGATGAATCACAACTATTGATTCATACCTAACCCTAACTCACCTAGGTCTTCTTAAAGAGGACAAACCCTAATTTTTTAATAGTGTGGAAGGAGCGAATAGAGAAGTTTGCATGTGCAAAAGGAACATTCATGGCGACTAAGGAGTTATGATTTGAGATTACATTATATAATTAGTTAAAGGAGAATAGAGGAAGGGAATAACATATAGTAGAGAGACATTTGATCAAGAAGGATGAAGAGTATATCAGTTTAGAGGTGATCTTTCATCAAGCAACCAAGTGCTAATCGTAGGATCAATGTTGAAACATTCTAGTAGGTGAAATAGTTAAATCTCTTAATAGAGTAGTCCTAACAAGCTATATTGAAATCATTTAATAGGTTTCTTACTTAATTATGAATTGAAGTCCTTTAGGAATGCACATTTCTAATAGAGTGTTGAAATTCGTTAATAGAGTGAGACCTAATAGTATTTGTAAGCCTTCCACATGGTAGATCATATATCATGATCAAAAATTGTAACCTTCATTGGGTACACTTTAGTACTATAGTAGTGAAGATTTGTGGGTGTCATCCCGACCCCAGTTTTACCTTCTCATTAGAGAGTTTCTAGGTAATAATATCTAGTGTCATATATGTGTGAATATTTACTTGTTTAAATATTTTAGATATATATGTTTTACATGGTATTTCAATTTACTTAGTGAATTTATGAGATGGATCTGTCGTGAATGTTTTTGTTGTTTTAAGTTTAAATTAGTAATTCACCCCCCTCCCCTTCCCCCCCTGATAAGCTTACCTTTCTTATTGTAATTCTAATAGTTTATTTTTAGCATAAATTAGGGAATAACTTGGGCATACAAAGTTAGATTTTAGACTTTAGTTTTAAGCTTTCTTAGAGAGCTCTATACATGGGTTCAAATTTGGTGTAGGTTTGGCATGATTTATTTGGTGATTATTGAATCTAAATAGTTAATGATATATATCGACTGTGGTAACATTGTGAGTTTATGACATTGTATATTTTTTAGATTTTAGATTTGATGTTATTGTATACTTAGTTCATATTTCATATTGATCTCATTATGAAATGGTTGTCATTATTTTGGTTTGAATGTGTATGATGACTTGTTGGGTCTACAAGTTGTGCAGTGTTGTAAGTAGTCTATACTTACAAGTTGCATTTATAGCTCGGATATGGGTTGTCTTTGCTCATTGATTTTTAATTATTGATGCATATTCAGATTAGTGCCTTGGATTTAGGTTGTCTATTCCCTAAGTCACAACATTTTCTATTTTTTCTCATGTAGAAGAGATGAGATGTTGTTACCAGGTATAGTCATGGTGGAGGATTGTGGTTGACTATTTTATCCTAATCAGTTGGACACTTTGTAGTTTAGTTGCTTAGTTCATGGATGTGATCATGACATGATTGGATATATGGATACATCCTTGATGTTCATTGGTTTGGATTTCTAATTTGATTATGGTGGTATACCTTATTGGTTGAGGATCATGGTTATTTGGTTTCTTTTGAGGAGCTCATGATGTGCACTTTGAGTTCTTTGATGGTTTGATGTCTTGGTTGATTCTCATGGTTAGAAGATGATTTTTTCATCATGTATCATGGATAGCTTGGATACACAATTTAGTGAGATCTTGTGACAATGTCGAGGTGATAGTGTAGGATTAGTTCCTAGCTTGGTTTGTATCTTCTTGGGTTTAGAGATCTTTGTTTCACTTCATACTGACACTTTAATTGTATTTGTGTATATCTGGAGGATATTCATGTAGGAGATGGATTTTATGATGCCATAGGTGAATTGGTACTATGGTTCAGTGGGAGTTTTTGGCATTGATATATTTATTAAGTGTTTGTAGATGTTAGAGGTTTATCTTAGATAATTTTGTTGTAGCAGCATCTTTGACATTTGCATGGTGCACTTTTTGTAGTATCTTCATGGTGTGTGAAGATGATTAGATCTTGAAGACTCATGGGGTTCTTGGATATCTTCATGGTGTGTGGAGATGGTTCATCATGGTATGTGGAGATGGTTTTCTTCATAATGAGTGGAGATGGTTGCATTTTGAGGACTCATGAGGTTCTTGGTAAAGGTATGGTTTATGCTTTCATTTGACATGTTATCCTTGGAGTTATAATGGTTTCATTTTTTATCTCATGGTATACTCTTGATATGTGTTTAGAGTTTTGACATGTTATAGTATGTTCAAATAGAGCATGTTATGTCTTTGGTTGAGATGACTAGATCATATTATCATATTTTTGTTTTTGAGGCCATGCTTGAAACTTTTACATTGATCTTGGTTTAGTTTCTTGGTATTGAGTACATTGATCATTTGATGGATAATTCATGATATTGCTATGTTTCCTTTGGATTTGGCATGGATTGATTTTTTACAAGTGCTCATGGATACTTAGAGATGGTGGTGATGATGATTTCTCTAAGATTAGAGAAGTATTTATTGGGATGGTTGATGGTTTTAGTAGGAAGTCTAAGGGGCATTCACCTAATATGGACTTGAGAGGATATTGTTCTTAGTTGAGTCTTGGTTGGAGACTTGGATATATTGATGAGCATTCTCATCCTGCACTCTTGATCTACAAGGAAGTTTGGCACTTGAGAGGTATAGCGGTGGATTATATTTATACTTGTATTTCATGGATATGGATCTTGAGCTATGGTACATGAGTTAGTTCTAGAGGGTTCATTTGAGAGTGTTTTAGAAGTCGTTATCTCATTTTGTATATGCTATTATGATGGTTAAGTTTGGGAGATGGTTTATATTGGGAATATTCTTTGGATTAGGAATTGTTTACGAGTTTGATCTTATTATGAGAGGCTTAAATCCATGATTAGTTATATGGTATAGTTTTTTTGTTGTTGAGGTTTCTTCTTGGGGTTTTATGGAGGAGATCATATTTGCACAATTTATATCTAGAGGTGTGTGTAGAAGAACATGATATATGATGGAGACACAACCAAAGACCAGAATGAACACATAGGAAAAGGGAAATATCATTATCAATAAAAAATTACTTATAGGCTTACAATAGTATGATTCTAGAGAAATAAATCCTCCACACAGTACTTTCTCTCTAACTCCACTGAGAACTGCCTTTACAATGCCATCAGTGTTCTTAAATAAGCTCCAAATAGTTTAGGGTTAGGAATACATTCTAGAATATGCTAGTTGGCATCCACTAAAAAATAGAAGATTCCAAAAGTGATGTTAGAAGTCAGTGTAAAATTAGAAGAATCCAAAAACTATAGTCCAACTTTTGGGAGGCATAACTTTTGAACCGAGACTTCGATTGACAAGCCGTTTATATTTCTACAAGGCTCTTGAAGCACTCTACAGCCTTATGGAGAGCTTTTCTTGTCTCCCATTTTTTGGCCCTAAATGAGGCCATTTAGTACCCCAAATCTAACTTTGAAGTGCTCTTAAGAGGTCTCTAGGAAAATTAAAACTATAATAACTTTCTAATCATTGACCTAAGTCCTTTTTTGTAGCAGTTTAATTTATAGGTATAATCATCCCTCTAACTTAAACCCTCTAACTCACCATAATTTTGGCTTAATTTCAAAATAACCCTTTTTCTACATTTACATGTATCACAAGGTGCTCAAAAACTCCAACCCAAAAAACTAATAGTGGAACTGTGAGAGTTGGAACCTTTATTTGACCCAAATGGGTATCTAGAAATAAAAACACATTAAATAGAAACTATCTCTAAGCATATTTTTGGGTGATATAGGATTTCCCTTACACCATTGGATGCTCTTGCATCAAACACCTAGGGTAGATTGAAAAGTGACCCTGTCACTTTATGGTAGAGGAAAACCCAAATGAGCAACTTCCACTATTGATATCCAAGTTGAGTCCTCTATTGGTCATCCTTTCCACTTCACTAGGTACTCTTCATATTGCCTATTTTTGGTACTCCTACCCACACATCTATCTAGAATCTCTTCTATCTCCTCCTCCTTAGAAGTAGGAATTGGACATGGCTCTAGCATCAACCCCTCATTTACACCATCATCATGATATTCTATTAAGTATACAATGTTGAAGATAGGAGAAATGTGAATCCCATCTAGAAACTACACTTTATATGCATTTCTTGAGTCATGTTTCTTCAAAATTTTGTAGGGGCCAAATTTTTTCATCTTCAACTTGTTGTAAGTACCCACTAGAAACCATTCCTTTTGTAAGTGTACCATAACCAAATCCCTTACTTTGAACTCCTTATGTCTCCTCCTTTGATCTTCCCTAGCTTTATACTATTGATTCATCTTGGTAATGTATGCATGGACCTTCTCATATAGGCTCTTGACATGTTCAACAAATTCTTCTACCTTGACACTTGTCCTCTCCCCTTGCTCCATCTTCCTTAATTCTAGTGCATTCCTTGGGCTACTTCCATACATAATTTGGAATGGTGATCTACCAGTACTCCTATTTATAAAATTATTGTAAGCCAATTCTTCTTGTGGTAGAATCAAGTCCCATCCGTTGGGCTTATCCCCTACTAAACACCTCAGCAAATTTCCTAGACTTCTATTTACCACTTCTATCTATCTGTCAATCTATAGATGATGTGTAGAACTAAACTTCAATTCGGTCCTCAACATCTTCCATAAAGTCCTCCAGAAATACCCCACAAATTTAGTATCTCTGTTAGAAAAAATACTCTTTGGGAGACTATGTAGTCTCACCACCTCTCTGAAAACCAAATTTACAATATGTACAACATCATGAGTCTTGTGGCATGGAATGAAATGTACCATTTTGGAGAACCTATCAACCACCAGAAACACTAAGTCATTACCCCTTTGTGTCCTCAGCAATCCAAGAACAAAATCCATACTTATGTCCTCCCATGGCTTCGATGGAATAGGCAATGGCTGATAGAGTCTAGTATTGTGACTAAATCCTTTGGCTACTTGACATACTTAACAACTTTGTGCAAGCTTCTTCACATCCTATGACATTTGAGGCCAAAAATAATGTTCACTAATAATGGCAATGGCCTTATCTTGACCAAAGTGTCTTACCATTCCCCCCCTGTGTTTTTCCTTGATCAAATTTTCCCCCATGGAACTCCTTGGAATAGACAATTGACTGCCCTTGAACAACATACCATCCTAAATCAAATAATCTAGCCACCTAGTTCTATCTATAGTAATAGGTTCTTTACAAGCCTTCCATGCTTCAGCAAAATTAGGATCCTTAGGGTATAGATTCTTTAGTTCATCAAACCCAACCACTTCAACCTACATTACTACCAGCAAAATTTTTCTCCTACTCAATGCATTTGCAACCCTATTAAACCCTCCACTTCTATCTTTGAACACAAATGTGTAGCTTTGCATGAACTCTACCCACTTCAAATGTCTTTGGTTCAATTTACCTTAGTAATTTAGGTACTACAATGCCTAATGATCAGCATACATGACAAATTATTTTGGCAATAAATAATGCCTCCATTTCTTTAAGGTTTGAACAATTGCATAGAACTCTTGATCATAAATAGAATACTTCTTCTTTGCATCATTCAATTTTTTGGTAAAATATGCAATAGGCTTACCTTCTTGGCTCAATACAACTCCAATAACACTACCACTAGCATCACAATCTACCTGGAACACTTTACTGAAATCAAGAAGTTCCAACATAGGTTGTTCTTTCACCTTCTTCTTCAATAGTTCAAAACTCCTTGCAGCTATTGTAGTCCACTTGAACTCTTTCTTATCCCCCCTTATTGTTTCAGTTAGGGGTGCACATATGCCACTAAAATTCTTAATGAACTTCCTGTAAAAACTAACTAGACCATAAAATGATCTCACCTCAGTAGCAAGCCTTAGAGTAGGTCATTCCAAGATGGCCTTTACCTTCTCTGGATCCATTTTGAGAAACTTTAGATGATACAACAAACCCCAAGTAGACTAACTCTTTAGTTACAAAGCTATATTTCTTCAAATTAATCAACATTTTCTCTTCCCTCAACCTTTCAAGAACACTACAATTTTGCAATAAATGTTCAACCAAAATCTTTCTAAAAATTAAACTATCATCCAAATAGACAATAATAAATTTTCCCAAGAATTTCTTTGGTATCTCATTCATAAGCCACACAAAGGTTCTTGGTGCATTGGTCAGTCCAAAGGGCATGAATAACCACTCATATAGACCTTCCTTGGTCTTGAATATAGTATTCCACTCATCTCCCTCTCGTATCCATATCTGGTGATAGCCGCTTTTGAGATCTATCTTTGTGAGGTACTAAACTCCACTCAAACCGTCAATAAGATCACCCATTCTTTGCAAAGGAAACTGATACTTGATGGTTATCTTATTTATAGCTCAAGAGTCTATGCACATTCTCCACTCTCAACCCTTCTTTGGTGCTAGTACTAAAGGTATTGCACATGGACTCAGGCTCTCTCAAATCAAACTCTTCCTTAATAGCTCCCAAACTTGTCTATTTAGCTCCTTAGTTTCAGTAGGAGTCATCCTATGAGTAGCCTTGTTAGGAAAACTAGCTCTAGGGATTAAATCTATCTAATGACTAATTTTCCTTACTAGTGGCAACCCTTCTAAAATATTATCAGAGATGACATGTCCAATCTCACTTAATAGGCCTAAAACTTTAGGTGGAATTTCACTACTACCTTCCTTATCTTTTCCAAGAATCAAAGCATAACACATACACTGATGTTTCATACCATCCAAAAAAATTCTTCCATCAACAAGACATATCCTAGCACTACTACATACCTTTTCACCATCCTTTATCAAGGGCTTTAGTTTGTGGGAAATTCCATCCTTTGTCAGAGAGTATGTATTTGCATGACCATCATGTACAACATGCCTATCAAATCACCATAGTCTTCCCAACAATAAATGGAAGACATCCATTGTAATAATGTCACAGAGAACTTCATCATGGTAACTCTAAATCTTGAACTTTGCCAAGCAATGTTCATTGACCAGGACCTTATGATCATCCTTCACCCAAGTAATCCAATAGGATTGGAGGTGTTTCTCCCACTTGAGCTTTATCTTAGAGACCATCTCCTCAGACACCAAGTTGTCAATGCTTCCACCATTAGCAATCACATCACAACACTTATCCTCACACTTGCACCTGGTATTAAAAAAAACCTCCTTTGTCTTGGTTTAGTCTCACCACTTAATAAGACCCTCCCCTTTCTACTTTTGGAATTACAGATGGAGTAACTGAGAGGGGGGGTGAATCAGTTACCACAAAAACAAATTTGAATCCCTTAGATGTCTCAAATAACTATTTACTTTTGTCATTTGGTAAACACTAACAAAAAAATATTGTAACTTGGTAGATTAACTTGTTACTGATCTTTAAGCATTCACAATTATTAACATGCATGCAAAAGTAAATAACATGAACACAAAAAACACCAGATTTAATGTGGAAACCCAATATGAGAAAAACCACCAAGTAACTAGCTAGCAATTTTTACTCTTTTGAAGTGAGCCCTATTAGGAGCCAACCCTGTTAAAGGTTTAAAAAACACACTGTTAGGTGTGACCTAGTTAGAGGATTTTATATATATTATAATTATAATTAATATAATTATAATTTCACCATATTAGGAGTGGCCTTGGTAGAGGTCTTTAGAACAATTCAACTAAACTATCACCTTGTTAGAGGATTTACAAAAGGGCTGTTAAACTAACTCTGTTAAGAGATTTAGGAATCACTACTACAATAGTTAGAAAGTAACAATGAAATGACCTAAATAAGATGCAACTAAATTTTTTGATTACAAATCTCTATTTTGTACCATTAGATCCTCCTTTATCAAATATAGCTTTGCTACTCCTTAATGATCTCTGAATCTTCTTCAAAATTTTCTCTCACAATAATCAATCCACCTTCACAGTCATATCACATCAAATTCATCACACTTAAAATTTGCAACTTTACCTCTCATATATACCATTTAGATTATCAAGTCAGCTCATTTACAAGTTACATTTACCAATAAACCATACATCATTCGGCTACAAATATTACATTAATTAAATAAACCTTATTTTCCAAAATAATGAAATCCTTCATACTACTCCAGAAATAATTTCCTGAGTTAACCATCTCAACTTAGTTAACCTTGCAATTTCTGCAAAATCCTTTGGCTGCCAAGTGAACTCGGTAAGAATTGAATTTGAGAGCTCAATAAGAATTGTTCTCTTCCATATTTTCCCTTGATGACTGAGTAAGTTTGGTAGACTCAATTTCCTTTGCTAACCTTGAAAACTCAGTAACAACTGTCTACACAAGGTAAAGTCTGAGAATGCTCGATAGACATTTTGAATCTTCTTACAAACCAATTGAGCTTGGTAGACTCTTACTGATAACTAATATAACATTTGTTTAACATCAAATACAACACACATCTGAACAATTGTATCCAACAATGTCCCTCTTTGGCATTGATGGAAACACAACACATCATAGCAGAATGAAATTGGAAAACAAGTATTTTCTGATAGAATGCTTCTCCCTCTTACATTCCATTCCAAAAACTTTAGTTATCTATAGGAAAACTCTCCCTCTTTCATAGTAATCTCTCCCTCTTGCATAAACTCTCTTTTTCATGCAAATTTCAGAAAAGTATGATAGTAAACTCTCCCTATTTGACAAGACATGCCAAAGACAACACAACTCAAATGAATTTCAATGTACGTTAAGTACTGATTCATATGTAATGTCTTCATTACTTTGCTACATCAATTGATAGATCTTCAACTATGTTCCTGTTGATGCATCACTAAAACTATATTTTAGTGAGCTTCAGATAGGGGAATGACCCCTAACTTACCTCTTAGATACAAGAATGCATCTTTAGGTAAAGACTTTGTGAATATGTCACCAATTTGTTCCTTTGTATGGACATATTCCAATTTGATCTCCTTATCCTACACCAATTCTCTGACAAAGTGATACTTTATAGCAATATGCTTGATTTTTGAATGCATCATTGGATTTTTGGATATTTTAATTGCACTTGTATTGTCACAAAACATGACAACTAGTTCTTTAATCTCTACCTTAATGCCTTCCAATAATTTTTTAAACCAAAGAATGTTTGAATAGTTTACTATTGCTACAACATATTCTGCCTCTGCCATGGACTGGGATGTACAATTTTACTTTTTACTTTTCTAAGAAACTAACCTCCAAGAAAGAAAGCTCCTCCACTTGTACTCTTCCTATCATTAATATTTTGTGCCCAATCTGCATTAGTAAACACTTTTAAATCTAGATTTCCTCCAAGTTTATACCATAATCCATAATCTTCAGTTCCTTTCAAATATCTCATGATTTTTTTGATTGCCATCATGTGATTTTCTTTTGGTTTTGCTAAAAATCTTGTTACAATTCCAACTACAAGGGCAATATTAGGTCTTGTATGCACTACATATTACAGCTTTCCAATCATAGATATATACAATGTCTAATCCACTTGCTTTGATTCATCATCCTTGGTAATCCAGTACACATAGGGGTCCCAACTAGTTTGCAGTCTTCCATCCCAAACTTTTTCAATATCTTCTTAATGTATTTAGATTGAGTGATGTAGATGTCATTCTTATTCTGCTGAATTTGAAGACCAACAAAGAATTTGATCTCACCAAACATTAACATTTCAAATTACTTGATCATTTTTTTTTTTAATTCTTTGCAAAGATCATCATTTCCTATGAACAAAGTATCATTTACAAATATTTTTGCCAAAACAATCTTATTATCTGGTCCTTCCTTGATATACAAGTTACTATTATCATTAGTTCTTTGAAAACCAATCTAAGTAAGATAGTTATGCAATCTCTCATACCATGCTCTAGGGGCTTTCTTCAAACCATACAATGCTTTATGTAATTTTTAGACCATGTCCTTCTTGTTTGGATCAACAAAACCTTCAGGCTATTCAATATAAACCTCTTCATCTAGTATACCATTAAGAAATGTTGACTTGACATCCATCTGATAAACTTTGAATCCTTTGTGTGTAGCATATGCAAGTAAGGTTTTGACACCTTCCAATCTTGAAATAGGAGAAATTTTTTCTCCATAGTCTATACCTTCTTCTTGAGAGTATCCTTTGCATACCAGTCTAGCTTTGTTTCTTGACACCTTACCATCTTCATTCAGCTTATTTTTGAATACCCACTTAGTTCCAATCACATTTTTTTCTTTAAGCCTAGGTACAAGAGTCCATATTTTATTTTTTCCTATTTTCTCTATCTCTTCATTCATAGCCTCAATCCAACTTTCATTTTCTAATGCATCTTTGACACTTCTAGGTTCAAAATCAACAAGTAAATAAGTACCTTTCAACTTACTTCTTGTCATAGGTCCTTCCGATTTATCTCCAATGATTTGATCTTGTGCATGATGCCTCCTAATATATGTAGCTAATACACATTCCTTCCATTTTGAATGCTTTGCATTTTTATCCTCTTGCACTTTAGCTTCAGGTTCTAACTATTATGTCTACTGCTCGGGTCCTTCAGACTCGGTAGGCATTGGCTCATTAGCATCAAAATGTGACTCAGGTTCCTATAGCTCAATTTGAACTTCATGTAGCTTGGTCACTAAAGATTTGAGAGGAGAAGATTCTTCATTGATAGGTATATCCAGCACTGTATCAGGTTCAATGAAAAAAAATCTCATGTAGTCTTCTAGTTCCCTTTTGCTTTCTTCTTCAGTTCTTTCTACAAACTCATCAACTTTTACATGTGCACTTTCTATGACTTTGTGAGTAGACAAATTCAAACATCTATATGCTTTACTTTTGCAAGAATATTCCAAAAATATTCCTTCATCACCCTTCACATCAAATTTACCTTTTCTAGATTCTTTCAAAATGTAACATTTTCTTCCAAATACTTTTAGGTAACTTACATTGGGTTTGTAACCATACCATAGCTCATAGGAGGTTTTGAATGAGTCCTTCTTCAGTTGTACTTAGTTCAAGGTCTGAACTATAGTGTTGATAGCTTCCTTCCAGTATTTGATAGCAATGCTCTTTTCAATCATTAAGGTTCTTGCATAGTCCATGATAGATCTATTCCTTCTTTCAGCTATTCCATTTTGCTCAGGAGTTCCAAGTGATGAAAACTACCTTTTGATTTCCATTTTAATGCAAAATTTGTTGAACTCATGTGAAATGAATTCACCGCCTCTGTCTAACCTCAAGAATTTTAGTCTTTTGCCTATTTCCTTCTCTACTCTGGCCAAATACCATTTGAACTTTTCAAATTCTTCTAATTTCTCTCTTAGGTACATGATAGTCATCATTCTTGAGTAATCATCAACAAAAAGAATGAAAAACTTTTCACTAGTATAACTTTCAATTCCAATAGGTCCACACAAATCAGTATGCACAATTTCTAAAATTTCTTCAGACTGATAGTTCTTACTTTTAAAGCTAGTCTTTCCCATCTTGCCAATTTGACAATTCTTACATAGACCAACCTCAGGTTTCTTTATGTTAGGAATGCCTCGTACTTTCCTGAATTTACTTATCAACTTTCACATGTGCACTTTCTATGACTTTGTGAGTAGACAAATTCAAACATCTATATGCCTTACTCTTGGAAGAATATCCCAAAAATATGCTTTCATCACCCTTCACATCAAATTTACCTTTTCTAGATTCTTTGAAAATATAACATTTTCTTACAAATACTTTTAGGTAACATACATTGGGTTTATAGCCATACCATAACTCATAGGGGGTTTTGAATGAGTCCTTCTTCAGCTATACTCAGTTCAAGGTATGAACTACATTGTTGATAGATTCCTTCTAGTATTTGATAGAAATGTTCTTTTCAATCATTAAATTTCTTGCACAGTCCATGATAGATCTATTCCTCCCTTTAGCTACTCCATTTTTCTTGGGAGTTCCAGGGGCTGATACCTATCTTTTGATTCCTCTTTCAATTCCAAAGTTATTGAAGTCATGGAAGATGAATTCACCACCTATGTCTGACCTCAAACATTTTAGTCTTTTCCTTGTTTCTTTTTCTACTCTAGCCAAATACCACTTGAGCTTCTCAAATGTTTTTGATTTCTCTCTCAAATACATGGCAGCCATCATTCTTGAGTAATCATCAACAAAAAGAATGAAGAAATTTTCTCCAATATAGCTCTCAATTCCAATAGGTCCACACAAATTAGTATGCACAATTTCTAAAACTTGTTCAGAGTGATAGTTCTTACCCTTAAAGCTAGTCTTTCCCATCTTACCAATCTGACAATTATTGAATAGACCAAAATCAAGTTTCTTTATACTGGGAATGCCTCTTACTTTTTTGAATTTACTTATTTTCATGAGGTTATCAAGTTCACATGACAAAATCTTCTATGCCATAACCAAATTTCTTCAACTTGAGCAATAAAACATGAACATTTGCCAAGCTCAAGATAAAATAAGTTACCTTTTCTTTGAGTGCCTAATCCAATCAACTTTCCTTTGCCATCCAACAGTCTTGCTTTTCCATGCATGAATTCCACTTTGGATCTATTATTGAGTAGTTATGCTACACTCAACAGATTGGGTTTTAGTCATTCTACCCAGTATGCATTATCACATACAAGTTCTTTAGTTAGTGAGATTCTTCCTCTTCCTTTTATGCAACAAGGTTCATTATTACCAAACCTCACATTTCCACCATCATAGTCTTCAAAATGTTCAAACTTAGTTTTATTACTAGTCATGTGATGAGAACAACCACTATCTATAATCCATGTATCATTTTTTCTCACATGAGAGATAAGTGTCATTTCCTCACCATTATCAGACTCATCTTTCACAGTAATGTAAACAATTTCATCTTCGTCTTCTTCATCAGAATCATTAGAATCCTTAGCCATGAAACATGTTTTCTTACCTTAGTCCTTGAATGATTTGAAGTAGTTCTTTCCATTGCACTTGTGACCTTTCTTCTCATCCTTATTCTACTTATTTGGGTACCTAGTAGCAATATGTCCAATTTCTTCACAAGAAAAATAGATTCAAGGAACCTTACCTTTTTATTTCCCTCTTGTAAGACATCTTGATCTTTATCTTAGATCCTTGAAATCCTTTCCTGCAAGCACTAAAAGCTCTGATACCAATTGCTGGAATTATAGATGAAGTAACTAAAAGGGGGGGTAAATTAGTTACCAAAAAAACAAATCTAGTTCCCTTAGATGTCTTAAATAACTAGTTACTACTATCACTCAGTAAACACTCACAAAAAAATGTTGTAACTCAGTAGATTAACATGTTACTAATCTTTAAGCATTCACATTAACATGCATGCAAAATTAAATAATATGAACAAAAGAGACACTAGATTTAACATGGAAATCCAATATGGAAAAAACCATCAAGTAACTAGCTACCAATTTTCACTCTTCTAAAGTGAGCCTTGTTAGGAGCCAACCCTGTCAAAGGTTTACAAAACACACTGTTATGTGTGACCTGGTTTGAAGATTTAATCACCCTGTTAGAAGTGGCCTTGCTAGAGGTCTTTAGAACAATTCAACTGAACTGTCACCTTGTTAGATGATTTGCAAAATGGCTATTAAACCAACTCTATTAAGAGATTTAGGAATCACTGCTACAATGGTTAGAAAGAAACAATGAGATGACTTGAATAAAATGCAAATGAATTTGCTAATTATAGATCTTTATTCTGTACCATTAGATCCTCCTTTATCAAATATAGCTTTGCTACTCCTTAATGATCTCTTATCATTCTTCAAAATTTTCTCTCACAATAATTAGTCTACCTTCACATTCATATCACATCAAACTCATCACACTTAAAATTTGCAAATTGACCTCTCATATATACCATTCAGATTATCAAGTTGACTCATTTACAAGTTACATTTACCAATAAACCATACATTAGTCAGCTACAAATATTACATTAAACAAATAAAATTTATTTCCCAAAATAATGAAATTCTTCATTGGCTGACCCTGCTCGATAAACAATACTCTAAAAACAATTTCTTGAGTTAACCATCTCAAGTCGGTTAACATTGCAAATTCTATGAAATCCTTTGGTTGTTGAGTGAACTCAATAAGAACTAAATTTGAGAGCTCAGTAAGAACTATTCTCTACCATATTTTCCTTTGATGACCAAGTAAGCTCGATAGACACTAAATTTTCTTTGCTAACCTTGAAAGCTTGGTAACAATTGGCTGCACAAGGTAAAGTCTAAAAATGCTCAGTAGACATTGTAAATCTTCTTGCAAACCAATTGAGCTCAGTAGACTTTGGATGATAACTGATATGACATTGGTGTAACATCAAAGAAAACACATAATTGAACAATTGTATCCAACATCTACATCCTCTGAATGTGATGAGTGTGCATGCTCATCCACATGAGCAACCCTTGCTTGACCATCAACTCTACTATCTATTCTTCCTTGTCATTCAGGGCATTCAAATGCATGATGACCTTCTTCATTACAATGAAAATAGGTACCACAAAAGCCTCCTCTTCCTCTCTGATCTCCAAAGTGTTGATCACAAGAGCAGTTGAAACCCTTGCTTCTGTAATTTCTTCTAGTACCCACATCTTCATTATTTTGGGTCTCATTTTGACCTCCAAATGACCAATTGCTACCCCTTCCTCATTGACCATAATCTCTTTATCTTCCTTCAAACCTTTTGTTTAGCTTCTCTTCAACTCATAGGGAAAATTGGTATGCCTCTTTAATGCTAGTCATTCTAACCAAACTTAACTCCTCCTGAATGCTAGGTTCTAACCAAGTAAGTTACAAGAAACCTTCTCCTTATTTTCTTTCACATGCCCTGCCCTAATAAGAAGTTGATAAAATTCCTTTGTATATTCATTGATAGATTTTCTTGTTTTCTTTAATCCTTGCATTTTCTTGAACAAATCAAGCTTGTAATCAACAAGAATGAACAACTTCTTTAGTTTGTCCACCATGTGATTCCATCTTGTGATTTACTCCTTTCTTCTTCTATTTCTTTCCAACTAAATCTCTTGCCACTAGATTTTGGCATGGCCTTTCATTTTGGCCTTCACAAACTTAACCCTATCTTAGTCCCTAATATCCTCATTCTCAAAATACTCCTCTAGTTCATTGATCCAGTCGATCAACTCATCCGGGTTTAGATTTTCTAAAAACATATCCACATCAATTTTAGGTCTTTTCCCAAGCTTAGAAATGACCCTAAAACGCCTCTCCTCTACCTAATTTAGGACATTCCCATCACCTTTCCCTTCATGTCCAATATTTTCCTCTTATTTATTTTCTTCCTCACTTTTATCACCTATGGTGACATTCATTCCTCTACGGATCTCCTCCTATGATGCTTGAACTTGTCTCTAGAGGGTTCTAACCTTAGGAGGAACAACTTTGGACCTTCCACCATGTTCCCTTCATGGAGGCATCTTCTCTTCTCAAACCCACAACCACGCAGTCCTAGTGCAAACTACCTCATAGTTGGCGCTCTGTCTATATACTTAAGAAAACCTACTATGATTCCACTTGATGGAGACACAACCAAAGACTAGAATGAACAAAAAAAAAAAGGGAAATATTATTATCAATGAAAAATTTTCTATGGGCTTACAATAGTATTATTCTAGAGAAAAAAATCCTCCACATAGTACCTTCTCTCTAACTCCACTAAGAATTGCCTTTATAATGCCAGAAGTGTTCTTAAATAAGCCCCAAATGGTTTGGGGTTAGGAATAAATTATAGAATATACTAGTTGGCATCCACCACCAAAATAGAAGGTTCTAGAACTCATTTTATAAGTTAGTGTAAAATTAGAAGAATCCAGAAATGGTAGTCCAACTTCTGGGAGGCATAACTTTTGAACCAGGACTCCAATTTACAAACCGTTTACATTTCTGGAAAGCTCTCAAAGTGCTCAATAGCCCTATGGATGATATTTTCTCCTCTCCCATTTTTTGGCCCTATAAAAAGAAATTTAGTTCCCCAAATTTGACTTTGAAGTGGTCTTAGGAGGTCTCTAGGAAAATTAAAACTACAATAACTTTCTAACCATAAAGCCTTTTGACCTGGTCCTTTTCCTAGAGCACTTTAAATTACAAGTATAATCATCCCTCCAACTTATACACTCTAACTTATCATAATTTTGACTTAATTACAAAATAACCTATTTTTTGCATTTACGCATATCCCAAGGTGCTTAAAAAGTCTAACCCAGAAAACTAATAGTGGAATTGTGAGAGTTGGAACCTTTATTTGACCCAAATGGATATATAGAAATAAAAATACATTAAATAGAAACTATCTCTAAGCATATTTTTAGGTGATACAAGATTTCCCTTACACCACTAGATGCTCCTACATCAATATAAGTTATGATTTGCATAGTTTCTCTTTGGTCTTGGTTATCTTCCTAGATGTTTAGTTTTGCTTACATTGGATTTGGGATTGGTTAGAGATTGTGATTACTAGTTTGTGCTCATATATGTCATGCAAGAGATGACATAGTTATTCTTTTATCTCTTTACCCTTTTGGCTGTGGAGAACTTGAGAGACTATTAGAGATTTTATATGAGAGTTGTTCTTGTAGGTTATTGGTTTATGTGTTGCGGATGTCCTTAAGACTATATGGATTCACTTCTTTGAAATGTTGTGAGTGGATTGGTTATAGATTTAACATTATCTTTTGTAGTGGGAGTTTCTTGGTACATATTTGGTAGGTATTATGCTTGAGGCTTATGATTGTAGGTTACAGATTAAATATGTTGATGATGTGAGATTCACTTGGAATGCCTTTGGAGTTATGGATAGTTGGAGGGGTTTGGCTCTTTTTGTGGGTGTTATTTAGGTTATAGCTATTTTGACAACTACGGATACATGTAATTACCTTTGAATTGGATTTTTGTGCTTGGCATTTTAGTTGGTACTAGATTTTACAATCTTCTAGTGTGATAGGTTGGGTGGCTTTCTCTTTGGATGGCTTCTATGTATGTTTAGGGGCAATGGCATAATAGGAGGTGACATCATTCATGTTTGAGATGCTAGAAACTTTGATTTTGTTGTGAGTACCAGGATGGAGCACATGATTACTTTTATCCATGATGGTGGATGTGTTGGGAGCGATTGTTCCCTTGTTCATTTATGTGGCTACAGATTGACTCTATGTAATATATGAAACAAGTGGGAGATTGTTGAGATAATAGATATTGCACACATTGCATAATATTGTATTATTTTATTTTATTATGTAATGTTGTATCTAGGAGCATCTAGATGGGTGTGCAACATGTAAATATTCCCATGGGATATACATGATGAGTTGTATTGTAACATTGTGATATTATTTGATGTAATTATTTAATATTGGGAAAAAGAAATAAAATTTCCAATATTAAATGTGGGGTCAAGGGGTTAGGTAGTACATAGTTTATGTAATAGACTTGGTGTTCTTATGGGACTTGCTACTATATAAGCAACCACAAGGGTAGTTGTTGTGTCAGAAGATAGAAGGAAAAAAAGAAAGAGTTGAGTGGGACAAGGCTTGACAAGTTATCCCAGGGAGCATTTGTGAAGGTTGGAAGCATGGCATGGGATGTGTCGATTCATGCTTGTTCACATGGATTATTTGGTAGTGGTTATGGCTTTGAAGACTTCCATGGTTGTATTGCAATGTTCTTTTGGTGACAATACATGGTGATGGATGCTTTTGGGAGCTAAGCTTGTCCCTTAAGGAGGGCTTCCTAAGGTATATCTTATGTCACAACTTTGTGAGTATGTTGTTTATTCTCTTGCATATAGATTTCAGTTGCATGTATATTTCAGATCTATTATGGGTTATGTAGAAATATTTATATTCTTTATTGAAAGTTTCCTTACACTTGTCTCCATTGATTTTCTTAGGTGCATGGTTTCTTTTGACATATCTTGCTAATGCATGTACTTTGGATTTGGAACTTGCTTTAGACAACATAGCATGATCTTTGAGCTGTGATCCCACTATTTGTGACTCAAGTCCTTCTAGTGATTCAGGTTGCACTAGATGCAATTCAATACCCTAAAACTATGACTCAAGTTCTTCATACTAAAACTTGGGTTGCATTTCTTGCAAGTCAGATACTTCTAGAGAATTCTACAATTTGGGAGATGAATCCTGTTGACTTTCAATAAGATCTGGCAAAGTATCAAGTTCATAATACACATATCTTCTATAATCCTTAGGTTCTTTGTTTCTTTCTTCTTGACTCTTTTCTACGAACTCATCAATTCTCACATGTGCACTTTCTATGATTTTATGAGTAGTTAGATTCAAACACTTATATGCTTTACTTATGCAAGAGTAACCTGGGAATATACCTTCGTCTCCATTGACGTACAGTTTTCCTTTCTTAGATTCCTTCAAGATATAACACTTACTAACAAATACTAGTAACTTACATTGGGTTTGTAGCAATACCATACCTCATAAGGTATTTTATTTGAGTCTTTCTTCAATTGTACTCTGTTCAAGGTATTTACTATAGTACTAATTGTTCCTTCTAGTATTTGATTGCAACATTCTTTTCTATCAATAGGGTTCTTCCACAATCCATGATAGATCTATTTCTTCTTTCTGCTATACTATTATGCTAAGGTGTACTAGGGGTTGATACCTGTCTTTTGATTCCTCTTTCAATACAAAATTTATCAATTTCATTAGAGATGAATTCTCCTCCTCTATCTGACCCATCACCTAATTCATCTTTTCTAGCTATATAGACCATTTCATCATTATCACTACTATTAGAATCTTTAGCCATAAAACAATATTTCTTACCTTTGTTTTTGAATTCCTTGTAGTTTTTGAATTACTTCTTGTATTTGAACTTAATGGTTTTCTTTTCATCTTTATTTTCTCTATTGAGACATCTTGTAGCGATGTGACCAGCCTCTTCACATGAAAAATAGATTAGAGGAATCTCACCTTTGTATTTTCCTCTGACTTTGGAATATTTTCTTGCAAGTAGGGATTCAACAACTTCAAGATCATTGTTAGAAATTGCTTCCTCTCCTTCAATTTATGATTGTTTGGCTTTTGATTTTCCACCTTTCTTGAGTGAACGCTTTGCCTCAAATGTAGACTCAATATTTTTGGAACTAGAGACATAGTTATCATAGTTATCCAATTCAAAAGTTGATTATCTTCCCACTAGAGCATCAAGAGTTATCTTATTATTTGGATCACATCTCAACTCTTGAATAGTAGAAACTCTAATTGCATAGATAAGAAGAAGGGTTTTGAGTACCTTACAACTATTTTCTCATCAATATCTCCACCAAATTCTTTTCATGCACTCACACTAGCTTTTATTCACTCAACATATTTTGCAATGTTTTCATCCTCTCTCATCTTCATTTAATTAAACTAGCCTCTAAAACTTTCTACCTTGGCTCTTCTTACATTTTCATCACCTCCATAGATATCCTTTAGTTTGGTCCATATTTCATGAGCAGTAGAACAACCTTTGACTTTATCAGATTCAACATAGTTAAGAGAAGAAGCTATATCAATCATCATGATATTATTATTATTTTTTTCAACAATTTTGTCAATTGTCAATGTTCTAGTAGTAACTTTGTATTCATTGTCAAGATACTTACATCCTAGATCATTGATAGTCTCCAAGTGTAACCTCATCAGATTTTTCCATGCTATAAATTTATCTCTTTTCAATTTTGGAATATCTCTTTTATAATACATCCTTGATCTTTAGCTTAGGTCCTTGAAACCTTTTCTACAAGCACCAAAAGCTCTAATACCAATTGTTGGAAATATAGGAGGAGTAATTGAGAGGGAAGGGGTGAATCAATTACCACTAAAATAAATCCTATATCCCTTAGGTATTAATACAAATCAAAACATAAACTATATTTTACTGTAAGTCGATAAGCACACATGCACTTCATTAATGCTATAGCGTGGAAAATATTGAAAATCAATTATTACCTGAAAGTAATAGATCTTTAAGATGTTAACTATGATTAACCTTAATTGTACTTAGTCTCATACACATGAAAGAAAAAAACATGAACACAAGTGACACCAAGATTTAATGTGGAAACTCAATTTGGAAAAACCACTAATTACAACTAGTTACTTGTTTTCACTCTTATAAAGTGAATCTTGTTAGGAGCCAAGCTAGATAAATCTTACAAAATAAATTTTTAGGTGTGACCCTATTAGAGGATTTAATCACCGTGTTAGGAGTGGCCTTGTTAGAGGTCTTTAGACACTTCAAGTGGAAATGCCACCTTGTTAGAGGATTTATAAATAGTTGTTAAAAAAACTCTATTAAGAGATTTAGATCACTACTACAATGATTAGAAAGTAACAATGAGATGACCTAATTTTTGATGCAATTGAATTGCTGATTATAGATCTCAAATTTAGCTTGAATACTTGATCTTTTTTTATCGAATGTATCTTTTCAGCTCTATAAGGATATTCTTCTTATAATTGAAATTCACTTCCTTGAAGCATTCTCCTTTTTCACATAGTTTCTCACATTCAAACCCAAAATTTGACTTTATATATATATATATATATATATATATATATATATATATATATTGCACATTAGCTAGTCAGCTTGAGTAAAACTTAGAATAATTAATAATCCAAAATAAAAAATCCTTTGTTAGCTAACCCTACTCAGTAGACACTAACCAAAATAGATTTTCCATTTTTAACCAAGTGAGCTCAGTTAACTCTAGTTTTCATACCAACTACTTTGTATCATAAGTGAACTCCGTAGACATTATCTTCTATAAATTATCTTTAGTAACCATATGAGCTTGGTTAGCACTCATTACCTTTCTACTTTCCTTTATATCATGAGTGAACTTGGCAGGCACTGGCTTTTGAACTTGTCATATACAGGAATGCTTAGTAGCCACATAAAACTATCTTTATTGCCTAAGTAAGCTCGATAGGCATTGACTCGTGAATGTATGACATTTGTGTAACATCAAAGATAATATACAATTGATCAATTGTTTTCAACAAAATATTTCTCTTTGTGTCTATATGAGAAATGAGAGAAACACATGTAGAATTGGAGCTCTCAATGCCATTGAACTGATATTAGTGAGTCTCAAGATCAACACTCCTTGTAGTAATAACCAAGTTAGGATCATGGAGGTCTCAAATAACCACCTCATTTTCTAAGAACTCAACTATCTTTCTAGAGGCTGAATGAAAAGTCTAAAAGACAAATAAGAGGTTCATAGTAATGGCTAGAAATAAAAGAACAACTTGTAGTAAACCACCTTCTAAAGAGATAGTTCCTAAACCTATGACTAAAAGATGAGAAGAATCACCAACTACAATTTGTGTAGCAAAACTCTAAGCAAGTGAGGTAACGAAATCAAGTGAGTGTGTCATATGGTGTGAAGCTCTAGAATTAATAATCGAAGAAGTTGTAAAAGGCAATTCTTGTCTAAAAAGAGCATGTCATTTACCTATAGGAGTAGGTCGAGGATTCAGAGAAACAATACTAGAATGTTGCATGGCCTCCTCTAATGCCTCAAGACATTTCCAACACCTAGAAACTGTGGGTCCTTCCTTGCCACAAAAGCTACAAGGATCACCTAGTCTTGGACAAAAACTCACCAAACATAGAAGAATTAACCTTTTGAGAGGGATTCTAAGCATCTGATTTGGAAGTAGAGTTGAAGGAACACCCATTTCCTATTGAATCTCACTTATACTTCAGTTTCTACTTTGGCTTTCTTGTAGATGTCTAAGCTAACAATGCCTTTGTCCTAGCACTAGTCATAGTATCCAACTGTGTAAGCTTTGACTGCTCTCTATTCAAGTGATCACAAAGGACCTCAAAAGTGGGCATAGAAAATCTATTCCCCATGCCATCTTTGGTGTAATAAAAGGTAGAATCAAAAATCTAAAATTCCCTCAAATCTTAGAGAGAATCAGATAGATACACTCAGTTCATCAGTCTTCATCTTTCCTTAACCTTGCAACACAGATCTCTATTGATTAAACATCATCAAGAAGTCATCAATAGTTAGAAAGGAATATAGTACAAAAGAGGTAATATATACCTCTATCTCAAGTGCCTTGAACTCATTCATAGTACCATACAAGCCATAAAGCTTGGTCTACATTGCTAGAGGAGTATTGCAATCCTCTAGATTGAACTATAGACTATTTGATACCTGTGATGTAATCAATCTGATTGCCACATCCATTTTGTTTCGATGTTGCATGATCTCATAAGCCCTCTTAAAAATAGTCTACATGACATCTAAACATGACCATAAGCCTTTTGACTAGACAAGCCAAGTCATCAAGGTCTTCCAAGTGTGGTAATTGTGAGGGGTCAGTAGTTCTAGAGAAGAAAAGGTCTCGGCCATTGTTTTAGAAAGGGTTTTTTAAGTTTTCTAATATGCTGATATAATAACAAAAAATATTATAAAAACACCCCCTAAAATGCAATAAAATGAACTTCAGCTTACAAAAGGAATGTGTAAATAAGAGAACAGAAAAAATGCTTCAGATATAAATAAAAAAACTTGGTACAAAATACTGGTGAAATGATAGAGAATCTGGAAAGTGCTTAAGAAGTGCTTTTCATTTCTTTTTTAGGAATATAAAATGGAGCTATAAAAAATAAGTTATGCCCCTCAAAAAATACAAGTCATCAATAGACTTCAAATGTTGAAAGAAGTATCAAACTAGAAAAAAATCACAAAAATTACTACTTCATTATCTCTGTCTCAGAACCAGATTTCCAGCGCTTCTTTCAGAACAAAAGAAGAACCCTGTATGCTTGAGATATCATGAATAAAAGGACAGGGCTCACATTTGAGCATAAAAATGATTTTAGAATTTTTTTATTTTAAATTAAAAAAATACCACCACAACCACTAGTGACATGGTGGTGGGCAAAGGTAGAGCAACCTGTCTGAGTCGAGCATGAGCAGAGGTGGAGAAAAATGGTAGTAGTGGCACTGATGGAGGTAGCGTCAATGGTAGCATTCAGTACTGATGATGGTGGAAATAATAAAATTGACGACCAAAGGGAGCAACAGTGCTAGAAGGTACCATGTGGGCAAGAAAATGAAATTTTCAATACCGAAAAAAATCCTACGGGTAATTTTTCATTTTTATTTTTAAATGTTGCCTCCCAACACATGTAGGAGGTCATATGGCCTACTAGGAAAAAACAATTGCCTCCCAAATCAATGTTTTCCAAAATATCCAAACTTTATATGAAAATAGGGGTTTTGATGCCTTTTGGATCCAATTGTGAGATTTTCTTGGCCTCAAACTACTCTAAAAATTAGTTACCCCTCTATTTTCACAAGAAACACCTTTAAAAATCTAGATCTATTCTATCAAAATCTCGTTCTCCTTTTTCTCGAAATACCAAACAAGCTAGAACTTATTTGGCTCTAATATCATGAAGGATTTGAGAAATACAAATGTGCAAAGTCTGATGAACACGTGGATGAAACCTATGCCAGAGAAGAAAAAGATAGGAGGAGGCAAGGGTTTTCTCTAAAAAATATGGTAATGTATTTTTAGAAATGAAAAGGATGTAAGATAATTACAAATGATCAATCCTTATAGAACAAGATCAAAACCTTAAAAGGGTAACTTAAAAGGTACAACGGGTAACCTAAAAGGTAAATGTTATTTAATAATTTCTAATTAATTGATAAATATGAATGCAAAAGGTGCATAAAGTAAAATATTAAGAAGGGAGTAAAGCCCATTTAATAAATAAAATTAAATTAATGCTTTACTTTAACATTTTCATTCAAGGAGTTCTAGCATTCAAGTGTTTAGGAAAGAAAGTTTATTCAAGCATTCAAGGGTCTTTTGTTAGTATTTTCTCTTCAAGATCTAGCATCTTTTTTAGCATCAAGGGAGGAGATCTACATTGGGGATTTTTTTATCTTCTTCATTGATGCACATTTATATCCATAGCTTCATGATGTGGTTATGGTAGGTCCATTGCAATTGTGAAGATATCTTGCATCCTTCATCCTGAATTCAAGATAAACAATACAAACCATTTACATACATACATGCAAGGTGAATCTTAAAATTGATCTTTTTCTTTATAGTCACTTAGATTTATATTTATCAATTATGGTTAATTCCTTAACCTAGGGCTTGATCAAGGAAATCCCTCATCAAACCCCAACCCCCCAACCATTTCTTTTCTGTGTTGATTTGTTGGTTGGGAACAAAAAGGATTATAGATTTTGAACCTCAAGTTCACAAGCTTTCTAGAGTCATTAGTTTTGTAGTTAGGAACTATGTCAACCTGGTTGTAGGATCTACTTCCATGTCAACCCAATCATTTGGTTCATACTCTGGGGAGATTTATGGGTTTTGTTCCTGTCGTTGTTTCATTCCAAGATTCCTAGATGAAAGTTTACAAAATATTTAGATCCAAAAGTTCTTGAGAAAAAATACATCTTCCTCTATTAATTTCAAGTTGAGTCTTTCATATTTCATTTAATTTCATATCTTTATCCTAGATTTCTATCTTAAGTTGTCTGATTGTATTTACATAACATCTAGGTAGAAACAAAAACTTGTGTCACCTTTTGTTAAAAAAAAGGATCCTAGAACACAGACTGTTCAAATTTAATGACATAAAAATGATTTTTTTTTTAAGAATTTGGAGATGATGTATACTGATGAAATGTGTGAAATTGGATGAATTTTATGCCTATGATCTTTTAAACTTTTTTGAGTAATAATTTCTTCATCTTTTTTTACTTTTAAAGTCCTTTTTTCAACTGCAAAATATCTAGGTCATGGTTCCTGTCAAAAAAGTATATGCTAATCATATCTTTTCTCTATAATTTTAAAATATGTTATAGATTACATGTATATATAGGGAAAAAATATATATATCAATGATTAAGGTATATTTTCCTTGTTATAAGTACTCAAGGTTGACCTTATTAGAAACTAACAGTGTTTTCCTCCCATCAATACTTCCTTATCAAATCTACACATTTTTTCGAAATAAATTACATATTCTTGAAGAGCACTCTCTCCCCTATTCATAAATATCAATTTTAACTTATTTTCATATGATTTACTACATTTTTCCTTTATTGTGGGAGAATCCTCTAAAATGTTTAAATACCTAATTATAATATTTTAAAATTATAGCATATTACAACTTTATCAAAACACTGTGAAATTTATATAATGATGATATTGACTCCGAGATCTATGAAAGGGTATTTTTAGTTTTTGAAAAAAATTAAGTTTTCATAGAGTAATTAAATTTGACCAAAATAGGTTTAGTGGTCCCAAAAGGTAAGATAGATCTATGTTTTTACCCATATATATATATATATATATATATATATATATATATATATATATATATATGTGGGTAAAAACATAGATCTGTGTTACCTTTTACAACCACTAATACATATATAAAGTGATTAGTTCAATATCACACTCATATTATCATATTAAGGGCCTAAGAGAGTGTATTCCTTAGCATTGCATTCATCTTTATAACCTGGATTTAGTATTAGCACCCTTCTCCCTTCGAGTCCTAGCTAATCTAATTTGGATCATAAGTGAAATCATACATGGAAATCCCTCTCTTTCCCTCACACACATATTTTGAATTTCCTTGTCTAGTTTTTGTGAATTTCAACTTAGTATATTATTTATTAATAAAAAAGACTATTCATCAAAAAAAATTCTTAGTACCTCGTAAAGTAGAAGTCTACATCGTATTATAGTGCTTCTATTACATCATTGAATGCCCCCAACTGATGAAAGTTTCTTAACAAAACAAGCCTTTGCAAATTAGAAACTCAAAATCCAAAATATTAAAGTTGAAACTATGTTAAAACTGAGTAAAAAGAGGGGAAGTGATTGATCTAATTCCTAATAAATGCATTGTCATAATTATTTGAATTAGTCCAAATATGCATGATCACCACGTGAGAGGCCATAGGGATCGATGACATGTCTTCCCAAATTTTAATACTCTTGATCTAGTTTCAAAGTAAAGCAAGCCTATTGGCTAAATAATTTCCACCCCAAAACATGTGATAAAAGGTCACATTGCCCACTATAGAAAGTAAATATTTTGTCTAATTAATGATATACTTCTCATTCCATCTAACATCTCCTTCCACTAAAACATTTTTGTGTCCTTTAATTGTTAGTACCTTGGCACCACTATAAAAAAAAAGCATCTCAACCATTTAAGCCATTTTCATTCCTAAATTGAGTGTGTAAGCAACCAACACTTTCCTATAGAGTTTATTAAAGGGTCACCCCACTCGCTTGATCCAAGTTTCCAATGATGATCCATTGAATCTTAATTTTTTTCAACCTAGATTCGAGGAAGGCTTCTAATGTGGAATTTTGACATGACATTTGATGTGGGATATTGAAATAGCTTCTAATGTGGAGCATTGACACGAATTTATACATGGTGTATAGATCATCATACCATAGTCTCTGAAACTCTAATTATCACCAGTTAGTTTAATTTTAAATATTTGGTTTATCCTTGTACTATATAAAATTTTACTACAAGCTCGAGTATGTCTACTATTGTTTCAGTTCTGGATACAAAGGCAATAAGTGCAAGGACAGTTGAACCTAATGTTCAACCAAGTAAAAAATTTATGGGGAAAGGAAAAGAGATGGATGAAGACATAGATTTAGATGAGGAAATTATAATCCCCAATTTAGATATATTCAAGCTTACTCCAGACCAAATGCAGACATTTGGTGAACTCCTTTAGAAAAAGGCCAAACAGTAAAGATTGAGAGAGGAAAGAGACATAGAGTACTTGAGATAATAGATAATGCCAAGAATATCTTGAACGAGGCAATTGGAATTGAGGTTGATTCTTCTCAACCTATTTTGTTTCAACTTGGAGAGGCGGTCCAAAAGTTCAATGAGGACAAAAAAGGACAAGAAAAGTTGGTTGAAAAGGCTGAAAATAAAATGAATAATAAAGTGTTGGAGCACATTTGTCAGCAAATAGCTATTTGTCAAGTTTTGCTTTAATTGATTTTGGTCAATCTTGAGGCACCCTATTCAAATGTGTCATCACTTTTTGGCAAACTATGTGATGTCACTAAGTATACTAAGGAAGTAAACGAAAATTTTTCCAAAATTGATATTGATCTTAAAGCAAGTGCTCAGTAGCTTCAACTTGACCCTAGTTCAAGCTCTACACATTTCAAGGAGATCAGAATTTTGTCAGAATTGCAAGCTAAATTGTTAAGAGAAGAAGCAAGGTTTCATTCAACATTAGTTGACATACAAAATATGATCCTTCCAGTCATGGATGCTATGTAGAAACACATTGTATATTCAAAGACTCTAATCCATGATACCAACTTCTCTATTGCAGATCACATGATTGAACTCTTAACAAAAGTTCAAATTGCCATTAATACATGTAAGGTATTGGAAGAAAACTGAGATAAAACCTTGTAAATCACCCTCAAGGTACACTTTGAATTCTTATCTCATTTTAGTGTCTCCATATAAATATGTTAGAATAAATCTTTGGCATTACTGTCAAAAAAGGGGAAATGAGATATGGGAGAAAAGTTACAAGGTGAGATATGTTATTATATGATAGAAAGGTTATATGTATATAGAGGAACACATGGTATGGGGGAGAAATATGCTATGATGGAGATCTACTCTATATATACCTCACAAAGATCAATTTTGGAAAATCTCAAAAATATAGTATACTTTACTAAGCTAGTATCAAATGGTGATGAATACATGGTATTCATGTTTTGGCTAATAAGTATTTTTATCACTAATGCTAAAGGGGGAGATTATTGATGTATCAGTCAAGTTTCTTATTAGTGACACACACTTATTCAAATTCTATATAGCTACTGAGCTCATTGAATAGTTTATAGTGTTTTCCATGTAATTTTGTAGCCACTGAGTTCTACAGTTGCTACCGAGTCTTTTGGACTAATCTTAGTGGTTACCAAGTAGATTCATTTTGTGTGAATTCTAGTAGTTCAAACCATGCATTCTAGTGTATACCAAGTTTATCAATGGTTACCGAGTTTTCCATTCATGTGATGTGAAGATAAGGTCAACAAACCATTGTAATATCTACCAAGTTCATAGTTTGTCTGATGTGAAGCCAGTGTTAACTAAGCTACTTTATGCTAGGCAAGTGATCTAGTATTTTTTGAGCTACACAATGTTTGTCGAGTCACTAGTGTAGATCGAGTTCAAGACTACTTAGAAGTGATTAGTATAGACCGAGCTTCTACATCTATCGAGTACATGATGATGCCAAGTATTAATAGTGGATGTCAAGTATCAGAACATCACTAAGTTATTCTTCAAAACCTAAGTGTCTTCATGTGGGCTGACTTTGTAATATTTGTGTTAACTTGTATCATGCTAACTTTGTAATTTGTATATTTGAATTGGTATATATATGTAATGTATTGTACCATATCATATATGAATGTATGAAAGTGTAAGCATATATAGTAGATAAAGAGAAAATTATGAAGAACATAATAGTATAAAGAGAAACAAAGACATATCTATCATAGAAAGGTGATGAGTACAACAAGGAATCCCTATTAGGAAACTCAGTTGTAAATTAGAGATCTATTGCTTCATCTTAACAAGTGAACCAATCAAAATCATTTAACAAGGTAGACCTAATAGTCTTTCATAAATATATTTACCAAGTGAATACTTCATTGTATGTTTGTAAATCCTCTCACAAGGTGGACCTAGCAGGCCTAATTGCTCCTAACAAGGTAGATCATTAGAAGTGATCAATGTAAGCCTTAACAAGCCAACTTTATGCTGCAATACTAAAGTTTGTGGTGGGTATCTTCCCCAACCTAGTTTTGCTTTCTATTTGGTAGGTTTTTGGGTATCCAAATCATTGTGTTCAAGTGTTACAAATTCTTTTATGTTTTTAGTTTCTCATGCAAGCAATTAGATTAGATGTGATGAATTAAGTATTAATTGGTTTATTGGAATAAGATTTGAAATCGTTAAAAGTTTTAGAAGTTACTAATTCACCCTCCCCTCTCAGTAACTTAGCATAGTCTTGAATATTTCAAACAACTGGTATTAGAGTCTTGTGGTTCTTAGGAGAAATTTTAACAACTTGAGAAAATATCAAGGATAGGAAGATATTCAAACTTGACAAAGCTATTGAAAATGAAAAGTTGGATCTAGAAATGATCATTGCCCAACTCAAGAAAGCTAAGGAACAACTTTCCTAATCTCTGAAAAGAAGAAAGGATCTTGCAAATCAATTGAATGATTATCTCTAAATTAAAGAAAGAATTGAAGACTTTTACCCTTCAACCAGCTCAGATGAGGCAAATGAATCGATCAAGGAACTCCTAGAGAAGAATAGTTCCATACAAAAGAAGTAAGAAAGCTAAGAAGAGAACAAGAAATTTAGTCAATAAGGTTATGTGAAGTTCTGGAACAGATAAAAAAAAGATGAAAGAAGAAATAGATGGAAAGAATAATGAAATTTAGAATGAATTCCTTCTGCAAGAAAATCTTATTGATCAACTCTCCAATGTAAATAAGGAAATCATGATCCTAAGATTTGAAAATGAAAGAATGAAAAATGATATAAGATCTAAAAGACAAACCAATGAAAGATTGAGGAATGAGCTAAACTCTGAAAAGAAAATCAATGAGAGAATGATGAAATCTCAAGTAGACATGGATAAACTAAAATAACAAAACCTCTATAGGAAAAAATGAAAAGAAAGAATTGGATAAAAAGAAGAAGGTGAATCTTCAAAACAAGGTGCTTAAAAGAATCAAAGACCTACTTGCAATCACTATGGTAAGATAGGGCATACATTAGACAAATGTTGGAGCAATGGAAAAGAAAAATTCAATGGAAAATGTTACAATTGCAATCAACATGGTCAGAGGGCTAATGAATGCAAAGAGAAACCAAGATTTGAAGGCAATTGTCATAAATGTAAGAAAGATGGACACAAGGCATTAGAATGCAAAACAAAGACATTGAATCCTATAGAAGAAATTGTGAAAGCAATATTTGGTTGGGACTACAATACCTAGTGTAGATGTCATTACTATGGTGAATATGGACACATTGCTATGAATTGTGTTAAACATCATATAACAAAAAGAGATACCACTAAAAGATGTTTCATTTGTACAAAACTTGGTCATCTTACCAAGAATTCTATGAACACTAGTAATATTGAAGATGAGAATAAGGAAAAGGCTGATAACATTCGAAAGTAGATGAAAAATAAATGGTTTCCTAAGTCTAAAGAGGATACTGTTACAAGCAATGATGGTAAAGTCACTCAAGAATTGAGTGACTCTACCATTTCTAACTAAGTTCTTGAGGAAGAACTAGAACTAGGCTATCAAAGAAGACATCCAAAATAGTTCCAGTTGAAAGATTATAGAGATCCAAATCCATATACAAGATACAAAGGGATTATTGAGTAAAGTCGATATCAATTATTACTAAGTTACCTTCTCTACCAAGTAAGGTTAGGTCATAGACTATGTCGAGCAAGGTTGGGAGTAACAAAGTCACTTATGGTTACCAAATCATAGAGATGTCACTGAGTAATCAATGCTATATAGTGGATAATAGTCTATCAACACATCTGCTTTCATACCAAGCATTAATGACAAAATTTCAACAAAACACATGGAATCAAATTCATTTCTTACTGTGAATTTTTGAGTAATATTGCAAAGACCTATTTTCTATGTGATCAAGTAACTTGAGCGAATTTCCTGCAAAAGTTTTTCGAAGTTCTTTCAAGCTACCATGTGAAAATGGTATCCAGCAGTAGAAAGGTCAAGAAAAGTTTTGACATGTTGGTTCAAGGAATTGAATGGGAAGTGCCAGATTTCAAGCTCACACCCATAATTGCTAAAACCTTGGATCCAAGCGGAGTTCAATTCCAAATCCTTCCCAAGGTAGTTCTTGTTAATGACATTCATACTCATTTTAGATGTGCTATTCAAGAAATTGGTACTCTAGAAATGGATGATGCCCTTGGTTAGTTATGTGTTGATGGAAACCTAAAACCCAAGCATAAACATCTAGAATCCAAAGGGTTCACACATATTCCCCATATGCCCTAAGGATTTAAAATTAAATGGATTAGGTTTATCTTTAGCTGAGTGCATAGCGCTCATCTATGGTTAGAGCAACCAATTTCGATAACTAAGAAGATTATTCATCAAATCACTAGCCTCTACATGCTCACCAAAAAAAAAGTAATGAAAACCCTAGGTCAAGCAAAGTTGGAGAAGAAAACCTTGGCGGAGTGGGATGGAAAAGGTATGAAAATAAATAGTGTTATAGATGCAGAGTTGAAATTTGGAATTCATGTTATTGCTCATAAGATATATAGTTCAAGCTGGCTTAATAGTGTATCATGTGAAGCCATGGATTTGGCATATAAAGTGGTGAAGACCAACTTATCTTATGACCTTGTTGACCTATTGTTGATGTAGTTCAATAAGAACATGGAAAGTATTAGAACATCAAAGAACAACCTATACAAATTTGGTTCACTGTTAACCTACATATTCTTCTATGTTCAGAAGTTCTTCCCCTCTAAAGGCATTGTCATCTAGAGAAAAGATGTGCCTGTACTTTACCAAATAAATGAATATGTTGCAAAATTGGGTGACAACTATGATAGCATCATGGATAACTACTTCGATGCATTCAAAGAGAAAATGAACAATAGGTTCAATATACCAAAGAAGTTAGTTGAAGACTATAAGGATGATGAGTGCTTCATGGTGGATAGTGACAAGATTTATATCTAGGCAGTTAAGCCTAGAATTGTGTGAGTGAAACCTCGTGGCTATGAGGTGAACATTGATGAGACAAAGGATATCATTAAACCCCTTGTTAATGAATGTGTGGATCCCAAGGCCTCTTATGTTGGAACTTATGATGAAGCTAAGGCCAAAATTGAGCTAAAAATAAAGCTCCTAAAGGTGGTTAACAAAAGGAAGAGAAGGATAGCAAAGTTGAAAGCAAGTGCACCTCTCTTGTTAACCAAGAGAAAAGGTGATGATGTGGAAGAAGTAGAAGATGAGGAAGAATCTAAGAAAGAAGAAGAACCTTCGAAGAACAAGGGTAAGGTGATCATCACCAAGCCTACAAATTCATCCACTATGTAGTCTTCACAAGGAGGTCACCAAAGAAAGGAAGTAACATTGTATTCAACAAACCTCCACCCACTTTCCAAGAAATATTAAAGCTATTGGAAGAAAGAGTAGGAATAAAAAAATTTAAAGTATTGAAATATAAGATGAGAACTAAGGTTGAGCAAAAGCACATTGAAGACCTAGTGCTGAGTAAAATGGGTAAGTAGAAGTACTCACCACATCAGATTGTGTCTTAGATCTCTAGTGAATTACTAGAGAAGTTAAAGCAAAGATCAAATTTTTCTATGCAAACATTCAAGGACATATATGCACAAACTCTAAGGTAGTTACTATCGAGCATATCAGATGTTGAGGTGAAAGAGTCATTAAGGAAAAATGAACAAAGACTGACTCTAAGGTTTAATACATGTTTGGTTTTGATTAAAGACATTGAGCATGTTGCTAGAAATACTACAAACACTTGGAAAAATATTTATCATCTTCATAAATTGAGTGAATTTCTAGTTGATGTAGAAGATGATGATGATGAAGAAGATAAGGAGAAAGATGAGGAAGAAAATGTTGAAGAAGTGACTCACTTTGATAATGAGGATGATGAAGAGGATCAAGGTCCAAAAGCTACTAAGGAAGAAAATGATGATGAGGAGACTGACATAGTCAAGATAGTTGCAGCAGTCATTGCCTTAGTTCCTCACTCCCCAAGCAAACCATTGACTAAATCAAATATGGAGGCAACTTTAGAAAGTTTGGTTATGACTACTACTGATACGTAAAATGTCCAATCACTCCTTGCCCCATCTCAGCTCAGCACATCATTGACAGAAGTGACTTCCACTTCATCCATCGAGCTGCAGATTCCTCCTTTGTCTACCAAGTTGAGTTCTTTAGTCTTCACTTCTCCAATTTTGACTACTTTAGTTTTGAATACATCAGTGGTAAGCACACTAGTTTTGTGTACTACAATTTTTGCTTCATCAATTTTGGATTCTTTAAGCATTTCTATAAGTATTCCATTAGTTAGTACTATATCAATCTTTACTGCAAGCCCTAGAGTGTCTCTTATTGTTTCCATTCTGGATACAAAAGCAATAAGTGCAAGGACAGTTGAACCTAAGGTTCAATAGAGTACAAAATTTTTGGGGAAAGAAAAAGAGATGGAGGAAAATGTATATTTAGATGAGGAAATTTTAATCCCCAATTGGGATATCTTCAAGCTTACTCTAGACCAAATGAAGAAATTTGGTGAACTCCTTGAGAAAAGGGCCAGACAACAAAGATTGAGAGAGGAAAGAGACAAAGAGTACAAGATAATAGATGATGTGATGAATATCTTAACTGAGGAAACTAGAATTGAGGTTGATTCTTCTCAACCTATTTTGTTTGAACTTAGGGAGGCAGTCCAAAAGTTCAATCAGGACACCGAAGGACAAGAAAAGATGGTTGAAAAGGGTGGAAAGAAATTCAATAATAAAGTGTTGGAGCACATTGCTCAATAAATAGTCATTTATCAAGTTGAATTTTTGACAATTTTGGTCAATCTTCAGGCGTCCTATTCAAATGTGTCATCACTTTTTGGAAAACTATGTGATGTCACTAAGTATACTAAGGAAGTAAAGGACAAATTATCCAAAATTGGTATTGATCTTAAAGAAAGTGCTCAACAGCTACAACTTGACCCTAGTTTAAGCTCTGTACATTTCAAGAAGATCAAATTTTTGTCAAAATTGCAACTTGAATTGTTAAGAGAAGAAGCAAGGATCAATTCAAAATTGGTTGATATAAAAACTATGATCCTTCAAGTCATGGATGCTATGCAAAAACACATTGTATATTCAAAGACTCTGATCCATGGTACCAACTTCTCTATTGCAGATCACATGATTGAACTCTTAGTAGAAGTTCAAATTGACATTCATACATGTAAGGTATTGCAAGAAAACTGGGATAAAACCTTGGTAATCAACCTCAAGGTACACTTTGAATTCTTATCTCATTTTGGTGTCTCCATATAGATATGTTAGAAAAGTTATAGGGGAGATGTTATTATATGAGAGAAAAGTTACATGTATATAGAGGAACACATAGTATGGGGGAGAAATATGCTATGATGGAGATCTTCTCTATATATACCTCATAAAGATCAATTTTGGAAAGTCTCAAAAATATAGTATACTTTACTGAGCTAGTATCACATGGTGATGAATACATGGTATTTAGTATTTGGCTAATAAGTGTTTTTGTCACTAATGCCAAAGGGGGAGATTGTTGACATATCAATCAAGTTTCTTATTAGTCACACACACTTATTTATCCTTTTTACAGCTATTGAGATCATTGAATATTTTATACTATTTTCCATGTGATTCAGTAGCCACTGAGTTCTATAGTTACTACTGAGTCTTTTAGACTAATCTTAGTGGTTATCAAGCAAATTTAGTTAGTGTGAAGTCCAGCAGTTCAAACCATGCATTTCAGTGTATACCAAGTTTATTAGTGGTTATCGAGTTTGTAGTTCATGTGATGCAAAGACAATGTTAATTGACCATTGTAGTATCTATCGATTTCATAGTTCATGTGATGTGAAGCCAACTGATTTAGTGTTTATCAAGTTGCACACTATTTACTGAGTCACCATTGCAGACTAAGTTCAAGAATACTTAAAGGTGATCAATATGGACCGAGCTTCTACATCTACCAAGTGCATGATGATGTCGAGTATTGACAGTGGATGTTGAGTATCAAATCCTCACTAAGTCAATCTTTAGAACTTAAGTGTCTTCATGTAGGTTGACTTTGTAATATTTGTGTTAACTTGTATCATGTCTGACTTTGTAATTTATATATTTGAATTGGTATATATATGTAATGTATTGTACCATATCATATATTAATGTATGAAAGTGTAAGCATATTCCATGTAATTTTGAATGCAAAATATTCAAGTTATTCAACAAATAAAGAGCGAATTATGAAGGTCATAATAGTATAAGGAGTATTAGAAACATATCTATCACAAAAAGTTGATCACTACAATAAGGAATCTCTATTAGCAAACTTAGTTTCAAATCAAAGATCTACTTCTTTATCCTAATAGGTGAACTAGTGAAAATCCTATAACAAGGTAGACCTAACAGTCTTTCATAAATCTTTTTACCTAGTGCATACTACATTGGATGTTTGTAAATCCTCTCACAAGGTGGACCTAGCAGTCCTAATTTCTTGTAATAGGGCAGATCATCAAAAGTGATCAATGTAAGCCTTAACAGGCCAACTTTATGCCGTAGTACTAAATTTTGTGGGTATCATCGCCACCCCAGTTTTACTTTCTATTTTGAAGGTTTCTGGGTCACCAAATCATTGTGTTCAAGTGTTATGAATTCTTTTATGTTTTCCATTTCTCATGCATGCAATTAGATTAGATGTGATGAATTAAGTATTAATTGGTTTATTGGATTAAGAGTTGAACTTATTAAAAGTTTTAGAAGTTACTGATTCACCCCTCCCCTCTCAGTAGCTTAGCATAGTCTTGAATATTTCCAACAATGCTAAAGCCTCATTTTAGGTATAATCTAGTTTCAATCAAAAACACTCTATAACATATAGATGCCATATGGGTTCAACCAGAACCCTTCTAGGAAAATTTATTTTTGTATCGCTTGTCTTAGTCTAACATATGACATAGATCTATACTATAAGCCTATAAAATTAATTTATAATGGATTTCATGCTTTGAATTTTCTCTTTGTTTCAATGAGGTAATCAATTTCAAGCTAGTGAGTTTTTACAATGATATTAAATGGTGAAACATAATGAAATTAGTGTGCATAGGGTAATTAAACCCTTAGGTTTACTTTTATTAATTTTCTTTTTCTTTTTCTTTTTAGACACCATGGGAGTACCTTCTCATGATTAACCAACCTAAAAAATATGTATGCTACTATTCCTTAACCATTTCCATGTTCTTGCATTATTCATATACTAATACTCCTTACATTAGGGATTGAATCCATATTCTACAAATAAATTATTAAAAATAGATTGAAGAAGCTAATCAAAGAGGGAGATTGTTGAGAGAGATTTTTGAAGAAGACTATGTGTTTCAATCATTGTTTTGTCACTGATGTCAAACCTATTATTTTCTTGTAAGACAACTACTTATAAGATTTAATACGATTACTTATTTGATTAATGAAGAGGACTTGATCAATAAGAGGTAATAATATCACCTAGAGGAAAGGTTGAGTTATGACTATGTAATGTAGTACACGAATCAGTTAAGATAGTGATGACATGATGTACTGATAATCTACTTAAGGTTACAAATGTTGGTTACACTAAGAAAGGTTAGAAGAACAATTTAAACAATTTTTTTCTACCAAGCTTGACCGAATGGATAGTAGGTGCTAAAAAAAGTCAGTGCAAGTCAAGTAGAAAGTCAGTTGGAGCTGATTAAAAGAAAATTCTAGTGGATGTCAAGCAAGACAATTGATGTCGAGCAAAGTTTAGTTGATGCTGAGCACTTGTAAACTTTAGTTAATGTTGAGTGATCTAATAGATGATACCAAGTAACATAGTGTATGCTAAGCATTAAAAGATTGATAATGTTGAGCTACTGCATTATTTTAAAGATCATGGATTTGATGAATCTGAGTTGACAAGTTTATTCTCTTGGATTGTGTGAACTAGGTGGAAGATAAGGTTGATGAGCTGGTGGCATAGAATTCAAGGTAAACTATTTTAAGGCAAATTCAATGTGGATTCTACGAGAAGTTTCTAGAAGATATATGGAATATAGGGTAGATACATTGTATCCTACCTAATCCATCCAAACCCTAAATTGGATGATGGAGAATGAGCAAAAAAAGATCTTAATTTCCTATTTATAGGAATGGTTGCTCATGAAGCAAGGTTGTTATGTGTGAGAACCTAAGGGAGAGAAGGAGTTAAGGGTTTTGTTTCATCAAGTGAGCTAAGAGAAGATTCTACAATGGCATGTTAAGCAAGAAGGCTTAAGGAGATGAGTGCTTGAATGGTGAACAATCTATCAGAGTTGCAAAGTATGAAGGTCAAGTAGAATTGAGGACTAAACAAAGATCTGTAATTTGAAAATGAAGTTGTAAGTTGTATTAGATCAAAGCTCTACAGTTACTCTCTAACAATTGTATTAGTCTAGGGTAAATCCTTCGGATTAAGGTTGACCTAACAGTCATTTGTAAATCCTTTAACTAGTTGGCATTCCAAGTGAATGGCCTACAGTCCTCTAACAAGGCTCACTCCTAATAGGGTGATTGAAATCCCTTATCAGGGTCACATTTAACAATGTGCATTGCAACCTTTAATAGGGTCCGCCTTTCATAGGGCATCACTTCAAAAGAATGGAAAGAGTAGCATATTACTACTGGTTTTTCCCAAATTGGGTTTCCACATAAATCATTGTGTCATTTGTGTTAATGATTTTGTTATGTTTCATGTTTACATTTTTGTAAGTTGATTTGATAGTGACCTACAAGTTTTAAGTGATTCTATAATCTTATGGATGCATGCATGAGTGTAAATGTTTTATGGGTTCAATAAGTTGTGAAAAGTTTTATTTATACATCTGGACCTTGGATAACTAATTCACCCCCCCTCTTAGTTGTTCTAAAGAATTCCAACATAAATGAAATATATTTCACCCCACCGACATTCCAATCATGATGACATGCAATAAAAACATGAAAAAAGAGGAAATTTTCATCTTTTATTTACTTAATGCTTTATTTAATCTTTAGCTACTAACATCCATTTTATGTACAAATGAATGACATAATCTAAATCCCATGTGCATCCATAAAATATTTTTAGAGGTGTATAAGTCATATTTATTTTAATGCACTCCTATGACATTAGTCAACAATGTTTTTATATGTATCTTATTGTACAACATCTACCTTCTTGCATGTATGCATAAGTCCTTAAAAGTAGATATAATACAAAATACTTAAGAGCATTTTTAGAGTGTTCATCAACCTGTACAACAAATAATAGAAGCATAACTAATTCCATTATGTGTATGACAATCATTTCTCATTCAAGGTTGGTGATAAAATCTAGTTTCTTTTTTTGAAAGAAGCATATTAAATTTGACATAAGAAAATGAATACTCTACACCATCTTGAATGCAACTAATGAGAATAATTTTCTTCATAGTACACTAGTAAATTAGGATCTCATGCATATGACAATTCTCTCTCATTCAAAGTTTGGGACAAGTTCTAGTTACATTTTGAAAGAAAATCTACATAAGAAAATGAATTATATTGATCTTGCATGTGATGGATGTGAATAAACTTATCTTATTTGATTCTTGTTCTAATGTGGAACTCCTTATATCATCCTCTTCTTTAATATATACTAAAAATGATTAAAACATGAATGTTGAGCATCATTATATATATTCAGAATCAAAATTAATCAAAAAAAATTGTCATGCTAACCAATCATATATCATCTTTTTCGATAGTTAAAGAAGACAAATATATAATTTAGACAAAAAGTATAGTACTCAACTACTTCAAATATAATTTCTTCAACCTGAAAAATGGAAAAGCAAAAATCATTAGGGACCGTTGTGTTGCAGGTATAGGAATGGAGAATAGGAATGCATATTGGGAATAGGAATAGCTATTCCAATAACAGTTATTTTTTGGAATGGATATAAGCTCCTTTTAGAAGCAAAATGGAAATATGTATTCTTATTCCCTAAGATAAATTAGACAAAAGTAAGAATTTAATCATTTAAGTCGATGTCAATAAGAATTTAATACTTAGCGCTAATGTCGCTAATGACCCCACATGTTTGGTCTCACATTGAGAGGGGTCTAATGTTTTCTTCACATACTTGACCAAAGCCAGAACTTGTCGTTAAAAATAAAAGAAAGAGAAGGGAGAATCTGACTCTCCAGTCTTTTCTTACTTTATTTGCCCAACGTAACAGTCAACATGATGAAAATAGATAGGACCGGTAGATAATTATCGGTAGAGAAATCGTTAGAATGTGGTCCAAATTTGTAGAATATGTGGACTCTAATCAACAGCCCCCATCTCGACCATTTCTGCTATAAATAAATTTTAGATTTGTGAAAAAGTATCCAATTCTATGATCATACACCAGCTGTGACCTGTGTTCTCATTTTGCACTGTTGCGACGGATCGTAATGAAGTCCACAAGTTTAACATTGTTAGTTATCATGAGTTTCATCGTCTTATTCATTTGCTGTACACAGTCGAATACCGAAGGTAAGATTTGATTAATTTCCACTAATTTTAACGCGATTGAAAATGGGGACTTAGTTATTATAATTTTGTTGATTTGGGCTTCTGTGTAGGCTTTCTAAGCATCAACTGTGGTTCTTCCACAAACCGAATCGATTCCGAAGGTATACTCTGGGTTTCAGATATCCCTTTCATCAAAAGTCGGAACGCTTCCTTCATTAATGATCCATCTACAGCCAGTCTGCAGTATCAGACATTCGCCTATTTTACAAATTTGGCGACGAATAAATATTGCTATTTAATTGCAGTAAAGCCTGGTATTCTTTATTTGGTCAGAGCTACATTTTTTAGTGCACCATTGGAAACTGTTATTCCTATTTCTAGTGTCTTTGATTTATTTATAAACGGAGTCAAGTGGACTAAAATTGATCTAAGGGATACGCAAGATGTTTATTTTCGCTATGAAGAAATTATCTTGGTCGCCAAGAGCGAGAATCTATCTTTATGCCTAGCTCGAAATTCACAAACAGAAATGACCAGCTATCTTTACATTTCAACGATAGAGTTGAGGCCACTGAATTCTGCATTGTATAATTCAACCGACCTCCACACAAGCGCATTAGTTCTGCTTAAAGGGTTGAATTTTGGGACCAGCAATTTTATCACGTAAGTGTAATTATCACTGACTTTTCTTTAATTTTGATTGTCCTCCAGTTGTTCGATATTAGCTCAGACTGATCAGATATGACGCCGCGCTCTGCAGCTAATGAATTGAATAGGAAATATTTTTTCATTTTTTGTTTACTTTTTTATCTATTTTATGATTGAGTTATTTTACAATTGTAGATACCCAAAGGATGATTTTGATCGCTTCTGGCAGACATATTCATCGACGAACTTTGATAATATCGAAACAGTGGAGGAAATTATTGTGAAGGACTTGCCCAACCAACCACCTCTAGCTGTATTACAGACGGCCATTACAACGCAACAAGTGGGCGACCTTGTAGTCCCATATGCACTTCCACCTGTCTATGAGGGTGGCTTTTATTATTTTGCACTTTATTTTTGCAACATTAAGGAAACAAACCTATCAGTGAAGGACGGGTTCAAAGTCTTCATTAACAATAATCGGATAGTAGACTGGCTACGTTTCACTTCATTTCTGCAATGCCAGGTTGTACAGAAGATTTTAGAATTTGGCGTCATTGTTTCCGTAAACATAACATTACGTCCAGGGGAGGGATCAGACACACGACCTTTTATAAATGCGGCAGAAACGTATCAGATCAGGGACATACAGAATATAACACACCTCGAAGATGGTAACTTGTTTATATTTCTCTTCTTGAGCTCATAATATGTTGCCAAGTTCTAACATGTTTCATGAACTGTGTGATGCAGTAGCGGCTATCAGAAAAATAGCAAATTCAATCAACGTTCCAGATGATTGGTACGGAGGAGATCCATGTTTGCCCGCAGGTTATTCATGCATGGGAATCGTTTGCAACGAGGACAATCCATCAAGAGTGATCATCCTGTAATTTCTTTCCCCTGTCATTTCTTTCCTCAAAACGCTGAAAATAGCATTTAATTTTATTGTAATGTATTTCACAGTAGAATCCTCTAATATGTTTGCTTTCAACTCGTTGCAGTAATCTAACAAACTTCGGCCTCAGCGGCAACATCCCTTCAATGATAGCAAGCTTAACAGCACTGACAGACTTGGTAAAATTTCAATAGCCTCTACTTAATTCTTTTAATATCTAAGTCATTTATCTCGTTCACAGTCAGAGTGACGAAATTTATGGTATCATTTCCAGCTGCTAGGAAGCAATAACTTGTCAGGTTCTATACCAGACCTCAGTTCTTTGAAGAATCTTACAACACTGTAAGAAATCTGACTCCTTATCTGTTGGTAGACTATGATGTATTTGTATAGATGAACGACAATGGTAATATCTGTGTGGTAATGTCTGGTTACTTTTGTTTTATCGAAAGGGAATTGCAAAGCAATCAACTTACCGGAGGAATCCCAAGATCGTTGGCGAAGCTTCCTAAGCTAAATCGATTGTATGTTCATGACTAATTACTCTGATATTTTCACATTGAATATCTACGCAAAAAATTATAGTAGCAATAAAGGTCGATCTTTAATGTGTGCCTCAACTTTTAAGCAGATATTTGGAGAACAACAAATTGGATGGACCTGTACCCCCAGAGTTGAAGAGGCCTAGATTAGACCTTCGGTAAGTTGAATGGAGGATTTTGCTTATTTTGCATGTCCTATTTTATTTCACGTTATGGCAATTTCGTAGCGAACCTAGAGCACGGATTTTACAAAATACGCCTAATCTTTTATACTTATTGTTCACTGAAGAGTGACTCCAAGTCATTATCCAGCGGTCAAGGAAAGCCACAAGATGAAAAACTGGATTGTGGGTTGTTTGGTGGGCTTACCGCTAATAGTGGTGCTTGTGTCAATATTTCTATGGAAATACATTCATACACCACGAGCTCACATCGAAGACCGTCCGATTATTCCACGTCAAGTAGAACGTGGAGGTATCGATTTATGGTTTATCGCATACAGCTAATTAAGTATTACCAATGAATATAATTTCTATTTCTTCTACTTTACTTAGCGAGTTTGACATCTGATTACATTCTACTAGATGGAGACCACGCAAAGCGGTATTACAGATTGGCGGTAGAATGTACAGAGGAAGAAATTAAGTCCGCTACAGATAATTATTCTACATTGATTGGCAAGGGAGGCTTTGGGTCGGTGTTCCGTGGCGAACTTTCTGGACGTGACGTTGCAGTCAAAAAACTCTCAGACACTTCTGATCAGGGGCAACAAGAATTTGAAAATGAGGTTTTCCCTCCCCGACTCACCTCTTTATTTTATCCTTCATCATAAGATATTCTTTTATAATTCCTATTTCCCACTAACATAATTTTCTTGTACATCTCTCGAGTGTAGGTAACTCTGCTGTGCCGGTTATATCATAAGAATCTTGTCAATCTTATTGGCTATTGCAAGCAACCTATCCAAGCGCTGGTATATGAATATATGCCCTGTGGAACGTTGAAGGATCATCTATATGGTAAAAATTATTCGAATCACAATAGATAACAATAAAATAGATTGCACTCAAAAGTTGCTAAGATGATTAGATGCCTACTGACAGGAACGCCTGAATTGGAGAAATCGCTTGATTGGAATACTAGACTCCGCATTGCTTTGCAAGCTGCAGAGGGTAATTTTAATTTAATTAATAAGATTAATTGATTTATATTTATTTATTGCAAAATAGAAAAAATTTCTGTATATGAGATTGCTTTGCTTAATTGCCTGTTATTTTGCTCATGCTCTTGCGCTTACATTTAGTATCATGGATTTCGCGTTATTTCAGGTCTGTTATACCTGCATCAAGGTTGTAATCCGCCAATCATACACAGAGATATAAAGTGCACTAATATACTTTTGGATGAAAGGATGACTGCAAAGGTTGCCGACTTTGGTCTTGCAAAGTTGTTGGACATATCACAAACACATGTTTCAACAAGGGTCAAAGGCACCCTTGGCTATCTTGATCCCGAGTATCTCCTTCTTGGTCTCCGTTAAATTCATTCTGTCACTAGACAATATTGCTATAATCAAACCTATTGTATATCACTAGCACTGATCTAATAATAGAAAAGTTAATATTGCAGATATTTTAGGACATGGTCGCTAACTGCAAAGAGCGATATATATAGTTTTGGAGTGGTTTTGCTGGAGATAATTTCTGGCAAACCACCAAGTGATGATATAGTAGCAAAGGTAATCTATTTAAGTCGTGAAGAGTGAAAAATTAGCTTTTACAATCTCTATTCTACGCTTATCATTTAGTAATATATATAGGATGCTTATTGGGTTTATTTCCAGGCAAAAGAGCTAATTTCGTGTGGACGAATAGCGGAGCTTATGGATTCTTCTCTGAATAGCCGATACAAATTATCAAGTGCTTGGAAATTTGCAGAGGTGGCATACGCATGCGTTGCAGATAAACCAATAGACAGACCGACAATGAGCACAGTAGTAGAAGAGCTAAAGGAAGCAGTGGCCTTTGAATTCAATGATAACAGCCAGTCTGCACATATTCGTAATACCACACTCAATGAATGCGATTCGGATATGATGCCGATGGCGAGGTAGTAAAGGTGCTATCCAAGTATATACTTGTGCATTGATTATGCTTTATAGGCATACTGTGTGTCTTTTCTTTTGCTTTTCTATGTGTTCGGTGATCTAGATACCTTAGCGTTAATGTTCTAATGGTAGTCAATAATAATTGTTGTACATGTCGCAAGTCTAGTTGAGTTGTTGACAACACAAGTTTAGTTTAGGATTGAGTTAAAGAGTTTTAGTTTGAATCAAATTCTTATGGTAGATGTGTTACATTAGGTGTCTATAAATTTTAGCTAGCTATCAAGTTTGTGTGTGTTGTTGTAATTAGCAGTTATGTAGGAATGTTGTTGAGTCAAGCTATTGTATAAATTGACATCTATTATTCAATAAAAACAAGTCAGAAGTTGTTTTTTCCTCCTTGTCTCTACTATTTTACTTTTCCAATATGGTATCAGTGCCATCTCCATTTCAAAAGAAGTTGCTGTTGTGAGAATGTAAGTCTCATGCTATTGCAGATTTTGTTGTTGTGCAACATTAGTAGGTATCTTCATATTTTTTATTTTAGAAATTTTGAAAATGGATATGCTTGTAGAAAAATATAATGGTCAAAATTTTCATACATGCAAATTGAAAATTGAAATGCACCTAATGAATAAAAGTTTGTTGGGCATAGTTAATGGCACTAAAATAGTACCTACAGATGCTAAAAAACAAATTGATTGGGAAATCAAAGATGAGAAATCTAAGTCTATTATTGGTCTCACTCTTTTAGGTTCAAAACTACATCATGTTGATTTAGAGAAATCATCTAAACAAATTTGGGATGGACTAACTAAGTTGTTTGGAGAAAAAACAACAAATGCAAAATTTTCTTTAAAGGTGCAGCTATTTAGCTTTAAAATGTCTCATGAAATTACTATGTCTAACCACATTAGTAATTTCAGATTTCTAATCAAACAACATGCTGAAGTTGGTCTTGTAATTGATAAAGATGATGCTAAAGTTATCTTGCTAAATAGTTTGGCTTCAAAATATAGCAATGTTGTTTTTACTCACAGTCAAATGTCATCATAGACTTTAGAAGATGTGATTTCAACACTCTTGGTTGAAGAAAAGAGAACAATTATAGAAGATTCAAGAGAAAATACTCAATTCATTCATGAACTATACTCAAACAACAATATGGGAAAGAGAATGTATGGTAAGAAAGAAATTGAATTCTTTTATTGTAAAAATGTAGGACATATTGCAATGAATTGTAAAATTCATGCAAATGACCTTCTCAAAGGTAGAATTAAAGAATCATCAAATATAGTTGTCCATGTTGAATCAATTGATGTTAGTAGTGATGATGATAGCATTGAAAATGAAGATCTTGTTTTATTTTGAAGAATTCTATACTCTGAAAATAGAAAATATTTGCTAGAGGCTAGATGTATGCTTGAATAGTTTGATGTGCTATAGGATCGGAGAAGCTATACCTTTAAGAGGGTTATGAGGCATTCCATATGGAGATGGTGTGTCCAATAGCTCAGGGAGATCTGAAAGTTTGGAAGCTTGACATCATTTATGAGACATTTCATGTGGAGATGGTGTGTCTAATGGTAGATCTATTACATTAAGTGTCCATAAACTATAAATTATGAGACATTTCATGATAGAACCATAACTATGAGAAAGTCTTACTCATGTATGACATATTTTCGAAGTATAATTTCTAGATAATGTTTCCTTTATTTGTCACATTAAATGGGGGTGTTGGAGTTAATGTTCCAATGACAGTCAATAATAATTGTTGCACATGTGGCAAGCCTTGTTGAGTTGCTAGCAACACAAGCTTATTTTAGGATTAAGTCACAAAGTTTTAGTTTGAATCAAATTCTTATTGTAGATCTGTTACGTTAAGTGTCCATACATTTTAGTTAGCTGTCAAGTTTGTGTGTGTTGTTAATCCTGAAGTAGTTTGTTGCCAATCTAATAAGCAATCATTTAGGAATGTTGTTGAGTCAAACTATTGTATAAATTGACATCTATCATTCAATAAAAACAAGCTGGAAGTTTTCTCTTTCTCCTTATTTCTGCTATTTTACTTTTTCAATAAGATTGAGAAGTAATCAAGTTATTATTAATCCTTACATGGATGGAAGTCATACAAATCATGTGGTTGATTTTATTTTAAGTCAAGATAGTAGCAGAAAAAGTATTGCTAAATATTTTTAATTTTTTGAGTTAATTTGCAAGGTCTTTATTGTTTTTTTGTGTAGTTTTAGACATGCAAATTCATTTTTGTATGAGAAAGTCCATTTTTTAATCTTCTAAAATAGATTTCAAATACATAGTTATATTTCTATACCCAGAAATCTTTGAAGATGAATAAACAAATAAAATTTTAATTAAACATTCATGGTTTTACTAAAAAACTTGGGAATAAACTTTGTAATATTCTCAAAACTAAGGACTGTAATATTTATGTTTTTTCCAACATCAAAATTCTGTTATTTCAATTTAAGAACTAAACTATTGCACATCAAATAAGATGATAGGAGACAAGAAAATATACTAGCGATCGCACCAAAGGTACAATGGGCACGCTGAAGTGTACTAATGTTTTATACAGTAAAAATGGAAGTCGCAGAAATTGAAATTGACATTTGATAACCATGACTACAGAAATTTGCCAAAAATCCATGTCATATGTTCTTTTGGGTTCTACCCTGCAATATAAATATTCACAAAAAAAAAAGGATGGAAAAATGTTGATTGCATTGTAGCTCAAATTCTATGGTTGGCTTAGAAATTTAAAAGGTAGACCATAACGTAGAATAAATTTGTTGTGATTTCAGACTAAAGGAAACCATTCATTTATTGTTGTACATTAAAGGGGAAAATATACATCTATCAAACTTCAACACAAACATCCTAATTTTTCTTAACATTCACATTGCTCCGCCCTTATGAAAATGATAATAGGTACGTCCAATAACGAAAGAATTCAGAGGCTTTTTCTGCAATCTCAGACTTTGGACACTATTGGACATATACAAAATTAAATCTACAATCACCGTGCTCCTCCTCTTGAACTCTTCTTCCTTCGCCTGAAATTCCTTCTCCGTTTTATTTATATCCTACAATCTAGCAACATAAAGGTTAGAAACTTAGAATAAACTTTTAAAATGATAATTGCGATTGAATTCTTAGAACATATAAAAAGAAATAGATACACAATTAAATATTATTTCTTCAGACATACTCTGACTGATACAAGTGAAATGTGACCCACAGTTGCACCATGGTTATAGCTGAAATCTGTTGGCTCAAGGGTTAGACGCGAAAGCCTTGAATTGGCAGTAGATGGGACACTCTTATGTTGTGAAAGCAGAAGTAACTTTTTAGCATATTGAATGATAACAATGATGTCACATTACTACATGGCTATTAAAATAATAAATTTAGGAAACATAAATGAAGACTGTGTATAGTCACTATTCCTGACAATAGTAAATGTGTTGAATTCCAATGTTTATGTATAATGTGGCCACAACTGATGACGTAAGATTTCCCTATCCAGTAATGATGCTGACTTATAATGTGGCTGCAATTGATGATGTAAGATTTCCATATCCAATAATGATGTTGACCTCCTTGGAGACCCTTCTATGATCTTGTCTGTATCGAAGTGCTTGGCTTTGAAATTGCAAAGTGTTTTGTTACAAACTTGGAAATATCAGGGTATCCCCATCCTCGAGGCTCTCTGCTTGGCCAAAAATTTTGTAATAGATTCCACATAAAGCACATGATAGGAAATATACAAATAAGAACATAAGGACATTAATAGATCCTTGCATCTGGAATAGAAAGGGAAGTTAAGGGTTGTGGAATACCACGAGCTCAAAAAGGGCATTAAATTAGGAGAAGCAATGTAAAAGAATGGATTGCAAAATCAAACTGGCATCATATTTGCCTAACATTATCAAAAAGAAAAAAAATCTTAGAAAGGATGGAGAACTATTAATAAATTCCAAAATGAGAATATTCAAAAGGTTCCAACTAGTGGCTGAAGTAGGGATCTTCATTGTAAACTAAAAAGAGAGAGAAAGAGATGGATGGGTAAAAGCAAAAACTTGTGTCACCATTTTGTAAAGAAAAAGGCTAACAAAAGTATACTTGGTCACCTTCAATGACATAAAATTGGTATTATTATTTTGAATTTGAAAATGAAGTAAACTAATGAAATCTATAAAAATGAATAAAGTTTAGGATTATAATTTTTGATAATTATTTAGAATAAGAATTGATAATTTTTCCTAATTTTTATAGATAATTTTGTAACTGCTAAAAAATGCTAAAAATTAGAAGTCTAGTTCCCACCACAAAACTATATGAAATTTACCTTATTTCCTTTTGATCTCAGACTATTTTATAGAGAACATATATCTATATATATATATATATATATAGCTAGAACAATCAAAATAAAAAATAAGCTTTAGACCAATATTTTGTCTTTTATAATGATTTAAATTTCAACTCACTTGAAATCGATAGTTATCATTTCCCACCACATTTTTAAAAATATATCTATTCTAACCAGGAGAAAAATTATACATTCTAGAATAGGACTCACTCCTCTAGAACGTCATATAATTTTTAAATTTTTTTGATATGATTTAATATTTTTTTCTTTCTCAAAACTAATATCTTTTTGAGTGTTAAAATACATGCTTGTAGAATTTTTTAATTTAAATATACTATATCTAATTAAAACACTATAAACTCTATATATTGTTGACTCTGAGCTCTATAAATTAGTTTTCATATGTTATTAAAACAATATCATAAAAAATAGTAAGAGTTATTGAAACACCACCTTTTTGAAAAAAAAAAAATTTATTTCTTTAGTAATTGGACGGTATTCCTCCTCCTATCTCTTTTGATCTAGTTTGCCCAGATGAGAGATCTGTTCCTAATGATGCTTGTGGGGCATCCCAAGTTGTAGTATATCAGAACTATGAGGTCCCTGTAGCTCATGTGACAGAGGCTCTCATGACTCCTGCAGTGTTGGAGGATAATGATGTTGTTTTAGCTGACTTGGTTAAGGATGTGCTACCATCAGGAAAGGGCAAGGGTTCTCATCTCTCCTTGGGGTTGATGTCTCGACCCTTTAAGTGGGCTTCTTCTACTCCTCCTCTAAGGAATGGGCACAAAACAGACCAAGAGAAGATTAAACTCACAGGAGATATATTGATTGAGTCTGGTTCAATGAAACCTTTGGATTCTCATTTTCCCAATTCTACCCAATGATGATTATTCTCTCATGGAATGTAAGGGGGTTGAATAGCATCCCTAGACAAAAGGCTATTCATAACTTGGTGGTTGATCATAGCCCTGATGTTTTTTGTATCCAAATGACTAAGCTCTCTGTGGAGTCTATGGTCCAACATGCCTCTAGTATTTGGTCTCGTGGTCAATGCCAGTATGTTGGGGCAACAGGTAATGCGGGTGGTTTAGCTATATTTTGGGATCCTCAAAAAATTTCTCCTCTTGGCTAGATGTCTTCTCCCTCAGCTCTCTCTGTGGTAGCTTCTGCTCTAGACTCAGGAGAGGTGATCATGGTTACTAATGTGTATACACCTGTTGATCTTGTGGGAAAGGCGGAACTTTGGGAACATATTCAATATGTTAGAAATTGTCATCCTTATCATCCTTGGGTGTTAGCAGGGGACTTCAATTCAGTTTTAAGTCTGGAGGAGAAGCATGGTGGTTTGGCTAGATTGGGGCCTTCTTCTGCTCTTCTTTAGCAACATATATCTCTTTTGCATCTCTCTGATGTTAAGCCTTCTAATGGTCTCTATACCTAGAATAATCGCAGGACTGGTGTTGCTGCTATCTCAGAACATCTGGATAGATTTTTTGTTTCTTGCTTCTGGGTTAGTGGCACCCTTACTATCTCTTCAGAAATCTTTGATTGGAGGGGTTCAAATCATTGGCCAATCAAATTTTCTGCTATAGGGGCTAATGTTCCAAAGCATCCTCCTTTTAAGTTCCAGTTGATGTGGCTTCGGGACTCCTCTCTTCATGATTGTGTTTTCTGTTGGTGGAAAGATGGTGCTCCTGCATATGGTACTGCAATGTTCTCATTTTCTAAAAGACTTCAATATGTTAAAAGGCAGCTCAAGATATGGAATAGGGAATGCTTTGGGAACCTTCACTTTATGAAGAGGCTTGCTCAAGAAGATCTTGATGTCATCACAAGGGAGATTAGAGATCGAGGTTTCTCAGAGGATCTTGGCAAGGCTGAATCCCTTACTTCTAGAGCTCTAGAAGAATGGGAACTTCGAGAGGAAATTTTTTGGAAGCAAAAGGCTAGAGTTGATTGGCTCCAGGAAGGTGATCATAACACTGCCTTTTTCCATAAAACAGTGCAATCTCATCGAAATCAGAGCAGTATCTCTTCTTTGGTTAATTCTCAAGGTATCCAACTGAATTCCTTACCAGCTTTGTTCCAGGAGGCTATTTGGTACTTCTCTACCCTCTTCTCTGAGGACTCTCCTCCTACTGATAATGAAGAAAATCTTATTTTGTCCTATATTCCTTCCCTTATCACTCAAGAAATGAATGATTATCTCATGCGTCCTATTTCTTTGGAAGAGCTGGAGGAGGAGGTCTTTGGCATGCCTAAGGGGAAGGCTCCTGGTCCTGATGGCTTTCCAGTTGAATTCTTTCAGGAATTTTGGGACATCATTAATCATGATTTGTTGGAGGTGGTTAAAGAATCCTATGTTAGCAAGCAGATGCTTCGAGCTTTGAACTCTACATTCTTGACTCTTATTCCTAAGAGAGAGGGTGCTAATCAATTGGAGTTTTTTAGACCAATTGCCTTATGTAATGTGGTTTACAAAGTTATTACTAAGTTGATTGCTAAGAGATTGAAAAGTTGGCTTCCCATTATTATCTCAGAAGAATAAGGTGGTTTTGTTGCTGGTAGACAAATTTTGGATGGGGTGGTTATTGCTACTGAGGCTATTCACTCTATGGCTACTTCAAGGGAGAGAGCCATGTTTGTTAAGCTGAATATGGCTAAGGCCTACGATAGAGTTAAATGGAGCTTCCTAAGGAGTATTCTTCTTTCTTTTGGATTTACCTCTAACTGGGCGAGTTGGATTATGAGTTGTGTTACTTCTGCCTCTCTTTCTATTCTTATTAATGGTCAACCTTCTCAACTATTTGGTGCTTCTAGAGGCCTCTGCCAAGGTGACCCTCACTCCCCATATCTATTCATCATCATGGCTAAAGGCTTGGGCAGATTCATTAAGCATCAGGTGTCCCAGAATTCTATTCAAGGCTGGCAGTGGGGTAATGGCTTACCTTCTCTTTCCCATCTTCAATTTGTTGATGATTTTGCTCTTGTTGGTCTTGCTAGGATCAAGGAAGTTGAAGCCTTTCGACATGCTTCGGACGTTTATTTGGCAGCTTCAGGCCAAAAATTTAATGAGCAAAAATCTTCCCTTTAATTTTTTAACACTCCTGATTCTATTCAACATAGGATTGTTGGTATCCTACAGTTTCAATTAGGATCACTTCCTTTGACTTATCTTGGCATCCCTATTGTTGTTTCTAGGCAACCATGTCTCTTCTGGAAAAATTTGATTACCAAGTTTCAGGATAAGGTAAATCATTGGACTCATTGATGGCTTTCTACTACTGCCCGGGTTACTCTTCTTCAAGTTGTTATCCAAGCTCTTCCTACTTATCGAAGCATGGTTCATGCTGCACCTATTTACTTTCTCAAGGAGTTTGATGTTCTTTTTCGGCAATTCCTTTGGAGTGTTAATTTGCGTAGTACTAAATGGAGCTTGGTTAATTGGGCAACTGTTTGTAGGCCTAAAAAGGAGGGTGGTCTTGGTCTTCGATCTGCTGTATTGAGTAGTCAAGCTTTGGCTGCTAAAATTTATTGGCGATGATGCTCTGGACAACATCAACTTTGGGCTCGTATTATCACTCATAAATATTTTCATGGTGCTGATCCTTGCTCTGTTTCTGCACTTCCTCTTGAAGGTCATGGAGCTCAATGGTTTGGCATACTTTGAAGACAGGTGCGATGTTGGTAAAGAGGGGTCTGTTTTGGATATGTAAAGGAGGTTCTCAGGCTTTGTTTTGGTTTGATGCTTGGGATGGATTCCCTTCCATTTTATCCATATACCCTCATCTTCAGCCTCTTAGTGACTCTTTTCTTGCCGCTGGATGGGATAAAGTGGCTCATTACAAAACTCCTTATCAATTGGGACCTGTTGTTGGTTACAGATGGAAGAATTCTTCTGATTGGCCTCCTAGAGGTACAGACATGGATCTTTAGGAGCTTTCTCAAATTTTGGCCTCTAGAGAGTGTTCTTCTTTGCTTGGTCCAGATGTTTTGGCTTGGGGCAGTACCTTGTCTGGTAAATATCATGTCTCTACTGCGTATCAAGAGATAACTAGACAATTATTTGGGGATGCTGAGCTCTCGTGGTGGAAGCAAGTTTGGAATAAAGTTTCTTGGTCCAAGTGCAATTTTTTCATGTGGCTAGTGTCTCACAACCATTGTCTTACCTGGGATAATCTTTGTAAACATGGATTTCAGGGCCCCTCTTATTGTGTTTTGTGTGGTAATGGAGAAGATTCTATCTCCCATCTGTTCTTCCATTGCTCCTATTCTACTCAGATATGGCACCTTTGGTGGAGCGCTTGGGGTTTCTCTTGTTGGCATGCTTCCTCTTTGCCTGAGTTCTAGACCCGCTTGGGTACTGCTCCTCCAAGTCTTCTTTTCTCCATGCTGCTTGGATTGCTGGCCCATCTTTCATGCTTTGGCATATCTGGTTGGAGAGGAATCATCGCATATTCCAAGATGTTCGGCTTGGTGTTTTGCATCTTTGGTGGAAAATATCACATTCTCTTCAGGAAACTATTCTTGTGAAGTGTGAGCTTGATGGGGGTATGGATCCAGTTGATCTTGCTATCTGTAATCGTCTCAATTTTCATCTGCAGGATGGGGTTGCAGCTCATAGGTTTCCTTCTATGTCTAGGCAGCTTCACCATCAGAGAAAGGGTCGGGTTAATTGGGATGGGCACTGGACTCCTCCTCCCTATGGAGTTCTAAAAATTAACGTTGATGGTTCTTCCCGTGGGAATCCTGGTCCGACTGGTATTGGCAGAGTGGCTCGTTGTAGTTCTGGGGATGTTAAATTTTTCTTCTCAGTTCATAAGGGTTATTATTCTAACAATCTCATGGAAGCTCAAGCTATTTTATATGCTGTGGAACAGTGTTGCTTGCGGGGATGGAGTAAGATTATCTGTGAGTCTGATTCCCAGATGGTGGTGAACATACTTTCTTCGCAAGAGTTTGATGATGTTAGTTGGCAGCTGGCCACTGTTGTTAAGTAGATTCTTTTCTTCTCTTCCTCTTTTCAGTTCATTAGGTTCACGTATATTCCTCGTGAATGGAATAGAACTACTGATTGTTTAGCCAAATGGGAATCTAGTCATGATCTGGGTTGGAATATTAGGGATAGGAGGCAATTGTCCTTTGAGATGGTGCAAGAATTTGATGATCTTGTTGCTCAGGATCGAGCTCCTTGTTGAGCTCTCGTTGTTGTATTCCTTTCTGTCTTAATAAATTTTTACCCCTCTTTTTGCAAAAAATTGGATATAACTAGTATAAAACATGCATTTAATAGACATTTCCAATTGGAAAAGTGTGAGACCATATATAACTTAGCTAGAATTAATTTTTCTAGATCATATGTTTGAACAAAATATATTTATAGATAGAAATACTCAAATTCTGTCATTCTAATAAGTCAACCTAAAAGGTGACACAACTTTGTACTATTACCTGGATATTTGGATTATTAATAGTGTGCAAATTCACCTAGCTTGAATGGACACAAATATTATGAAAATACAAGTCTTTAAATTGCCAACTCTAAATAAATATGTTCTTAAATATCCTTAAATTGTCAAACTCATCTTACATATCCATATTTTTATATATTAAATTTGAAACTAATGAAGAAACCAAGGATTTCCAACTTGGGTAAACAAAGATCTTGAAAGTTCCATTCACGTGGTCTCAATGTTTTACAATACCATGATATGAAATTAGCCAAAAAGGGGTGACAATATAATTCTTTGAATCAATTCAAGATTATTCTACTCTCTACTCATAGTAGCTATGACTCAAAATTACCTTTTTTGATACTTCTTGTTTAATAAAGAGGTGTATAGACAGAAGTCAAACATAAATGTGAAGAATACTATAGCGCTCACACCAAAATTCGATAATTTATTCATAATCTTGCTTCTATTTTCATCAGAAAAGTTTTGAAAAGACCTCATTTAGGATGGGTAAATTGGATATAATGATACTCCCCTTCAATTGAGTTTTAGAAAAGAGAAAAGTGGCTTGTGCCAAGGTAGAGATCAGCATTGATAAAGAGATAGTACTCTTAAAACCATCTCACAATAAGTTCTCAATCCTTTATTTCCTACAAGATGCTTCATTGTAGGGTAGCCATTGTAGCAGGAAATTACCTCACAAACATACCATGTTAAGGTGGATGTCTTAATTGCTTCAAATACTAAGATTACAATTTCTAAGTGTTTATTATGAGGTTCAATATATTATTTTATTGTATTGTTGGGCTGAAAAATTGAGGTTGTATTGGCTAATAAAAGTTTAGGAATCTCTATAACAACCAACCAATATAAGAGGTTTAGCAATCTTTGTAACAACCAGCAAATATAAAAGGCTAATGCCATTGGTTGATAAGAAAAGTAAAACATTCTTTTTACGACCTAGATTAACATTTTCTTGATTTGTACATAACCTATTGCTTGATATGATAATGTTTAAGGTTGAAATAATTTAGTGATAATCTCCAATCATGGACAAGTTGATTAGAGCAATGTTTTCTCTTGCACCAAGTTACTAAACACTAGTTTTAACTTTGAAACTTCAATCAATCTGGGGACTAAACTTCAACAAATGAATGAGCTCTTCCAAGTTCTACAATCAAACTTGGTAATAAAAAGGAAATATGTTTACATAGAAAAAAAAAAGAGTAAATTTTGACATAACTATATTTCTCAATACAATAGTATATCGAGTAAGACTACTACATTATTGCTCAATACAATAGTGTATCAACAAAGAGTACATCTCAACCCATATGACTAGAAGCATACAATTGGTATGACAAATAAAAGTTTAGAAAATAAGTAGGTCTCTCATCATTTAAGGTGGGAAACAAAAAATGTATAGGAAACACTAAAGAGTTTACCATCAATAACAATTTCTAGAATATTTTTTCACAACCAACCTAAGCCTAGTTAGGCAACTTATAGTCACTAAAATGTATCTAGAATTTCTCAACAATGAATGTCATACTTCTATAGAAGAAAGGAAGATACTTATGAAATGTGAGGTATCTAAAAAGTATTCAAACTTAAGAGCATTTTTTTGAAGAATTAGGTATTGGTTTAGGTGGTCTGAAATGATAAATGGTTTCATTAAAAGGCCAAATATCTATAAATTACAAACTATTGTCTAAAAATATAGTTATTCTGCCTCTAGGAATAAGAGTTGGAACTAGAGGAGGCAAGCATGTATTTGAATACTTCTATACCCATGCCATTGTAGTTGAAAAAATTCAAAATAAAACTAGATCTGGCCAAAGAGAGTTGGAAATATAAAGTCATATTTAAAAAAAAATCAAACATAACCATAGTATGCTAATTTCCAATATTGATAATAATCTGTATATATTGGTCAATCCATTCTAATAATTCTTTTTCTTTCTACATTTTAACCATCTAACTTCTAGAATAGGGACTATAGAACATGGGCTATGAAATCAAGATTGATGTAATGACAAGTTTATGATCTAGACTCAATTCTCTAGCAGATATCTTGGAGAGGAAGAACACCTAGCTACTAAGAATGCTAAAAATATATGAACATTCCATTTGGTTATGTGGGCATGCAAAATAACATTGTTTTATTTCTAGAATATCAATTACCATAGTAATAAAAATGTATATATGATAGAATTACACTATTGTATATTGTCATTTTATGTAAAGATCCACAAGTAAGCTTTAACTTCTGAGAATGGGATTCAAACTCATCAACCAACTTTTAGCATTATCAATGCATGTGCTTCTACCTAATTTTCATTCCAAGGGGTATGAACATGGAAGATGCCATAATCATTTTACCATCATGATTCTTTGTCTCTAATGATACACCAAGTCCCAACTCTTCCTAGGTTGCATCTATAGGCTTTCTTAACAAACTTCAACCTAGATGGAATAAGAGGATACCTCGCTTTGATCTTGAGACCTAATGACCTTAAGAATTCATTATAGTTTCCCTTTAATGGAGGATACCTTTATTTTAGTCCATTTGGTTTTGTTTGTAAAATTTTGAGGATGGACCACTCTAACTTAATGGACAAGACATTGCTATAGATGTGAAGTCCACAAAGCAAATGGTGAGAAAGCATACACATCCAAAACAAATCAATCAAAGTGTAGGGCAGTAGATGTTTACATTTCTATCAGATAAAATTACTGCACACTAAGAAAACTACCATTACTGTAGAGATAAAGGAAACATACAATATCCCAGCTTAAATTGCATTATTGAAAATAGAAATAAGGTAAGAGTCCTTCAAATTTGGTTTATCCATATGTATTTTGAACTTTTTCTTGGTTCCTAATAGACTTGAAAAGAGCTCTAATAATAGCTTCAGTACATATCTAAAGCTACATGTTTTTATATGACATATGTTAGATCACTTACTTGAGGTATAAGAAATGTTGGTTTGACTAGACTATTAAATTGATGGCAGTAATAACTAGCTTTTTTCCTTGATGGAAGTACTAACTAGCTTTTTTAGGAAAATAAATCATATTTTGTACACTTTTACATGATTTATTTAGCTATAACTCACTAGAACATAGCGATCAATCGAACCTTTTAAGAAGTAAGAGCCTTGGTGCGTGTAACCTGAAATCACAAATAATCAATATTGTAAATTGAAGTAAAAGATTGGTATATGTACACAATCAAGACAGAACAATACTCTCTATTTTTTCTCTTTGGAAACTATGTCCCTTCATAAAGATGTATATAGAAGCCAACACAATCTAGGCATCCAAGCTACATACCAAAAATTAGAGAAATGGGAAGAAGATTTCTCCTACAGTTGGTGTAGGTTGGCATAGCTGAAAGTGTATAAATTGTTGTCAAATGAAATGGCTTCAAAAAATTAAAGTGATCATTACCGTACATAATGGTTATAGGATACTTACCAAATACACTTGTTGAGAAAGTTTTTCTTTAAAAAAATCTATGGATATCCAACATAGAATAAAGAGAGAGGGGTTGGAATTTGAAATTCCCAATTTGACATGCACCAAAGCATGTGAAGAGAAGGGGAAATTTTAGGTCTTGCATTTATGATTGCTGTTAAAATAATATTTATTTAATAATGTAGTAACTGGGTGTTTATTATAATATCTAGAAACATCTAGTTACAAGGAAGACTCATAAAAATTTCCCTACTATAGCCTCTATAGAATTCTCTAGAAGGCTGAACACATCTATAAATAGATCAGCCTACCCCATACATGGATGTAAGAAAAATTAATAGTGTTTATTGAATCAACTTCTAGGTTTCTTGGTATATCTTTACTTTGTTCCAATCTATTTTGTTTCTCTATTTTAACTTGGTTATGTTGTTATAAACCTGTTATGTCTTTTCTTAATAGTCCATCATGGTATTAGAGCATTCTTTTCTCTTTGGGCTATGAATATATGTTTTTTCTGGCTAAATCTGTCACTTGCATGCTATAATCTGGGAGTGAGCAACACCAACAATTCTTGTGGCAAAAAGATCAATAAAACAACAAAAGAAAAGACATTGTTCAACAAATTTGTGAGAGGTTAACAATTTCAATGTAGGTATTAATTGTTTTTAAAAATCTCTTTCAATCTCATCCCAAAAGAAGAGAATTTGATAATGGAACCACTCAGTGTTACTCTACCCATAGTTAAATTAAATGGAAAAAGTTATTATAATTGAGTATCTCATATTGATATCACATCAACTCTTCAAAATTATTATGAAATTGTGACTGGTAATGTAAAGGTTGATGATGGTTTGTTAAAAAATGTGAAGTTAGTCATTTCATTGAAAACAAATCTACTTTATGTATCTCAAATTTCAAGTCAAGGCTAAAAAATAGAATTCTATAATGATAAGTTCTTAATCAAGGATGTCAATGACAATTATAGATTTATTTCAATTGGTAGAATGAAGAATGGATTGTATAAGTTTCAAGAATTTATTTCTAAATGTGGAGATAAACATATGTGTGCTATTCCCCAATATGATGATATGAGTAGGTTATGGCATGAGTGTTTGGGGCATGTTAATTTTCAAAGTCTCAAGCTTATGGAGAGATTATAAATGGTTCATGGGCTTCCAAAGATATCATCAAATCGAAATGTATGTGAAAGATTTACAATGGGAAAAGAACATGTGAAAAGTTTCCCACAATGTAAATCATGGAGAGAAAACACTTTTCTACATTTAGTTCATAGTGATGTAACGGGTCCTTTTGAAACACCTTCAATTGGAGGATCAAGGTATGTTCTTACTTTTATATATGATTATGGAAAAAGAATTTGGGTGTATTTTCTACAAAAGAAAGATGAAGTGTTTCAAAAGTTTAAAGTGTTTAAAGCTTTGACTGAAAGAAAGAGTGGAAAGTGTTTTAAAATAATAAGAACTGATAGAGGGACTGAATATATGAATAAGGCCTTATTATATTTTTGCAAAGAACATGGCATAAAGAGGTTTGTTGAAAGTAAAAAAAAAACTATAATAGAAATGGCTAGGTATATGCTTCACTCTAGAAATCTAGAAGCTAAATTTTTGGCTAAAGCAGTTCATACTATCATAATATATCTCGAATAGAATAGTGACTAAGGAAGTTTTGAACATAAAACTAGAAGAGGAATGGAGTGGAAGAGATCCTATAGTATCTCATTTTAATTTTTTTTGTTGCAATGCATATGCTCACATTCCTGATGAAAGGAGCAAACTTGAAAAGAGGAGTGAGAAGTGCATAATGGTTGGATATAGTGAGAAATGAAAAAGATATAGGTTATACAATGCTAAAACTAATGAAATCTATATTAAAAGAAATATATGGTTTGATGAAGATGTTAAGAATGATAACTCTCCAACATTATCTTTCTTTCCAATTTTGATTGATGAATGTAATATCCCTATAATAATGAAATTTGACATTAAATCACTAAGTATTTGACTAAGAATGAAATGATCATTAAAGATATCTAAATTATACATCAATAGTGATATTCACCATCTATAATAAATTATCAATTATTGGGTAATAAATAATAATGTATTGATTAAATATCATATATAATATAAATAGTTAAATAATATTAAATTACTTAAATAAATAAACAATATTTAATAAATAATAAATAAATATGTACTTGTCAAATACATAAATATATGTAATAAAAGTTACTAAGGTTACCAAAGCATAAGGATAAATGACACATTAAGAAACTAGACCCCTTCATAAATTAAATATAATACTTAACAAATGTGCCACATGTATGGGTGGATAATGTGCTAGTGAGAAACAATGTGACTGATGGACTTGGTGGAATATAAATACTACCCACCAATTGGGAAAGAGGGGAAAAGATAAGGGGAGAAGAACACAAGCAACAAGGAAAATTGAACACATCTCCACATGACCACATGACCAAGCTAGGATAGTTACCGTGTCACATCAGAGTCATGGACCGCGTGAAGTGTAGAGGGATCACTTGCCCATGTCATTCCCACAATTGAAGGGTTTAACATCATGTCGAGGTAGGGGTTGGTAATATAATTACAAGTCATGAAAATATGTGTATAGTTAAAAATGATTAATTAAAGTGCAAACTGTCTTTATTTTTAAGATGTAATTATTATTGATAATATACATGTTAGCTATAACTTATGATTATAGAAAATAAGGATAGAAGAAAAGATTCATTAATTTTATAATGAATGCATTATTTATAATAATTGGAATATACATAAGTTGTGGTAAATTATTTATATGTATGTTATATAAATGATATAAATAAATTTTATTCTATAATAGGAAGGTTATGTATATGATACATATATATTATGTAATTATAAATTGTATAACAAATAATGATGTAGATCATAATTAAAATTTGTGACAAAAAATTAAATGAATATAATAACTTGATCCAAGTTCAACTTGGTGGGGAATGATCCAATTATAAATTGGTGGAGGGCATTCATTGCAAATATCATGGAATTATCCAAGGTTATCACTTCATGTATTTTGTATCAGAGATGGGTTCATTCCCATTTGGAAATTATGATGAAGTAAATGGAAAGCTCATGGTGGACCACTAGATCAAAGATAGCTATTACTACCTATTTGGATTACATGACAGAGATGATGGTAAAGTGTTGGTATTAGAGATGGGTGTAACACCCATTTGGCCAAAAAAACACTACTTAATGGATACAACCTCTATAATGTTGGTATACGAAAATTATCTTCATCTGACCAACATGCTTGAGGAAGTATGATGGAAGGAATATTCTAATGGTGTCAAAATATTCATATGTGAACCTTAAAGGGTGCACTATAGAAAAGACAGTTGAATAACTAAGGGTTAGGTAACCCAATCTAGAGATGTCCTTAAGGCTGGGTTAGGATAGAGGGCAGAATAGTAAGTTATGTTTTATTATTGTATAAATTATAGCATTGGTTTTGTAGGTATTAATGTCCTAGTTAGTAGGAGAATTACAGTGGTATTAGAGCATGATCTTGCCATCCTATCGAGTAAACATGATCATAAGCATTTCAATCAATAAAAGCTCAAACTATTGAATATAGGTAATAATTTAGCATGGAGACATGATCACATAAATGATGAATATGAGTTCATAAATAAATTATTTCATTGTCAAGAAGGCAGAGGTAGAGTAAATTCACATGAGTTAGGTAGATTCCAAGATGGGTAAGGGCATGGGTTCCATTGCCTTGAGGAAATATTCCAAGATGGCTGAGGACACAGTTTCAAATACCTTGAGGAAAGAGTCGAAGAGAAGTAAGAACATGATTCCAAAAGTCTCTGAGGAAAGAATCCAAAATGGGTATGAACACACAAACCCAATGCCTTGAGGGAGCCAGCTTGTGGATGAGTATCTAGTACCTTGCAACAATGAAATCACCATCCTCTAAAGCTGTCTCATAAGAAGAAAAATGATTAAGCCTAATATGCGGGTAGAAGCAAGAAGTTGGCTCTTAATTCCAGTGAAGTTCGTGGACTGAGATCATCCTCTTTTAGAATCAGGTACCTCTTTATAAAAAAATGGATACCTGTTTTAGCCTTGGGTACTCGATCCTAAATTTAAAAAATGGTTACCCATTTTTAAAAAATCGGGTGCCCATTTTTTATTTTCAAAAAATAGGTACCCATTTTTGAAAATATTAAAAATTTGAATTTTTAGAAACTGATACAATTTTTCTAAAAGTAAAAAACATGTCTCAATTTTTTAAAATTCGGGTACCCATTTTTAACTTTTAAAAAATGGGTAGTCGTTTCTAAAAAGTTCAATTTTTTTTATTTCTTTGGGGATTTTGAATGCATTTTAAATGTTTCTTTTAATTTTTCAAAACGGGTACCTTTTTTTTTGGATTTCAAATAACGTGTGTCTATTTCTTACAACATGGGGTGGGATTTTATTTTCCTCCCTTAGATTTTAATTCGAGATAGTTTTGGTGAGACAAATCCTATGCCTTGACCTCTCAAGAATTGGCTAAGGCATTGAACTTACAAATGCATGCCTTGCAATAATTTTTAGAGGGTCTTCCCGATCAATTTTGTTTAAAGAACAAAAACCAATTAGAGCTCTCACTATCCCCAATTTTAGTGTTATGATTTTATTTATCATAATGAATACCCATTAGAGCTCTTAGAAACATAATTTTTTTAGATATATGATTTTATTTATCTTTTTTTGCATTACTTTTTAATCAAAAGCAGTACCAAAATGTAAAATAGTGAGGTTCACTAAAATTTTAATAACTTTTTATTTTATGATTTTTCTTAAATTAATTTATATTTCATCAATCTACATACAATTATTTTGATGTTAAAACAAAGATTTTTTGAAATAAGTAAAATTTTGATCAAATTATGGTGTTTGTACATGAGAGGTTTTAAAATTTACCTTTATATCCAATTCAAAATTATAATGAATGTATTATTTATAATAATTAGAATATACATAAACTTTGGTAAATTATTTATATATAGGTTATATAAATGATATCAATAAATTTTATCCTATAATAGGAAGATTATGCATATGATACATATATATGATGGAATTATAAATTGTATAACAAATAATGATATAGATCATAATTAAAATTTGTGATAAAAAATTAAATGAATATAATAACTTGATCCAAGTTCAACTTAGTGAGGAATGATCCAAGTATAACTTGGTAGAGCGCATTCATTACGAATGTCATGGAACGATCCAAGGTTATTGCTTCACATATATTGTATCAGAGATGGGTTCATTCCTATTTGGAAATTATGATGAAGTAAATGTAAAGCTCTTGGTGTCAGTATCAAAAATAGGTATTACTACATGTTTCGCTGACTCAACAGAAATGATGGTAAAGTGATTCTATCAAAGATGGCTATAACACCCATTTGGTAAAAACAACACTACTTAATGGATACAACCTCTATAATGTTGGTATGTAAGAATTATCTCCATCTAACCAACATGCTTTAGGAAGTATAATCAAAGGAATATTCTAATGGTGTCAACATATGCATATGTGAACCTTAAAGGGTGCACTCTAGAAAAGATGTTTAAATAACTAAGGGTTAGTTAAACAGATCTAGAGACATTTTTAAGGTTGGGTTACGATAGAGAGTAGAATAGTAAAATATATTTTATTATTGTATAAATTATAACATTGATTTTGTAGGTATTAATGTCTTAGTTAGTGGGGATATTACAGTGGTATCAAAGTATGATCTTCCCATCCTATCAAGTAAACATGATCATAAGAATTTCAATCAATAAATTATCACACTATTGAATATGGGTAATAATTTAGCATAGAGACACGACTACATAAATAATGAATATGAGTTCATGAATAAAATATTTCATTGTCAAGAAGGGGGAGGCAAAGTATATCCACACGAGTTAGGTAGATTCTAAGATGGGTAACGACATGGGTTCCAATGCCTTGAGAAAATATTCCAAGATAGGTGAGGACATCATTTTGAATAGTCCAAGATGGGTAAGAACATAATTCCAAAAATCTCCAAGGAAAGAATCCAAGATGGGTGTAAAAATGTAGTCCCAATGCCCTGATGGGGCCTACTCGTAGATTAGTATCTAGCACCCTACAAAAATGAAATCACCATCCTCTAAAGATGTCACATAAGAAGAAAATTGATTAAGCCTAATATGCTAATTACTAAATCTAAATGTTCTGCAAAGAGACTATTAAACAAGTTTAATCATACAATATCTTTTAATTGTATCATCAATCCAATTATTCTTGGAATCAATTGGATATTTTACCCACATTGACACCATGAAATCATTTTTCAACCATTATGAATGAATAAATTATAAAAGGTCAAATCATTCACAAAATGTACTGTATCAATATGTCATGTAACTCTTCATTATATTGTCAAATTCATTCTCGGGAATTGAACTAAACATATAAAAACCCAAGGGCTCATTGTGATTTAATAAATAAAGTATAAATGGTAATTGTTTGAGGACAAGAAATTTTTAGAGGGAAGGATTGTAATATCCCTCTAATCATAAAATTTGACATTAAATCACTAAGTATTTGACTAAGAATGAAATGAGTATTAGATATCTGAATTATACCTCAATAGTGATATTCACCATCTATAATAAATTATCGATTATTAGATAATAAATGATAATGTATTGATTAAATATCATATATAATATAAATAATTAAATAATATTAAATTGCCTAAATAAATAAACAAGGTCCAAGGGTTTTAGCTTAGTTGGTTGAAGCAATGAGTTCTAATTGTGGAGACCCTAGTTCAAATCCCAAGAGGGACATCTTTGTGAAATTCTAAGTCGTGACTCTTGGTCTTCTATTGATTGTGTTTGTCTTATTGTAAAATGTGGATTCTAAGTTGTGAATCTTGGTCTTCCAATGGTTATTTCTAGTATGGTCACTCGTAAGGAGCTTCAATAAGATTGTAAGCATCATGTCATTTCTTGAATAACACAAGATTTGTAAAAGATTTCAATAAAAAAAAAAAGAAAGATTTTGTTGATCAAAGATTGATACAAGTATTAGAATGTGTTTCAATCATTATTTTTTTACTGATGTCAAACATGTTACCTGCTAGAGAGACAATTTCTTGGATGATTTGAGTACTATCATTTGTTTGATTGATGAAGAGGATTTGATCAAATGAGGTAACAAGAGCACCTAGAGGAAAGCTTGAGTTATGATATGTAAAAGAAGTACAAAGATTAGTTAAGATAGTGATGATATAGTGGATTGATTATCTACTTAAAGTTGCAAACAATGCATATATTGATTAAGTCCAAAAGAACAAGGAAGAAGAATTGTATTGGCTAAGCTTGACCAACTACACAATAGTTGCCAAGCAATGTTAGTGCAAGCTGAGTAGAGAATCAGTTAGAGTTGAGAAAAGTTAATTTCAGTGTATGTCGAGTGAGTTGTAGACAATGTCAAGCTAAGTGGAACTTAGAGGAAGCCGAGTGAAGTTTAATTGATGCTAAGCACCAATAAACTTCAGTATGTGCTGAGTGATCTACTAGTGGATGTCACGAAAGATAGTGTATGCCAAGCATTAGTATGCTAGTTAATGCCAAGTGACAACATTATGAGTTCATTTTCTTAGATTGTGTGAACCATGTTGAAGAAAAGCTTGATGATCTAATGGCATAGAATTCAAGGTAAACTGCTTTGAGATGAATTTAAAGAGGATTATAAAGGAAGCTTCTAGAGGGAGAAAAATAGAAAGATGGTTAGATTCAATGAATCCTACCTAACCCTAGAATGGATGATCAGGATAAAGTGGTAAAAGATATAAATTATATTTATATGGGAATACAAGGCCATAAGCAAGGATGGTTAGTTGGCATGTGCAAGAATTAGTGATTTTTTTAGTGGTGAATCTTTGCCAATTGGTTATTTTGTATCTTTAGGAAATCACAATTTGGTGAATAAAACTTGCATATGGGGTGAACCACGTCGCTGAGACATTAAATAATTTTGGTTCAAGTCCCAGGCTAATCGCTCATTAGTGTACACGTAATTGGTCCCAAATCCCCATTCAATCACCAATGTAATCTACATTTAGAATACAATTATTTTAAAAAATTTGCGAGTCTTTCCCTAATATTTTCTTATAGGACAATGTTATTTCACCCTTAAAATAAAATAATATTTTCCCTTGGGTTGAGCATCACCTACAATTTTATTGACATGTGTCTCCAACTGCTCCCATTCAGCCAATTATTTTGGTCTTTGGGACATGTGTCCTAATTTCAGGAACATTTAGACTCGATGGTATGGCATTTAAAATTAGGCCCGAAATAGATCTGAATCCATTGATCTATATTACATCGATAGTCTAAATTAATTCCTTTCACCATAAAAATGATAACATTAAAATTGATGATGACCAAGTTGGCAATAAAAAAGGATAGATTATTAATTGAATCTTAATGGATTGGCATACTACAAGTACACTATATAGTGTACACTTGGCATGTGGGTCATAGACCACTTGTGACTCTATAAATTCACCAAAAAATTAAATAAACTCTCTTTATAAATTGACATATTAGCCAACTATATTAATATTTTGTGTTATGTGAAATAATTAATTTGGGTCTTACATTACAAAAATGTTTGATCAACAAAAAAAAATCACCTACATTTATTTTCATACACAAAAAATTTAAATTATTCACCACATTTGTTATTAAATTTTGATATGTAAAGGAAAATTTTGCCAATAGAAAATAAATTTCTCCCTTGCTTCGAATGAAAAAGTCACCCTCAATTAAAATTTTTTCTTACATATTTTATATTGAATTCGCCAAAATTTTACATATTTTTCTTGGGAGGGGTTTCTTAAAGTTGTCCCTAGCAAGAATGCAAGGAGGACAAGAGGTTTAGGGTATTCCTTCATATGGTGGCCTAAGAAAAGAGTCTACAATTGGCATGCAAAGCAAGAAGGCTTAAGGGGATGAATAATTGAAGGGTCAACAAGCTATCAGAGATGACGTGAATGAAGACAAGAAGGAAGGGTTGAATAGAGATTTGTAATGTGCAATTGAGTTGTGATTTATTATCAGATCAAAGCCTTACTGTTACTCTCAAATAATTGTATTAGTTTAGGGTAAATCCTTTGGATTAAGGTTGACCTAACAGTCATTTATAAATCCTTTAATCAGGTGGAATTATAATGGAATAGCATAAAGTCCTCTAACAAGGCTCACTCCTAACAAGGTGATTAAAATCCTTTAAGCAAGTCACATTTAATAGTGTGTATTATAACCTATAACATGATTGGCCTTTCATAGGGAATCACTTCAAAAGAGTGAGAATTAGTAGAATGTTACTGGTGGTTTTTTCCAAATTGGGCTTCCACATAAAATCCTTGTGTCATGTGTGTGAATGATTCTATTATGTTTCATGTTTACATTTCTGCAAAGTGATTTTGACCTAGGATAGTAACCTACAAGTTTATGTTTTGAATGATCTAATGGATATATGAAATGTTTTTGACAAGAAGTTATATGCATGAGCTTTTTAAAGGATTGATAAGTTTAATTGGGAGTTTTGGACCTTGGATAACTCATTCACCCCTCCCCCCTCTCATTTATTCTAAACCAATCCAATAATTGGTATCAGAGCATTAGTTTCTTGTGAGAGATAGTTTCAAGGTATTATATATCAAAGATCAAGATGCCTAAGAGAGAGATCCCCAAGCTTAACAGGGAAAAATTTCCTACATGGAAAATTTTGATGAAGCTACACCTATGAGGACTTGGAGATCATGCACAAATTACCATTTTTGTTGAACATGTTAACCCTACTAGAACCCTCATTGATGAAGATCTAAAAAAGAAGAAAGAGCATGATCAGGGAATGTTGGAGATTGCATCGACCCTAAGATATTTTGAGTTTGATGACATCAAAGACTATGATACTACAAGGAAAATGTTGGATGCACTTTAGATAATCTATAGAGGAGACAAAAATGTTTTGAGAGCCAAATTTGAAAGTCTCAGAGGTAAGTTTTATGAAATGAGAATAGAAGAAGTTGAAAATATTGTCCAATACTATTTTAGAATAAAAGAATTTGTAAATGCTATAAGAGGTTCTCTTGGTAAGATGGATGATGATAATATGTTGAGAAAAGTGTTGAGGACATGTTTTCCAATATATGCTATTAGATTTTCTCCTATACAAGAGCTAAGATGTATACCTAGTACTAACTTAACACTTGAAGGATTGGTAGGTAGGCTTAATACCTTTGAACTCTTTAAATTTGGTAATTTTACATCTGAGAATGTTGAATCTACTTTTAAAGCTAAGTTGTCACTGAATAAACATGTTGTGAAGAAGAAGAAAAAGGTAAAATATGTTTCTAGTGATAGTGATACAGATGAAGAAGATGTTCAAGAGCTTGAAGCATTGCTAGCTAGGAGATCTCACAAATGCAAAAAAAATACAAAGGTAGGATACCTATTATATGTTTCAATTGTAATGAAGTTGGTCATATTGCTGCTAGATGTCCAGAGAAGAAGAATCACAAAAGTGGAGACAAATTCAAAAGCTAAGGAATCTAATGACCATGAGGATAAAATTATCTATGTTGCAATGAAAGATGAATCTGATGAAAATGAGGCAACTGTACATGTATCTTATTTGAACACGAGTGACATATGGATCATTAATAGTGGTTGTTCCAATCACATGACTGGAGATAAAATTAAGTTCAATTCCCTAGTACATTAAATTATGGAAATGGTGTTAGATTTGAGAATGATGCACCATGTCATATCAAAGGAAAAGGACCAATTAAGTTGATAGATAAGATCACTTTTGATAATGCTTATTATGTTGAAGTATTGAATTATAATTTACTGAGTATTTCACAACTAAATAATGCTAGTTGTAAGCTTGAATTTGAATATAGAAAAGAAAATATTTATGATACTAATGGAGATTTGATTGGTGATCAGACTAGAGGTAATCTATTCTATTGTGATATAAATGATGCTACTTGTCTAGTTGTACAATTTGATGATGTGTGGCTATGAAAAAAAGGCCATGTCATGTTAATGTTTATAATTTGGTTAGCATTAGCAAGATGAAGAAAGTTAGAGGTTTGCCAAAACTGAAGAAACTAGATAATGTAATATGCAAACAATGTCAATTAGGCAAGATGACTAAATCAAGTTTTAAAAGTATGACATACACTTCAAAAGGTATACTTGATCTAGTTCATACTGATTTATGTGGACCAATTAATGTGCAAAGCTATAAAGGTGACAAGTACATTACCCTATTTGTTGATGACTATTCTAGGATGATGATAGTTATGTTTTTAAAGAAAAACTCGGATGCATTTCAAATTTTGAAGTGGTGCTTAGCTAGAATGGAAAAAGAAATAGGTAAAAGATTGAAATCTCTAAGATCTAACAAAGGTGGATAATTTACATTAAATGAGTTTGAGATGTTCTCTAATGATAGAGAAATCAAAAGACAAACATTTGCACCTAGAAACCCTCCACAAAATGGGATTGCTGAAAGAAGAAATAGGTTTGTAATGGACTGTGCTAGAACCCTTATGATGGAAAATAATATTTCTTTGAAATACTAGAGAGAAGTGGTAAGTACGACTATCTATACCCTAAATCATGTACAAGTCAAGAAAGTTACTCATGCTATACCTTTTGAATTATGGTATGGATAGTCACCAAATGTAAAATATTTTAAGGTATTTAGAAGCAAGTGTTATATACTCAAGGATCGTAGGAATGGAAAACTTGATGCTAAAATTCAAGAAGGTATATTCCTAGATTATTCCACAAGGAGAAAAGCTTATCAGTGTTTAAGTACTAACACTAAAATGTTGTGGAAAGTGAAAATATGAAGTTTGATGAATATATAGAAGTACATGAAGTTGAACCTGCAAAAAAATTTGAAGATTACAAATATTTTATGTATTTATATGATGACATGGTTGAGGATGTTGTTGTGAATCGAGTTGAAAATGAACAACAATAAGTCTCAATGATTGCCAAGTCACAGACTATGAATGTCAAGTTGCATTTAGGAACCCAATTGCAATCAAGAGACAAGTTGCAAAATGAACCTAAGATACATTCTAGTAATGAGATCAGTATAGACAAAAGAAATGATAAGTTACTTGATGGAGAACCACACAGTGATTTTGAAGTTGAAAGAACTATTGAGGAAAACAAAGTTCAACCAAGATTGTCAAAGTATGTCAAGAGACATCACCATGTTGCATAAATTATTGGAGATAAAGAGGATAGACCTATTAAATAAGTTGAGAAATGACTCATTTCTATTGAGAATGGATGAACCTAAATTAGTCAAGGATGCATTAGGGTATGATGTAATGAGTCAAGCCATGAGAGAAGAAATTGAGCAAATAGAGAAGAATAAAACTTTCTCACTTGTACCTAGACTAGAGGACAAGAATTTTATTGGTACCAAGTGGGTATTTAGGAACAAATTAGATGAAAATGGTGAAGTCACAAGAAATAAGACTAGACTAGTTTGCAAAGGGAATTCTCAAGAAGAAGGAATAGACTATGGAGAAACATTTGCCCCTATTGCAAGAATAGAAGGGGTAAGAACTTTGCTTGCTTACTCTACATACAAAGGTTTCAAAGTTTATCAAATGGATGTGAAATCTACATTTTTGAATGGTATTTTAGATGAATAAGTCTACATTGAATGGCCTGAAGGATTTTTTGATGGTAAGAACAAGAACATGGTATGTAGATTGCAGAAAGCGTTATATGGATTAAAGCAAGCACCTAGAGCATGGTACGAAAGACTTCATACTTATCTTGTGAAGATTGGATTTTACATAATTGATGATAACAACAATTTATACTTGAAGTCTGAAGGTGGTAAAGGTATTTTACTAGCTGAAATTTTTGTTGATGATATCATAATTGGAGGACAAAATTTTATTTGCAATGTATTTGTTGATGAAATGAAGCAAGAATTTGAGATGTCCATGTTTGGAGAAATTAAATTCTTTGTTGGCTTGCAAGTGTATCAAATGCAATATGGTATTTGCATGACTCAGTCTAAGTATGTGAAGGAAATATTGGAAACTTTTGGATTAGAAGATTCAAAGCCTATTAGCACACCTATAGTGACAAGACATAAACTATCAAAGAATGATGATTCAGCTAAGGTGAACCAAACATTATACAAGTATATGATTGAAAAATTGTAATATGTAGTTCATAGTAGACCTGACATTATATTGGCAGTTGGGATTGTTGCAAGATTTTATACAAATCCTAAGGAGAATCATTTGATGGATGTTATAAGAATTATGAGATATTTGAAAGGAATAGAGGACTTTGGTCTATGCTACAAGAAAAATGAAAATTTTTAATTCAAAGCCTATATAGATGTTGATTAGGTTGGAAATGTTGTCGACAGGAAAAACACAAGTGTTGGAGCATTTTTCTTGGGGAAGAGACTAGTTACTTGGAATAGTAAGAAACAAAATTGTATATCTCAATCTACTATTGAAGCTAAATATGTTGCTACTAGAAGAAATTGTACAAATATTGTATGGATCAAACAACAACTCAAAGGAATGAAGGAAGAGATTATTGCACCTATTATATTTTACTATGATATCACTAAAGTAAATTTTCAACAATGTTTTTTGTTTCTTTCCCGATGCATGGCTAGCTATTTCACTCTGTTTGTCTTTGTAGACACTACTTCAACTAATCTCTTAGAATTTCTTTTCTATTCACTAGGTTGAACAATAGACACTATTGCATATGGAATGCTTTATTCCAAAGATGTCTCAACAATCGATACTAAGAAGGGTTGTATGTTTAGTATACCTTGTTTCATCATCTATCTGATAGCCTTAAATTCACTCTCCATCATTCTCACCTCTAATAGTGCCTTCTTCATTATTGACTCAACCTTCTCGTGTGATGCTTTTTCCAAGGTTGCTTGATGAGTATGCTGAGTGATCTCATCATATGTTTAAAATATATACTCTGCTTTGTCTTTGTCTAAATTTAAGAACAAATCAATGTAACCAACTACAACATCATCATTTAAGTCATAGCTGAAGAGATCAAGAAATGTCTCTCAAGGTTCCACTACTTGAATATAATTTTGATATTTATCAACTAATAGACAAATGTCTTCCTTGAATCTGTCCAAAATTGCAGGAGCAATTCTAAATCCCTACTTCATTTCATTATGAAATGTCCTCATTATTAGGTTACCATTGTCTAATATTTTATCTAGAGGGTTCCTTCTACATAGCCCTATAATTTTCTCCATAATGCATATGTCACTACTCATTATGTTTATTACTGATAAGTAGGGAAATATCTTCAGTAAATGAAAGAATATATGATTTATCAATGATTGAAATATAAACACACCATTATTTATTCTCTTAACCTTTTAAGGTTTTCTAGGAGTTCCATTCTCAAAATTTTGCTCAGATTCACTTGTTCTTTCTCAATACATATCTTATATTCTACATAAATGAATCTTGCTAAAAATTCTACATAAATGAATCTTGCTAAAAATTCATCTATCTTAGAATTTGTATAAACTGAATAAGCAATAATTATACTAAGAAATATCACATCATCTTGCTTGATGTTGTTGATCACCATAGCTTTACCATTGTACATTGCCTTAGTATAACTTTCCACTTTCTTCTTAACCATCTTCTCACCTATAGGTACACTACCTTGTTTGCTAAGACCAAGTACCTCATGAGTCAGGTCAATAGAAATGTAAACTATATTATCTTGCATCCACAGTTTTCCATCATGAGTCCTGCTCAATATAATTTAAGTCCACTCATCTATATCTAACTCATTGTAGAAGTGATACTTAAACAATTCTATTTCCCTTAGATGTTAAAATTTGGGCTTCACTATCATGTTGTGGTTAAAAAAAAATTCCATATCTTTGTTCATGAATTCACTACCAATAGATTCAAACTTGCAATTCAAGTAATTTTCTACATCTTCAAGGTAAACTACACTATTCGGAGTAATAGACAATGTTGAGTTAGGGTTTCCTTCATTAGTTTTTATGGAAAATATCTTAAACTTAGGTCTATTTTCATTCTCAGTACTATGTACTACTGACATATCCATAATCTTTATCATAAAATATTTTTTACAAAACAAATTTGCTGAAAAATGATAAAATACCACTTTCCAAAAGTAGGGTTTGCTTCAAAATCACTTTGACAAGTCACTTTAGAATGCTCTTTGCTTCAAATGTGATTAGACTGAAGTGAAAAATCAATTTTTTACTCCATTTATCCATTAACGTGAACTTGCATTAATTGTGTACTTCACAAATATGAAAAAGTTGTTAATTACATTTTATAACTAGATAACTACTCAAGATCATTTATCCAATCTTCAAATGTCACCCAAGGTTTTATATAGCCTCCTTCCATCATGAAAAACATCCTCAAGACTTCACATCATGAAATTCTCTAAAAAGATAGACTTTTCATCTTCTATTGTAGAATTAACCTTTACTATAATACTAGTAACTCAAAATTTCATCATAACTTGTTTAGTTAAGCTCCAAATTATAAGTGAGATTAGGTACCATCTAAACATAACTGGATACACCTTTTCCCAACTTTGCTACTATTCATTCAATCTCTAAATGAATTTCTCAAATTCTGATGTTGTGAACAAGCATAATTCAACTTAATTGAATTATACTCAACAACTAAATTAGATATTTCTATCTCATCATCATCTAAATTCTCTTTTTAGATATCATTTCCTTTCACAAATGCCTCATTAAGTTCTTCTCAAAGTTCTCTCACAGTGTTTCTTTGTTCTTCATTATTTTTGGAGTTCCTTTCTTGGTTCCTTCTATCATTTCTGACATTTCTTCCACCATTCCTTTTGTTTTTGAAGTTTCTATCCATTCTGTAGTACTTCACAATGCCTCTAAAGTTATTGCATAATTGACATATAGGTGCTCTTCTTTTAGGATTCTACTGATTATTAAGTGCATGACAATTTTGAGCAATGTGTCCTAAGTTGTTACACTTATAACACATGATTTGTCTTATGTCTTCATAAGATGTTCTGTCTCTCAATGTCCTCTCTTTAGATGTTCTTCTATTTGTAGGGTTAGTATTTCTAGATATTCTGCTATTTCTTCTACCATAATCATACATAGGTTTCCTACAATCAATTGCATAATGACCCATACCATGATGATTATGACAATAAAAGTCCTTAACGTGATTAAATGGCTTATTAGTACAATCTCTTTTCATATGACCTATTTCATTACATAAAAAGAACTTAACTCTAAACTCATAACTAGTTTCCTTAGGAGTTTCCACTTGCTTTAATTCACCCAAGATTTCAACTTCCTTGTTTTGCTCAACTTCTTTAGGTTTCTCAAAAGATTGACTAGATTCAATCTCATCATTAGATTTTTCTTTTCCTTACAGATTAGAACTAATCTCAAGTTTCTTTGTAGACATGTTAATTAGATAATGAAGACTAGTATTATCATAAGTAGGCCTCTATATAGATATTGAATCATCAAGCTTTCCTTTGCTATAATAAAGTTTCTCAAGTTTTTTTTTGCGCTATGTCAATTCACCTTTCACAATAGTATTGTACTTATGAAATTCTTCATGATCTTATTTCATTGTTTCAAACTCAGATGTTCTTCTTGCCAAACTTGCTCTCAGATCTGAATTTTCAATCCTCAAATCAGGTTCAACTTTGCTAGGATTATTTCTCAAAGTTAACTTCAGATTTGTAATCTTCAACTCATGCTTCAAGATATTATACTTCATCTTAAACTTTGCATAATCATCATCATTAGTTTCAAATTTAGTAGATTCGGGCCTTAATTTCATATGTTCAATATTTTTCTTTAATTGACCAATGTATACTTTGGAGTGTTCATATTTTTCCTTCAGCTTATCTCTTTTTTCAGTAAGGAGATCAATTTTTTTAAGAGCTTCTTCAAGGTTCTTCATTAGCTATTCCGTATCCACATGGATCTTACTTGAGTTGTTAAGCCTCTTCAAAGTAACTATACTTTGATACCAATTGTTATAAATAGGGATTACTAGGGAGGGGTGAATTAGTTATCTACAAACTTTAATTGGCAACTTATAACTTACTTTAAACTATGCATAACAAAGCAATGAAGTAATGCTAAATAGTAATACTAACAATGCACAAAGATAACTCATAACACCATAGTTTTTTAACTAGGGAAACCCTAGCCAAGGGAAAACCCTGGTGTGGATGATACCCACAAGATAATATATCGATATATAAGTTCCTCATTAGAGGATGGACCCTGTTAGGAGTCAATGAGAAAATTCAGTATAAACAATCCTTTTTAGGAGACTTTGAATCCCTATTAGGAGATTCCAACCCTATTAAGAGTTGTGGTACAGTAGATGCAAGATGAACCCACTACCCAAATCTTATCACAAGAAGTCATTTGCATAAATACCATGTCTTTATAAATTATTGTTGGGTCCACTAAGACCACAATTCACTTTTCCAAATTAAAGTAAACATCTAGGATGTTGGGCTTAATTGGAGAAGTATTTTTTTGTAAACAAAACAATTCTTTTCTTCAATTTCATTGCCATGCTTTATTAAAACACAATTATCTTTGTTCTGTACAGTTTGTACAAAATTTTGAGGTTATACACGTCATCACTAACATGCATACAATCTCCATGTAACTTATCTAGTCATAATATGATGTCTACAACATGTTATACAAAAAACAATACATTGTTGTAAACCAAATTCTATACTTATACAATTTTCTAATTACCAAACACTAAGTATCTTTATTTTTGAGGTTTCCAATGAACATGTACATCATGTGTTGCCATAAATGATAAAAATTTCATATCATTGTTAACCAATTATCAACACAAAGATCATTTAAGATAGTGATGATATAGTGGATTGATTATCTACTAAAGATTGCAAAGGATGGATACACTAATTAAGTCTAACAGAACAAGGAAGAAGAATTGTATTGGCTAAACTTGACAAACAACACAGTAAGTGCTGAGTAATGTTAGTTCAAGCCAAGAATAAAATATGTTGGAGTTGAGAAAAGTTTCATTTTAGTGTATGCCAAGTTAATTATAGAGAGTGTCAAGTGAAGTTTAGTTGGTGTCGAGCATTAATAAACTTTAGTATGGGGTGAGTGATCTTCTAGTGGATGTTGGGCAAGACAGTATGTGCCAAGCATCAAGATGTTAGTTAATGTTGAGTGACAACATTATGTGTTTGTTATTGAATTTGATGAATCTAAGCCAACAAAGTTGATTTTCTTAGATTGTATGAATCATGTGGTAGATGAGCTTGATTGGATGGTGGCACAAAATTCAAGGTAAACCATTTTGAGGAAAATTCAAAGAGGGTTGTAAAGGAAGCTTCTAGAGGGAGAAAAACATAAAGATGGTTATATTCAATGAATCCTACCTAACCCTAGAATGGATGATCAGGATAAAGCATAAAAAGATATAAATTCTCTTTATAAGGGAATGAAAGGCCAGAAGCAAGGTTGGTAAGTTGGCATGTGTGAGAACCCAAGCAAGACAAGAGGTGTAGGTTGTTGCTTCATATGGTGGCCTAAGGAAAGAGTATTCAATTGGCATGCAAAGAAAGAATGATTAAGGGGATGAATGCTTGAAGGGTAAACAAGCTATCAGAGCTGAAGTGAATGAAGCCAACCAGAATGGAAGACTGAAAAAAGATTTGTAATCTGCAAGTGAGATGTGATTTATTATTAGATCAAAACCTTAGTGCTATTCTCTAATAATTGTATCATTTAAGGGTAAATCCTTTGGATTAAGGTTGACTTAATAGTCATTTGTAAATCCTTTAATTGGGTGAGATTCTAATGGAATGGCCTAAAGTCCTCTAACAAGGCTCACTCCTAATAGGGTGATTGAAATCCTTTAATTAGGTCACATTTAATAGTGTGTATTGTAACTTTTAACAAGGTTGGGCTTTTAGAGGGCATCACTTTAGAAGAGTGAGAATTAGTAGCATGGTACTGGTGGTTTATCTGAAGTTGGGTTTCCACGTCAAATCCTTGTGTCATATGTGTGAATGATTCTATTATGCTTCATGTTTATATTTTTGCAAAGTGATTTTGACCTAGGATAGTAACCTATAAGTTTATGTTTTGAATGATCTAATGGATGTATGCAAGGTTAATGAGAAGAAGATATATGCATGAGTTTTGGACATTGGATAACTGATTCACTACCCCTAGTCCCTCTCAATTGTAGTAAAGCATTCCAACAAATTTAATAAATAAATAAAGATTAGTCAAATACATAGATATACATAATAAAATTTTCTAAGTTTATCAAAGAACAGGGATAAATGACACATTAAGAAACCTACACCCTTTATAAATTAAATATAATACTTAACAAATGTGCCACATGTATGAGTGGATAAGGCACTAGTGGGAAATAATGGAACCAATGGAGTTGGTGGAATATGAATACCACCCACTAATTAGGAAAGAGGGGAAAAGGTAAGGGGAGAAGAACATAGGAAATGAGGAAAATTGAATACATCTCCACGTGAGCACATAACCAAGCTAGGATAGTTGTTGTGTCACATCATTACCATGGATCATGTGACCTGTAGAGGGATCACTTGCCCATGTCATTCCCACAATTGAACGATTGACCATCACACCAAAGTAAGGGTTGGTAATATAATTGCAAGCCATGAAATTATTTGTATATTTAAATATGTTTAATTATAGTGTAAACTATCTTTATTTTTAAGACGCAATTATTATTGATAATATACATGTAAGCTATAACTTATGATTATAGAAAATAAGGATAGAAGGAAAAATTCATTAATTTTATAATGAATGTATTATCTATATTATAATTGGAAAATACATTAGTTCTGGTAAATTATTTATATATAGATTATATAAATGATATAAATAAATTTTATTCTATAATAGAAGGGTTATGTATATGATAAATATATATTACACAATTATAAATTGTATAAAAAATAATGATATAGCTCATAATCAAATTTTTTGATAAAAAAGAATGAATATAATAACTTGATCCAAGTTCAACTTGGTCGAGAATGATCTATAGTGTCCCAACTCCTTAGGAAAAATTTCTTTATAATAATTATTAGCAACATTGTCTATTAATATATAGGAATGTCATTATTTCTACACATCTTTCACGATCCCTTAATTTGGCTTCCTAACCCTTTGGGAGGATCCCCTATTGTTCATGAGGAATAGCCTTCAATTATTTGGCCTTCTTTCCTAAAACGACCTTTCAAGTCAGGCTTCATAATATTTTGGGAAGAAAATTTGTGCTCCTTAGAACAATCCTCAATTAGTTAGCCATCATCCTTCAAAGACCTACAAGACTATCTTAACACATCTACTACTTTTCTCTTTGATACATTCATATTAAATGTTTAATGTAAATCAATACTCTTCGTACATTAGGAATGATTTACATTTATTATTATTTCTATTTACCTTGATTGTTAATCCTAGTCATGATTCTAATGATCTTACAAATTCTCACATCTAAATTTATATAAAATAGAGCAATACTACATTCATCATCATATCTATTTATTGCCTTAATTGAAATCATTAATAATTCTAACATCATAATTCATATATAAATTATGAATCATATAAGCTGAATCTAAACTTACTATTATTATTTAATAGTCATTATTGATGAAGGGTGCTCCCCTTAATACCATAAACTCATAACAGAAACTAAGAAACAATAGCAAATGCAACAACAAAATATGGACTTCTTATTCGCAATGCAAATGAAGAATTAAAAAATTCACAAGTACAAAATGCTAACTGGCATGGTCACCTTCATTGCAATAATTTGCAAGATGAGTTGCAAACTATCATCCAGAGTTGTTCTAGACAATGTTTTGGCCTTTCTTAAATAGACAATTATATGCCACTTGGGAAGGTTCTAGACATTGAAACTTAATACCTAGGGCTGATAGGCCCTAATAATACATAAAGAGTTGACCAAATACATCTTTGAGAATTATTTTAGATATTTTGGGTAGCGCAACTTTGAAAGACCATAACTCTTGAACCATTGCTTCAATTGGCTATTATAACCACTTTTTAGAAATGTTAGCTCTTGACCTATAGACTTGGAATAGCACAAGCATATTCCATCAAGTTTTTGGACCTCATCCAAGCACTCTAAGGCCTCCAAGAGTGAGCCTAAAGATTTTTTTGCAATTTTTTCCACCAAAAATCTGCAATAACTTCTCTAATACTTAAGCTAGAGCAATGAGATTTTACTGTTAGACTTATATCTGTAAAATAAATCTTGAGGTAGAAAATGAGAACATTCCAAGATCATATGAAAAACTTGCTAAAAATGGCAAGTTCCCATAAATAGTAACTACCCTATCTACTAGTCCTTATCAAAATAGAAAATATTGAAAAATAAAATAATCTAGGTAATGCAAGATTACTCTTACACCCAGGATGGATGCTCCTACATCAATTATACTATTACATGATAACTAAATACAATTAAATATTCCTTACCTTGAAATATTCATAGTATAACTAATAATAATAATAATAATAATAATAATAATATAACATTACTTTACATAACTATATATTTCCTATTGTACATAATTACCTTTTAGTAATAAATTATGACCTACATGTACTATTACTTCCCTTGTCAGATGGTATTTTGGGCCTTGTATTTATGTCATTTCTATTTTATATGGACACTTTGACATATGCGGGAGTGACTTCATTTATTCCACACATGTCTTGGTTGGTATTTGCTACAATTACAAAGTGGGACCTTTGATGGTTGATTTTCCTATTGACGTGGCCTCTACAATTATCTATTATGCTTTTCATATGGGATGATCACCTACCTTCCTTTTGATGTTTGGTCTACTTCCTCTTTGGTGCTAGTGATGACATTAACATTGGCCTACCCACCTAATCACCTTCAATCCACCTTAAATACTATGCAACCTTGATTATGATTACTTTTCCTTATTATTTCCCTTATCTCCTTTGATCCTTGCATAATGTGAAGATTTTGACTGGTGTGTTGTGGTTCATCTAATTAGACCGATCTTATCATCTCAGTGTTAACTGATGATAAGGATGTTGGATATAATTGTTCAAATTGTGTAATGTCTTTGATGTCACACAAATGTCATATCAATCATACGACAGTATCTACCGAGCTCAGAAGGTTAGCAAGGCAAAGGATAGTGTCTACCAAGCTCAGAAGGTCAGCAAGTCAAAGGATAGTTCTTACCGAGCTCACTCGGTCATCAAAGGAAATATGGAAGAAATAGTTCTTACTGAGCTCACTCGGTCATCAAAGTAAATATGAAAGAAATAGTTCTTATCGAGCTCACTCGATCATCGAAGGAAATATGGCAGAAATAGTTCTTACCGAGTAAACTCGATAGCCAAAGGATTTTAAGGATATTGCAATGTTAACCGAGTCAAGAAGGTTAACTTAAGAAATTTTTGGAAGCAGTATTTACTTAACAGGGTTAGACAGTAAATGATTTCACTGTTTTGTGAAATAATGTTTATTTGTTTAAAGTAATATCTGTAGCTGACTGATGTATAGTTTATTGGTAAATGTAACATGTAAATGGGCCAACTTGACAATCTGAATGGTATAAGTAAGAGGTCAAGTTGAGAATTCTAAGTGTGTGGAAATGTATGGAATCAATGGGATATGAAGACTGATTATTTTGGAAGTGAATGATCAAAGATCATTATGGAGTAGCAGAGCCATATTCAATGAAGGAGGATCTAATAATGTTGAACAGAGACCTGTAGCCAGCAAATTCAGTTGCATCTTATTCAGGTCAATTCAATGTTGCTTTCTAACCATTGTAGTAATGATTTCAAATCTCCTAACAAAGTTAGTTTAATAGCCATTTTGTAAATCCTCTCACAAGGTGACAGTTCAGTTGAATTGTTTCAAAAGACCTCTAGCAAGGCCACTCCTAATAGTGTGATTAAATCCTCTAACAGGGTCACACCTAAAAGCGTGTATTGTAACTTTTGATAGGGTTGGCTCCTAATAGGGCTCACTTTAGAAGAGTGAAAATTGGTGACTAGTTACTTGGTGGTTTTTCCCATATTGGGTTTCCATGTTAAATCTCGTGTCTCTTGTGTTCACTTTACTTTCAGTTACATGCATGAATGCTTGAAAATAAAGTAGTAGTTTAATTTATCGAGTTACAGCATTTTTTTATCGAGTATCAGTAGCAACTAGATCTTTAAGACATCTAAGGGATCTGTGGATTAATTTTTGGTAGTAACTGATTCACCCCCCCTATCAGTTACTCTATCTATAATTCCAACAATTGGTATCAGAGCTTTTGGTGCTTGCAGGAAAAGATTTTAAGGATCTAAGCCAAAGGTTAGGATGTCTTATAAGAGGGAAATTCAAAAACTTAATAGGACAACTTCTTAGCATGGCAAGGGTTGATGAGACTTCATCTAGCTTTTATTGGAGATAGAGGACTGAAATACCTTGATGAAAAATATGCAGAACTTGCTAGTACATTATCTATCAATGATATTGCTGAAAAGAAAACCGACAACATTATGATGATAGATATAGCATCTGATTTTAGTTATGAAGAATTTGATGACATCAAAGACTGCAAATTCGCCTTTGAAATGTGGGATAAGCTGAAAGAAATCTACGAAGGAGATGATAATGTAAGAAGAGCCAAAGCAGAAAGTTTGAGAGGACAATTTGATCAAATGAGGATGAGAGAGGATGAAAAAATTGCAAAATATGTTGAAAGAGTTAAAGCATGTGTTAGTGCAATCAAAGCATCTGGAGGAGATATCAATGCAGAGATAGTTATAAGTAAAGTTCTTAGAACTCTACTTCCCATTTATGCAATCAGAGTCTCTGCAATTCAAGAAAGAAGATGTGAAGCAAATCATAAGATAAATCTAGAAGTCATAGTTGGAAGATTGACTGCATTTGAACTAGACAACTATGACAATTATGTTCCTGCTACCAAGAACATTGAATCAACATTTTAAGCCAAGCTTTCACTCAACGAAAAAGGTAAAAAGATGAAGGATTCACAATCAAATAGTGATGAAGAATCGGAAAAAATTTCAGACAGTGATCTTGAGGTGGTTGAAGCTCTACTAGCAAGAAAATATTCAAGAGGCAAAGCGAAATATAAAGGTAAAGTTCCTCTAATCTATTTTTCTTGTGAATAAATTAGACATATTGCTACTAGGTGTCCAAATAAGCAGAACAAGGATGAGAAGAAAGATTAAAAGTGCAATGGCAAGAAAGACTTCAGATCATTCAAGAATAAAGGTAAGAAAACATGTTTTATGGCTAAAAATTCTAATGATTCTGATAATGAAGAAGAAGAAGAAATTTTCTACATTGCTATGAAAGATGAGTCTAATAATGATGAAGAAATGGCACTCATTTCTCATATGAGCAGAAATGATACATGGATCATAGATAGTGGTTGCTCTCATCACATGACTAGTGATAAAACTAAGTTTGAATACTTTGAAAACTATGATGGTGGCAGTGTAAGATTTGGTAACAATGAACCTTGTTGTATAAAAGTAAAAGGAAGAATCTCACTAACCAAGGAACTTGTATGTGATAATTCATATTGGGTAGAAGGACTAAAGCATAACTTGTTGAGTGTGGCACAGCTACTCAATAATGGATTGAAAGTAGAATTTATGCATGGAAAAGCAAGATTACTAGATAATAAAGGAAAGCTAATTGGATCAGGCACTCAAACAAAAGTTAACTTATTTTATCTTGAACTTGGCAAATGTTCATGTTTTATTGCTCAAAATGAAGAAAGTTGGTTATTTCATAGGAGCTTATGTCATGTAAACTTTGACAACTTGATAAAGATCAGTAAATTTAGGAAAGTAAGAAGTATCCCTAACATCAAGAAACCTGAGGTTGGTCTATGCAAGAATTGTCAAATTGGTAAAATGGGAAAAACAAGTTTTAAGAGCAAGAGCTATTAGTCTGAATAAGTTCTAGAAATTGTGCACACTAATTTGTGTGGACCCATTGGCATTGAAATTTAGACTGGTGAAAAATTATTCATTCTATTTGTTGACGATTACTCAAGAATGATGACTATCATGTACCTAAGAGAGAAATCAGAAGCATTTGAAAAATTCAAATGGTATTTGGCTAGAGTAGAAAAGGAAATAGGAAAAAGACTAAAATTCTTAAGATCTGACAGAGGTGGTGAATTCATTTCACATGAGTTCAATAACTTTTGCATTGAACGAGGAATCAAAAGATAGGTTTCAGCACCTATAACTCTTGAACAAAATGGAATAGCAGAAAGAAGGAATAGATCTATCATGGATTGTGAAAGAACCTTAATGACTGAGAAAGGTGATGGGGACACAACCCAACAACCAGAATAGACACAATAGAAAGGGGAAATTATATTAACTGAGAAAATAAGCTGGTACAAATAGTGCAGAGAAAATAAACTCAAAATATGCCCTGCGGGCTTACAATAGCATAAATCTGGAGAATATTTCTCCTTTTAGCACCTCCTCTTAAGCTCCAATCCGAACTGCCTTTTACAATGCCAGAAATCTCCTTAAATAGACCCCGGAGGGTTAAGGACTAGGAGTACATTCTAGAAAGTGCTAGTAGGCGTCCACCGACAAAATAGAAGGTTCCGGAAGCTGCATTAGAAGTCGGTGCAATTCTAGAAGAATCCAGAAACGGTAGCCGAACTTCCGGGAGGCATAACTTTTGAACCGTAACTCCGATTGACGAACCGTTTACATTTTCGGAAAGCTCTCGAAGCGCTCTATAGCCCTATGGACAAGCTACGCTCGTCCCCCATTTTTCGACCCTTTTCGAGGTCATTTAATGCCCCAAATCTGACTCTGAAGCATTCTTAGGGGGTCTCCAAAACCCGAAAAACTGCAATAACTTTCAAACCGTGGGGCCTTTTGACCTGATTCTTTTTCTGGAATGCTCTAAATCTTGATCACATTCATCTGGCCAAGTCACACCTTCTAGGTCACCAAAATGATGGTCAAATTGCATGCTCCTATTTTTTCGGGATTTTTAAATGCACTGATAGTTGAACTATGAGAGTTGGAACCTTTATTTGAGCCAAATGGGTATCCAAAAATGCAAAGACATAAAATAGAAACTAAGTCTAAGTACATTTTTTTGGGTGACACAGGATTGCCCTTATACCTCTGGATGCTCCTGCATCAGACACCCAGGGTAGATTGAAAAGTGACCCTGTCACTTTATGGATGGTAGAGGAAATCCCAAATGGGAAACCTCAGCTGCTGAAATCCAAGTCGAGTCCTCAATTGGCCGTCCTTTCCATTTGACCAAATACTCTTCATACTGCCTGTTTCTGGTACTCCTACCCACACGATGATCTAGAATGTCTTCTATCTCCTCCTTCTTAGAAGCAGGAATTGGACACGGCTCTAAAACCAGCTCCTCATCTGCACCATCATCATGATACTCTGCCAAATCTGCAATGTTGAAAATGGGAGAAATGTGAATACCATCTGGCAGCTCCACCTCATATGCATTTCCTGAGTTATGTTTCTTCAAAATTTTGCAGGGGCCAAATTTCTTCATTTTCAGCTTGTTGTAGGTACCAATTGGAAATCTTTCTTTTCGTAAGTGCACCATGACAAGATCCCCTACTTGGAATTCCTTGTATCTTCTCCTTGCATCAGCCCTAGCTTTATACTCTTGATTCATCTTGATAATGTGTGCCTGAACCTCCTCATGTAGACGCTTGATGTGTTCAGCAAATTCCTCAGCTTCAGCACTTGTTCTCTCCCCTTGTTCTATCTTCCTCAATTCTGGTGCAGTCCTTGGGCTATTCCCATATACAATTTGAAATGGTGATTTTCCAGTACTCCTATTTACAGAGTTATTATAAGCAAACTCTGCCTGTGGTAGAATCAAATCCCATCCCTTAGGCTTATCTCCAACTAAACATCTCAGCAAATTGCCCAGACTTCTATTTACCACTTCTGTTTGGCCATCAGTCTGTGGGTGATGCGTGGAACTGAATTTCAAGTTTGTTCTCAACTTCTTCCACAATGTCCTCCAGAAATACCCCACAAATTTAGTATCTCGATCAGAAACTATACTCCTTGGAAGACCATGTAGTCTTACCACCTCTTTGAAAAACAAGTCTGCAATATGGACAGCATCATGAGTTTTATGGCATGGAATGAAATGTGCCATTTTGGAGAACCTATCAACCACCACGAATACTGAGTCATTACCCCTTTGGGTCCTTGGCAATCCAAGAACAAAATCCATACTTATGTCCTCCCATGGCCTTGATGGAACAGGCAATGGCTGATATAGGCCAGTATTTTGACTAAACCCCTTGGCCACTTGACAAACCTGGCAACTCTGTACAAACTTCTTCACATCCTGTGTAATTTGAGGCCAAAAATAATGTTCTCTAAGAATGGCTATGGTCTTATCCCGACCAAAATGTCCTGCCATCCCTCCACTGTGTTTCTCCTTAATCAGATTTTCCCTCATGGAACTCCTTGGAATGCACAATTGACTACCTTTGAACAACATGCCATCCTGAATCAAATAGTCTAACCACTTGGTTCTATCTACAGCCACAGGTTCTTTACAAGCTTTCCATGCTTCAGCAAAATCAGGATCCTCGGGGTACAAATTCTTGAGTTCATCAAACCCAACTACTTCAACCTGCATTGTTGTAAGCAACAACTGCCTCCTACTTAATGCATCTGCAACCCTGTTAGATTTTCCACTTCTATGCTTCAACACAAATGTATAACTCTGCAAGAATTCTACCCACTTCATATGTCTCTGATTCAACTTACCTTGGCTATTTAGGTACTGTAATGCCTGATGATCAGTATACAAAACAAATTCCTTTGGCAATAAATAATGCCTCCATTTCTTTAAGGCCTGAACTATTGCATAGAACTCTTGATCATAAACAGAATACTTCTTCTTTGCATCATTCAATTTTTCACTAAAATATGCAATAGGCTTACCTTCTTGGCTTAATACAGCCCCAATAGCGCTACCACTAGCATCACAGTCCACCTGGAATACTTTTCTGAAATCTGGAAGTGCCAACACAGGCTGTTCAGTCACCTTCTTCTTCAGCAATTCAAAACTTCTCGCAGCTGCTGCAGTCCATTTGAACTCTTTTCTATCCCCTCTTATTGTATCAGTTAGGGGTGCACATATGCCACTGAAATTCTTAATAAACTTTCTGTAAAAACTAACCAGACCATGAAATGATCTTACCTCAGTAGCAGACCTTGGAGTAGGCCATTCCAAGATAGCTTTAACCTTCTCTGGATCCATTTTGAGTCCTTCAGGTGATATAACAAATCCCAAATAGACTAACTCCTTTTTTGCAAAGACACACTTCTTTAGATTAATTAACAGTTTCTCTTCCCTCAGCCTTTCAAAGACACTACGAATATGCAACAAATGTTCTTCCAAAGTCTTGCTGAAAATTAAAATATCATCCAAATAGACAATAACAAATTTTCCCAAGAACTTCTTAAGTACCTCATTCATGAGCCGCATGAAGATGCTTGGGGCATTCGTCAATCCAAAAGGCATGACTAACCACTCATAAAGACCCTCCTTGGTCTTGAAGGCTGTTTTCCACTCATCTCCTTCACGAATCCGTATTTGATGATAGCCACTCTTCAGATCTATCTTTGTGAAGTACTGAGCTCCACTCAAGCAGTCCATAAGATCATCCATCCTTGGTAAAGGAAACCGGTACTTGATGGTTATCCTATTTATAGCTCGAGAATCTGTACACATCCGCCACTCTCCATCCTTCTTTGGTGCAAGTACTGCAGGTACTGCACATGGACTCAGGCTCTCTCGAATCAAGCCCTTCCTCAACAGCTCCTGAACCTGTCTATTTAGCTCCTCTGTTTCAGTAGGAGTCATCCTGTGAGCAGCCTTGTTAGGCAAACTAGCTCCTGGAATCAGATCTATCTGATGACTGATTTGCCTTACTGGTGGCAATCCATCTGGAACATTATCAGAGATAATATCTCCAAATTCCCCTAGTAAATCTGAAACTTCAAATGGTATTTCACTACTACCTTCTTTATCTTCCCTAGGAATCAAAGCATAGCACATGCGCTGATGTTTCATGCCATCTAAAAACTTCCTTCCATCAACAAGACAAATCCTAGCACTGCTACATACCTTTTCACCTTCCTTTTTCATGGGCTTCAATTTGTGGCGAACTCCATCCTTTGTCAGAGAGTATGTGTTTGCATGTCCATCATGTATTGCATGTCTATCAAACTGCCATGGTCTACCCAACAATAGATGGCAAACATCCATCGAAATAACATCACAAAGAACTTCATCATGGTAACTTCCAATTTTGAATTTTACTAAACATTGTTCACTTACCAGGACCTTATGATCATCTTTTACCCAAGAAATCCGATAGGGCTGGGGATGTTTCTCCCTCTTGAGCTTCAGCTTAGAGACCATCTCTTCGGATACCAAATTATCAGTGCTACCACCATCAATGATTACATCACAACATTTATCCTCACACTTGCATCTAGTACGGAACAAGCTCCTCCGTTGTCCTGGTTCATTTTCACCACTTAGTAGGACTCTTTCATTTACCAAGGTCTCTCCTCTTTCTGCATCCTCTGAATGTGATGATTGTGCATCCTCATCTACATGAGCAACCCTAGCTTGGCCCTCAGCTCTCCTATCTATCCTTCCTTGTCGTTGAGGGCATTCAAAGGCACAATGACCTTCTTCATTACAATGGAAACAGGTACCACGGAAGCCTCCTCTTCCCTGTCCACGTCCTCTACCTCTTCCTCTTTGATTTCCAAAATCTTGATCACGGGAGCGATTGAAACCCTCATTCCTCTGGTTCCTGCTAGTACCCTCATCTTCATTTTTCTTTTGAGTTTCATTGCGGCCTCCAGATGATCTACCGCTTCCCCTTCCTCCTTGACCGCGCCCTCTTTGTCTTCCTTCAAACCTTTTACCCAGCTTCTCTTCAACTCGTAGGGCAAACTGGTATGCTTCTTCAACGCTGGTCATTCTTACCAGACTTAATTCCTCCTGGATGCTAGGTCGCAACCCACTAATATAACGAGCAACCTTCTCCTTATTTGCTTCTGCATGCCCCGCTCTAATCAGGAGTCGGTAAAACTCCTCTGTATATTCTTGGACTGATCTTCCTGCTTGCTTTAACCCATGCATCTTCTTAAACAGATCAAGCTCATAGTCCACAGGAATGAACTGCTTCTTCAATTTGTCCACCATGCGATCCCATCTTGTGATCTTCTCCTTTCCTCTTCTAAGTCTTTCCAGTTGAACCTCTTGCCACCAAATTTTGGCATGGCCTTTTAGTTTGGCCTTTGCAAACTTAACCCTATCTGGGTCCCTTATATCCTCATACTCAAAGTATTCATCCAGTTCATTGATCCAGTCGATCAACTCATCTGGTTTCAAATTTCCCGAAAATATACCCACTTCAATTGTAGGTCTTTTCCCAAACCTAGAAATGGCCCTAAAAAGCCTTTCCTCTACAGGATTCAGAACTTCCCCATCAACTTCCATTACTTCCTCTTCGTTGTCATCCTCACTATTGTCATCTGCGGCAATATTTGCTCCTCTACGAAGCTCCTCTTGCAATGCTTGTACTTGTCTCTGGAGGGCTCTAACCTCCTCAGGATCAACAGCTCTGGCCCTTCCACCACACTCTCTTCGTGGAGGCATCTTCTAACTCGAACCCACAACCACACAGTCCTGGTGCAAACTGCCTCACAGTCGGCGCTCTGTCTACACACTCAGGAAAACCCGCTCTGATACCACTTGATGGGGACACAACCCAACAACCAGAATAGACACAATAGAAAGGGGAAATTATATTAACTGAGAAAATAAGCTGGTACAAATAGTGCAGAGAAAATAAACTCAAAATATGCCCTGCGGGCTTACAATAGCATAAATCTGGAGAATATTTCTCCTTTTAGCACCTCCTCTTAAGCTCCAATCCGAACTGCCTTTTACAATGCCAGAAATCTCCTTAAATAGACCCCGGAGGGTTAAGGACTAGGAGTACATTCTAGAAAGTGCTAGTAGGCATCCACCGACAAAATAGAAGGTTCCGGAAGCTGCGTTAGAAGTCGGTGCAATTCTAGAAGAATCCAGAAACGGTAGCCGAACTTCCGGGAGGCATAACTTTTGAACCGTAACTCCGATTGACGAACCGTTTACATTTTCGGAAAGCTCTCGAAGCGCTCTATAGCCCTATGGACAAGCTACGCTCGTCCCCCATTTTTCGACCCTTTTTGAGGTCATTTAATGCCCCAAATCTGACTCTGAAGCATTCTTAGGGGGTCTCCAAAACCCGAAAAATTGCAATAACTTTCAAACCGTGGGGCCTTTTGACCTGATTCTTTTTCTGGAATGCTCTAAATCTTGATCACATTCATCTGGCCAAGTCACACCTTCTAGGTCACCAAAATGATGGTCAAATTGCATGCTCCTATTTTTTCGGGATTTTTAAATGCACTGATAGTTGAACTATGAGAGTTGGAACCTTTATTTGAGCCAAATGGGTATCCAAAAATGCAAAGACATAAAATAGAAACTAAGTCTAAGTACATTTTTTTGGGTGACACAGGATTGCCCTTATACCTCTGGATGCTCCTGCATCAAAAGGCATTACTATCAGCACTACAGTTCATACCTTAAACCAAGTACAGCTGAAAAAGGACTCATTCAAAACACTCTATAAATTATGGTATGGCTACAAACCTAATGTTAGTTACCTAAAAGTATTAGGAACCAAATGTTACATTTTGAAAGAATCAAGAAAAGGTAAATTTGATGTAAAGGGTGATGTAAGAATATTTTTGGGATATTCTTGCAAAAGCAAAGTATATAGATGTTTGAACTTATCTGCTCACAAAGTCATAGAAATTGCACATGTGAAAGTTGATGAGTTTGCAGAAAGAATAGAAGAAGAAAGCAAGAAGGAACCTGAAGACTACAGAAGATTTGTTTACATTGAACCAAATATAGTGCCAAGTATAGTAGTTAATTAGGAATCCTCAACTCCAAAGTCTTTAGTTACTGAGACACAGGAAGTTCAAACCGAGCTAATGCCTACCAAGTTGCAAGAACCCGAGTTGCAAACAAAAGCTACCAAATCAACATCTACTGAGCCCAAGCAACCAGATCTAGAACAAGAAGTTGAGATGCATATTGATAACAATGAATGTCATTCAAAATGCAAGCCGTGTTAGAAAAGTATGTCAGAAAGGATCATGCACCAGATCAGATCATTGGAGATAAATTAGAAGGAAAAATGACAAGAAATAATTTGAAAGGCACTTGTTTACTTGCTGATTTTGAACCTAGAAATATCAAAGATGCATTAGTTTATGATGAAAGTTGGATTGAAGCTATGAATGAAGAGATAGAACAAATAGAGAAAAAAAAAACATGGACTCCTGTACCTAGACCTAAATAAAAAAATGTGATTAGAACTAGTGGGTATTCAAAAACAACTTAAATGAAGATGGTAAGGTATCAAGGAAAAAAGCTAGACTAGTATGCAAAGGATACTCTCAAGAAGAAGGTGTAGACTATGGAGAAACTTTTGCTCCTATTGCAAGATTGGAAGGTGTCAGAACCTTACTTGCATATGCTACATTCAAAGGATACACAATTTATCAGATGGATGTGAAGTCAACATTTCTCAATCGAATATTGGATGAAGAGGTTTATATTGAACAACCTAAAGGTTTTGTTGATCCAAACAAGAAGGACATGGTCTACAAACTGCATAAAGCATTATATGGTCTAAAACAAGCCCCTAGAAGATGGTATGAAAGATTGCATAACTATCTTATTCAAATTGGTTTTCAAAGGACTAATGATAATAGTAGTTTGTACATAAAGGAAGGACTAGAAAATAAGATTGTTTTAGCAGAGATATTTATAGATGATACTGTATTCATAGGAAATGATGATCCTTGCAAAAAAAATTTAGAACAAATGAATAAGGAATTTGAAATGTCAATGTTTGGTGAAATCAAATTCTTTTTTGGTCTTCAAATTCAAGAAAGTAAGAATGGCATCTACATGCTTCAAGCTAAATACATCAAGCATATACTGAAAAAGTTTGGTATGGAAGATTACAAACCAGTTGGGACTTGTATGTGTACTAGATTAAAACTCACCAAGTATGATGAATCAAAGGGAGTGGATTAGACATTGTATAGATCTATGATTAGAAAGTTGCAGTATGTAGTACATACAAGACCAGACATTGCACTTGCAGTAGGGATTGTAGCAAGATTCTCAGCAAAACGAAAAGAAAATCACATTATGGAAATCAAAAGGATCATGAGATACTTAAAAGGAACTGAAGAATATGGATTATGGTATAAACTTGGAGGAAAACTAGATTTAAAGGTATTCACTAATGCAGATTGGGCAGGAAATATTGATTACAAAAAGAGCACAAGTGGAGGAGGTTTCTTTCTGGGAAAAAGATTGGTTTCTTGGACAACCAAAAAGAAGAATAATACATCTCAATCCACAGTAGAAGCTGAATATGTTGCAGTAGTAGTAAATTGCTCAAACATTGTGTGGTTTAAAAAATTATTGGAAGGTATGAAGCAAGAAATCAAAGAACCTATTGTTATGTTTTGTGATAACACAAGTGCAATTAACATCTCCAAAAATCCAGTGATGCATTCAAAAACCAAAAATATTGCCATAAAGTATCACTTTGTTAGAGAATTGGTGCAAGAAAAATAAATAAGGTTGGAATATGTCCACACAAAGGAACAAATTGCTGACATATTCACAAAGCCTTTACCTAAGGATGCATTCTTGTATCTAAGAGGTAAGTTAGGGGTCATTCCCCTATCTGAAGCTCACTAAAATATAGTTTTAGTGATGCATCAACAAGAACATAATTGAAGATCTATCAGTTGATGCAACAAAGTAATGAAGACATTGCATATGAATCAGTACATAAGGTACAATGCTATTCAGTTGTTTTGAGATATCTTTGGCATGTGTTGTCAAAGAGGGAGAGTATACTGTCATATCTTTTTAAAATTTGTCATATCTTTCTGAAATTTGCAAAATAATAAGAGCTTGTATAAAAGAGAGAGATTATTATGAAAGAGGGAGTTTTTTGTATGTTAAGAATAATGTGAAGTATTCTGTCAGTAAAAGACTTGCTTTGAAATTTCATTCTTCTATGACATGTTGTGTTGCCATCAATGCCGAAGACGGAGATTGTTGGATACAATTTTTCAAATTGTTGTTGTCTTTGATGTCACACAAATGTAATATCAGTCATAGGATAGTATCTACCGAGCTCAGAAGGTCAGCAAGGCAAAGGACAATGTCTACTGAGCTCAGAAGGTCAACAAGGCAAAGGACAGTTCTTATTGAGCTCACTCGATCATCAAAGGAAATATGGAAGAAACAGTTCTTATCAAACTCACTCGGTCATCAAAGGAAATATGGAAGAAACAATTCTTACCGAGATCACTCGGTCATCGAAGGAAATATGGTAGAAATAGTTCTTACCAAGTAAACTCGGCAGCCAAAGGATTTTAAGGATATTGCAATGTTAACCGAGTCAAGAAAGTTAACTTGAGAAATTTTTGGAAGTAGTATTTACTAAGCAGGGTCGGCCAGTAAAGGATTTCACTATTTTGTGAAATAACATTTATTTGTTTAGAGTAATATCTCTAACCGACTAATGTACAGTTTATTGGTAAATGTAACATGTAAATGGGCTGACTTGACAATTTGAATGGTATAAGTAAGAGATCAAGTTGCAAATTCTAAGTGTGTGGAAATTCATGGAATCAATGGGATATGAAGACTGATTATTGTGGAAGCGAATGATCAGAGATCATTGTGGATCAGTAGAGCCATATTTGATCAAGGAGGATCTAATAATGCTGAACAGAGACCTGTAGCCAGCAAATTCAATTGCATCTTGTTCAGGTCAATTCATTGTTTCTTTCTAACCATTGTAGCAGTGATTTCAAATCTCCTAATAGAGTTGGTTTAACAACCATTTTGTAAATCCTCTCACAAGGTGATAGTTCAGTTGAATTTTTTCAAAAGACCTCTAGCAGGGCCACTCCTAACAGGGTGATTAAATCCTCTAATAGGGTCACACCTAATAGTGTGTATTGTAACCTTTAACAGGGTTGGCTCCTAACAGGGCTCACTTCAGAAGAGTGAAAATTAGTGACTAGTTACTTGGTGGTTTTTCCCATATTGGATTTCCATGTTAAATCTGGTGTCTCTTGTGTTCACTTTATTTTTAGTTACATTCATGAATGCTTGAAAAGAAAGTAATAGTTTAATTTACCGAGTTACAACATTTTTTTATCGAGTATTAGTAGTAAATAGATCTTTAAGATGTCTATGGGATGTGTGGATTAATTTTTGTTAGTAACTAATTCACCCCCCCGCCTCTTAGTTACTCCATCTATAATTCCAACAAAGGATGCCTTTGTAATTTTGTATGAGCTGTTCTATTTATTTTTATGTCCCCTTATCTAGTCATATCTTTGAAATTAAATATCTATGCCACATGAAATGGAATTGTATGGGTCATGACCATTTTTGTGGATTTATATTAATGTTTTAAGTCTATTGTTTATTAGATTGATTAGCCTTAATGAATATTAAAATTATTATAATAGTAATATCTATGATGAATATTAATATTCAACAATATCAATATTTACTAAAATCTTAAAATTGTTTATTAATAAATGATATGTTCTATATTTCTCATTTCACATAATGTAGTTAAATTCATAGATTACATAAAGATTCATGTATTTAGAGAAGATATATATATACATATATATGTATACATATATATATATACATATATATATACATATATATATATATACATACATATATATATATATACATATATATATATATACATATATATGTATATATATATGTATGTATATATATATGTATGTATATATATATGTATCTATATATATATGTATATATATATATGTATACATATATATGTATATATATATATATGTATATATATATATACATATATATGTACACATATATACACACACACACACATATATATATATACACACATATATATATACATACATATATATATACATACATACATACATACATATATATATATATACATATATATTTAATACATCCATTTGGGCTCATGAAAAACCGCCCTTCTTGAATTTGCTTGTCCTCAAGCAAATATTTTAAGAGTTGCATTTAGTCCTTTATAATAGCTTCCTCCTATTTTACAGAGAAATGAGCTTATCTCTATTATCTCACAATGTTTCCATAAATTGATCACATAATATGTTCTTGTTCATCAATCTTTGTTCTTTTCCTTAGACTTTCATCATCACACATTTCTTCTATTAGGTTTATTTTTCCTCTCTTACATTGATGATCATGACTCAAAGGCCCCTTCCATTTGAAACATTTTTTTTTCTTTAATAGTTCCTCTCTTGGCTCACATCGATGTCCCCTACTCCATGATTCATGACATATGTAACATTGTCTTCCTTGATTACATTGTTATGATGTTACACCCTGTTGGGATATTGTTGTTAGGAGACCATTGGATTTTTCCTTTATCATATTTGACTCAACCTTTTTTTCTTTTCTAATGGCTTCTTCTAGATTTTGGGGCTCAAAGGGTTTCACTTGTGCTTTAATGGATTCTTTAAGCCCTTCTATGAATAAATGAGTGAGTTGACCTAGAGATAGATTTGGAACCATTATAAAAAGATCTTGAAATTTATTTACATATTCTTAATAACCTTTATTTTTTTAGGTGAGTTAGTTGTTGGAAGTACCATTTAGGATCCCTTAGATCAAACCTACTCATCAATCTTTGAGTGAATTCACTATAGAATGTAATTTTTTTGAGCACCAGGGAAATTTGGCCATAGTGCCATTTATCCTCTTAAATGAAGTATGGAAAAATTGACAACACCTTTTTTTGTTATAGGACTATAGGATAGATATGTATCTATCTTTGGGACCCATGATTGAGTAGTTTCTTTGCCCAATCCATCAAAACATGGTAATTTTACCTTATTTACCTTCTTTTGAATGTCTTCATCTAGATGATGTTTGTTTTTATTTTCCATGAGTTTAGATTCATAGTATTCTTTAAAGGGAATAAGTTGTCGAAGATTAGGATCCAAGCTAGCTTACATTTATACAATTTCTTCCATGCTATTAGTGGTCTTTCCATTACATTATACAATACATTCTTCTCTCATAATGAATGAGGGGAACATTTCTCATGGGATTGAACTTTGTGACAAAAGTTCATTTTCCTCAATGGAATGATGGTCCCTTTGTGAGTTAAGTCTTTCATTTTTGTTATTATTACTACTTAATTTTTGTATAGGTTCCAGTAGTACCTTATTGGAGTTTTTAGTCCTCTCAAATCTCTCATTAGTTTGTTCTATAAAGTTCCTTACTTCTTGGGTTATCTCCCTTGCCATCATTCTTTAAGGTGTGATGATATGTAGACTAACCAATTCAATAGGATGAAAAGATTGTGCTATAATATCACTATAATGTCCCCACTCCTTAGGCCAAATTTACCTATAATAATTATTAGCAACATAGTCTATTAATATATAGGAATGTCATTATTTCTACACATCTTTTAGGATCCCTTAATTTAGCTTCCTAACCCTCTAGGAGGATCCCATGTGTTCGTGAGGAATGACTGTCGGTTATTTGGCCTTCTTTCTTGAAAAAACCTTTCAAGTTAGGCTTCATAATCCTTTGGGAAGACCCTTTGTGTTCCTTAGAATGATCCTCAATTAGTTATCCATCATCCTTTAAAGACCTACAAGACTATCTTAAAACATCTACTACTTTTCTCTTCAATAGATTAATATTAAATGTTCAATGTAAATCAATAATCTTTTTACATTTAAGGGTATGTGCAGGATCATGGTGTGCCAAAAAGTGGCGATCTGAAAAATATGTAGTTCTGAAATGAATCAAAGAATTTCAAAATCTATTCCCACTTTTTTCCCACCCATCCTGATACTAAATGAAAACAATTAATACCTTTATAATTCCTACTATATCTTTCAATACCAACCTTATATGGTCATCTTTAAAACATCCCGAAAATCTATTTTTGGCATGTTCTTATGTGTTTTTTACTTCAAGCATGTAGCTGACGACTTTTTTTAAACCTAAATTTGATGTAATGAAAAGGGTTTCTTAAGAATGTTCTTATCTTTTCATAAATGTAATTTTTGTCAAATTATGAGTTCAGTAAGTAATTATTACTTATTTTCTAATGGAGTTAGCTACAAAGTGCTGATTGACATACTGGTTGAAAAATAGCTATAACTTTCAAACCGTATAAGATTTGTGAAATCCAAAAGATGCGTCGCATTCTATGCTTTGACTAGTATAAGAAAAAAAAAAAAAATTAATTTTGATTTTTTTTGAACTAGTTAAGGTGGTCAGACACGGGAGTTTTTTAATTCTGAAAACAGTATAGTAGAAAATTCATAATTAATTATTTATTTGGAATAAAAATGGCCAAAAATATGTCACATCTAGGCATGAGTCTACTTTTTATATCTAAAATTATATTTAAAAATATTATCATTTGATTATGATTAAGGAGGTCAGACATACACCTACTTTTTATTTTTGCCCTGAAATTTTTGTAGTACTACATTAAAATCCAAACTTTTGACCAATCAAATAATTTTTTCTCCAGATAAGGACTTGTATTTTAGAAACTAGATTCAATTTCCTACAGATTATTTTCTTACAACTTTTTGATATAAAGTCCAGAACCACTTTAAAATTATGTGTCAAGTTGAGATAACCCTGATTTGCTAGTTTTTCACTGCCACTTAAGGCCACAGTTTGGTACACCATGATCCTGCACATAGCCTTAAAATGATTTAAATTTATTATTATTTCTATTCACCTCGATTGTGAACCCTATTCATAACTCTAATGATCTTAAGAATTCTCACATTTAAATTTATATAAAATAGATCAATACTACATTCACTAAAATTATTTCCTTAATCGAAATCATTAATAATTCTAATATTATAATTCATATATAAATTATGAATCATATAGTCTAAATCTAAACTTACTATTATTACGTAATAGTAATAATACTATTACACAATAACTAAATACAATTAAATATTCATGTTGGAAATATTATGATAGGCTAAGTTACTGAGAGGGGAGGGGTGAATTAGTAACCTATAAAACTTAATCCTTAATTAGCGATCAATCCTTCCTATGTATTATGATCTAATTGCATGCATAAGAAATTGAAAAGATTAAAGCATTCATAACACTTTAGACACACACAATTTGGTGACATAGAAACACTTCAAATAGAAAGTAAAACTAGGGTGGGGATGATACCCAAAAACTTTAGTACTATAGTATAAAGTTGGCTTGTTAAGGCTTACAATGATCACTTCTGATGATCTACCCTATTAGTATAAATAAGGACTACTAGGTCCACCTTTCAAAAAGATTTACAAACATACAATGAAGTATGCATTCAGTAAAGAGATATACACAAGACTGTTAGGTCTACCTTGTTAAAGGATTTGACTGATCCACCTATTAGGATGTAATAGTAGCTGATCTCTAATCTACAACTTGGTTTGTTGAATGAGATTCCTTTGAATGTAGTAATCACCTTGCTATGATAAATAAATCTTTGCCACTCCTTATACTATTGTAGCCTTTTTACTTCACTCTTCTGCTCTTCTCTACTTATTACATTACTTCCATACCACTCTTTGGATGTGATACAATGCATTGCATATAAATGAGTCTAATTACAAAATTATAAAGTCAGCCATAATACAAGTTAGCCAAATTAGCCAAATTGTATAAACTTGGGTTCTGAAGACTAGCTTAGTGAGGTTCTGATACCTAACATCCACTGTCAATGCTTGAAATCATCATGCACTTGGTAGACATAGAAGCTTAGTCCATACTGATCACTTCCAAGTAGTCTTGAACTTGGTATGCACTAGTGACTCGATGAATACTATGAAACTTAGCGTGTAAATTGAATCACTTGACTCACACTGTATAGATCAGTCAACACTAGATTCTCTGATAGCTCAGTAGAAACTAAGTCACTTGGTTAACACTGAGTAGCTCAGTTAACACTAGACTCACATCACATCAACTATGAACTTGGTAAGCACTGCATAACTCTATTTGCACCAATAAACTTGGCATACACTAAGATGCCCGTTTTACACTACTAATCATCACTATAGTAGTAATTTCTCAGGGCAAACTCAAAATTGTCCAAGGGATTTGGTAGCAACTGTAGAACTCAATAGATGTTGAAATGCTTGGTTAACATTGTTAACTATACAATGTACTTGGTAGGTACTTACAATTTGAATAAATGTATGTCACTAATAACAAACATGACTGAAATGTCAACAATCTCCCCCTTTGGCATTAGAAACAAAAATACTTATCAGTCAAAATTGAATTTTGAGAGTTAAGAACATTTTTTATCCATCACCTTATGTCTCTGATTCGGTAGAGTATACTGCTTTTGCGATTTTTCAAAATTGATTTTGTAAGAGATATACCTCTGAGTATTTGTACATGAATAATATTATAATGTTCCCCCATACATAATGTATAGTATATTATACATCTTTTTACATCTGATATATACCTTTTCTCCCTTTTACTATACATCTCCTCTTTACATAATATAAATCTTCACTACAATATACATCTTCTTCCCCCTTTTTACATTAATGCTAAAATGTAATAAGACATCTAGATGTACCATCAAAATTAACGCTTGTACCAATTCTCTTGCAACACCTTCCAAGTGTGTAATGTAATTTGCACTTCTATTGATAGTTCTATCATGTGGTCTGCAATTGAAAAGTTGTGGTCATAAATGAGTGTTTTATCATGTGCAATGTTTTTTTGCAATATATCTATGTTTAGGAGAATCATGCCTTATATATCTATCAATGTAGCTCTTATTCTTGCCTCTTGTCTTAGAAATTCTACTTGTATATTAGTTAGAAATCTAATCTTGTTGTAATGAGCAGAGCTATAGCTCGAGTCAAGTTGCAACTCTTGTGCAGTTGCCTTCATATCTTCATCAATATTTAATAGTTTATCTATTATTTCCTTAGTGAAAATTAAAATATCACAGTGTTTTTCAAATAGTAAAGGTACATTATTGTAGGTCTCTAGTGAGCCTAGAATAGTAGATAATTCTACTTGATGGATAGCTATTTGTTGAGCAATAAGTTCCAAAAATTTCTTCTCAAATTTCTTCTCAACTCTCTAGAAAAATTTCTCTTGTCCATTCAAGTCATCATTGAATTTTTGGACCACCTCTACTAACTAGTTCAAAATTGGTTGAGAAGTATCAACCTTTGTATTTAATGCCTCTGCAAGGATATTCTTTGCATCTTCTATTATTTGGAATTCATTATTCCTTTCTTCTCTAAGCCTATGCTGCTTAGCTTTCTTTTAGAGAATTTCACCAAAAACATGCAACTAATCAAGATTGAAATTTGAGATGTCCCAATTAGGAATAACAATGTCCCCATCAAGATCTATGTCTTCTTACTTCTCTTTGCCTTTATCTAAAAAAATTATACCCAGTTAAGACTTGGTCTCAACTATCTTTGCACTTATTAATTGCATGCTAGGAATTGGAAACAATTGTAGAAATAGTAGGACTATTTGTAGATACTACACTTATTGACAAAATACCTATAGTAAGAATACCTGGATTTGCCAAATCTGATGTAGAGGGAAGTTCTGGCTGCTCAGTAGATTAAGTTCTTGTCACTTTAGTCAATGTGGTGTTGAGCTGGATAGGTACAAAGATTGATTGAGTGTTTGTACTTTTACTATTTTTAGGGGAAGTATTTGAAGGAAACCTCATACTAGATGTATTTCTTATTGTTGGTTGTGCCATTTCTTGATTGTTAGGGTTTTCTGAGTACATTCTTAATGGGTCCACAAGTAAAGGTTGTGATGTTTCAGTTTGATCCCTATCAAATTTTTGTTGAATTTTGTTTCTCTTTTTTGGTCTTAGATAAGGTTTTGGTTTCCTTTGTACCTCAGAAAACAAGGGTTTATATAGTTCTTTGGATCTTTGAGTTGATTATGTCCTTGTAAGTGCTAGCATGATACCTAAGAATCTAGATGCAATGGAGGGAAATCTAAATGGACTCTCTACCTCCCAAGTGTACATCTAAACTACCAACTATGCTCCAACAGTACCAAGTACGCCCTTGGTGCACTTGGGGCCCAAAAGCTATGTAGTTGGTAAAATAGGCCAAAATTTGATAATCTGGAAGTGGGTATGCTAGGTATGAGTTATTTTTTTTGATTTTTAGGGGTTTTGAAATGTTATGCAACCTAAGGAAGTGCAAAATGATCTAGGGTTTTGATATTCAAGATGAAATGGATCTAAGGGAATGATGATAATGCAAATGTGAATCATGTTTTGGATTTTAACTAATGGGTACGAAAATGGCTCTATGGTATGTAAAAGGTAGATTAGGGTTGGATTTGGATTTGGGAATAATGTTAGAGGTTGATGTATGCAAGTTGTATTATGCCAAGGGAGGCATGCTAAGGTTGATAATGATGTTTAGGACATGCAATATGGAGGATATGAGATCAAGAAAACAAGTTGATTGATAGGCAAGTTGATTGATAGGCAAGTTGATGGTGTTTAATATTTGAAGAGATGCTAGGGTTTTAGACAATGAAAAATGAAGGGGATAGGCAACTAGGGTTGATCAAAATGATGTTTCCAGAGACTAGGACTATGATAATTCTATGACAAGGGTGTATATGCAATGTTTTGAACTTAGGATCAAATATTTGGAAAGTATTTTGTCTAAGAGTTTAACCTTGTGAAGATGGACTTTGAATCTTGACTAAAAAGAGATAAAAGACAAAAAGATAAAGTTGATAAAAATGACAAGGTCAAATCCATCAAGATGTAGATAGAGTTTGACCAAAGACAATGATAAAAAGGAAAAAAGGACTAGTCAAGATCTATCTATAGACACTCAACAATAGTTTGTGTCTACAATTTCATCACTCCTTCATACTAACCAATCCCATTTTTTCATTTCACTAATTCTAATCTTTTGGCCAACTTGATTATATCTCAACAGTGTCCTTCATCATTTGTATCCCCTTTTGCATCATTTGTAGATCATCTCAGAATCTCATCTGCTCAGCTGAAAACTATTTCAACATCATTGAAATCATGTCATGTCAACCTAGAATCACCCCAAATCTACCCAGAATCACCTCAAATAAGTCCCAATCAACTGAAAGCATGCCAAACATCCCAAATCTATCATCATTTGTCCAACCCAAGAAATTTTCATGTCTCACAGTGCCTTGGAAATCTAAAAATCTATCAATCCTATCAATCAGAGCTTAGTACTATCGTGGCTCTTAGTGATAGGTTAAATTGCCACTCACACCATCCGATCTTTGACATTGTCAAGTCTCCTAATATCAGATTATGGCATTATCGTGTCTCCTAATATCAGATTATGGCATTATCGTATCAATTTAATTACACTAATAGTATCCACTAATGTTATTATGATCAACCCTATTGATCAATCTCAATCCTATAGAATTTACCATGTTAGTTAGAAGTTACATGTCCTTAATCCATGTCATGTGTCCTTGGCATGTTGTCAATTATAATAAATCAATCAATTGTATCATGGCTTTGATCTATCTACCATCATCCTAGTTGATCTACATTATCATCACATTTCATCAAAGGATATTGTCATACTTATCAAATCAAAATGGCCAATCATCTACTAATTTTCTCTATAGGATTAAATAACCCATAATCTAATATTATATCATTCCAATCATTTTTCATCTTGCATTACTAATCATTCTTCCTAACTAACATTATCAATCAATTGATATTCATTAATTTATTTATTTGTCTTCATGAACTATAGAAATTATCAATTTCCTAAGTTATATTTTCCACCTCTAATTCCAAATTACTAATTTCCATTTGTGTGGAATAATGAATTTTTAATTCAAATATTCCACATAATCTTGACATCATTGTTACACATGGACATCTGACATCATGGATTTTATCCTTACACTTGGCTAAGATGTGTCATAATCGATATATTCTTATTCCTTACACATCTTTATTTAGCCTGCATCATCATAGATTCTTGGTTATAAGTGGGTTTGAAGTGTCACATGATGTGTTATAGATCCTGTTCCATTTATAGGCATGTTAGCTTCCATGTCTCATAAAATCTTACATTTGGCATCTTCTGTCATACATGTCATGGAATTCCTAAGGAATTGCTTGTCAAGCTGGACATTCAAGGTGACAAGTTCAATGCTCCTATCTTGCATTTTGGCTATAAGATGAACCACATTGCTCCCATTTCTAGTACTTGGTCCTAACCCTTGAGTCCTTCAAGTCCTCCAACATCCTTGATCCCTTAGGCTTAAAATCACTCTTCAAGTCCTCTCATAGAATTATCATATCATAGGCTTTTTATTTTCAATTGTGTGCATTGTAGGCAATTGGAGCTACATCATATGGAGAAGATAAAAGGAGATGGGAGCTACAACTAAAGAGGGAGTTTTTTTTACTTTATGTTTCTTTCGTTGTTTTAGTTGGCTTTCATGGTATACTGGAGGGTATTAACATATGTTTATTGAGTTTTGTGATTTTCTCATAGTATGTTAGATATTAGCCTATTTTTTGGTCCTACACCATCATCCATCAACATTAGGAGATACTCTAGGACTCATACTTTGTGTGGATTCATGGTTCTAACTTGCAATTGCAAAGGGTTTATAGATGGATCAATGGATGCAATGATGAAAGATCGATCTTGTTGGGGCATGATCATTGAGAGCTTTTGTATTACAAATCTATGTCCCTAGACTTGTGATTTGGTTCCTAATTATTCATGCAAGGTGGCATGTTGTGATATGACTTGCAAATTATTCAAGGTTGTCACAAGAAGCATGGGACACATTTTTTGCGAAGGGTTTATGAAGATCTTGGGAGATGGCTCCAAGAGGATTGGACGACGAGATGATTGTGAATCTCCATGATGTGGTCGAGAGGAGGTTTTCTAAGATGTCTACTCAATTTGAAGCTAGTTTGGTTGATCGAGCTAAGGAGGTGTTTGCTCAATTTGGAACTAGTTGATTTGATCAAGATAAGGATAGGATGAGGAAGGCATTCTATAAATTTTGTTTGGAGCAAGAGTCCATCAATCTGGAAGAGAGTTGTTTGGTTAGTTAAGAGAGTTGTTCAAGAGAGAAGATGACATAGCAAGGTCAAGGTTGAAGAGGTTGGTTTTGCTAATCAATTTGTGGAGTTTGATGTAGAACCTATAGAGAAACTTGAGGTTGTTGCCAAGGATATTCCTAACCTTGTTGATATTGGGATAGAGGTTGGTTTTTTTGATTAGTTAGCTAAGTTTGAAATGGAAATTGTAGAGCACTTTGTCATGGATGATCTAGTTTCTATTGGTGGTGACTTATATCTTGCAGAGCATCTTATTGTGAGTAATGAGATTTCTAGTTTTGTGAGCTTTTCATGTGTTGATGAAGATCTACATATTTTTTTTGATGTGGAATTTGTTGTTTCTTATGTGGATTCACTAGTTGCTGATGTGGATGAGGATTTGTTGATGAAGCATTATGTTCAGTTTGTTCTTGGGTGTGAGCATGCTGATTGGGTTACTAATATGTATTTTATTTTGATGTTTCAGTGGATGAAGCATAGATGGTTTATTTTTAGATTTTTTTTATTGAATTTGATGATGTGGAAGCCTTTGGAAAATATCAAGCTGATTGCAGATCTTTCTTTAGGCATCAAAGTATGGGACATACTTTTCTATTTACTCGGGGAGTCTGATGCAAGAGCATCAAGCTTGGATTTTGGTGCAGTTATTATTTTCATGATTAGATATGTGTTGGATACACATTGGATAACCTTTCCTCATGATTTCATAAAGATTGGATGGATTGAGTTGAAGTTTGAGCCATTTTACCTTGTTGCTGGAACTATGTTTTCTGGTTTCTAGGTGCCTATTGCAAGCCAAGTAACTAATTTTTCACAATGATTTAGAGGCTGAAAATTTTAGTGATTAAAGAGGGCTTAGATTAATATCTTGAGTTAAGGTCGCTAGTCCTAATGCATTATAAGTTGGGAGATATGGAAATTCTCTTGGAGTATCAATTTTTGGTAGTTTGCGTGATGGGTTTCTATACGCGACTTCTAATCTGAAGATATCCTTAATGAATCAGCCTTAGTGAGATTAATGGGTTGTAATGGACCTAAATTAATACCTCTATATTGAAGCATGAGTCTTAATTCAATTGGAGCTAAGAGATATCATAATTTTTCTTAGGTATTAGTTTTTGAACATTTAATTTCTGTTGGAGGCTGGCTTGTGGCTCTTCAAGTATTTAATGTTAATTTCTTCCATTCTGAGCTGACTTGTGGCTTGGATTAGCATAATTAAGGGTCTTTTGGAGTATTTTAGTCAGTTGGTTAGGATGGAATGAATTATAGATGCAAATTTGAAGAGCTAGAACTGCAGCTTAGGAAATAGAGGATCTATTGGTGGACCTGAGGGTACAAGTGTGGATTCTTCTTGGTGTTCTTATCTAGTTGTGTATCTAGACTAGTTGAGATTTGTTTTGTAAGTTGGGTCTTTTTGGATCTTGTAGAACTAATTTTTTAATTGTTGTTTGTATTTGGCCCTAATTGGGAAGGCCTTACAACCTGAAACATTACATGTAATGAGTTATATCTATGAATAAATTATTGGAATTTGGTATCAAATCTTGCAATGTTATTGTGTTTCCACTATGTGGTTATTTTCTGGAGGCTAGGACATCTCCTTTGGGAATTCTCCTACCTTGTGCTACATCAGTAGGAACCATTTATTTTAGAAAAAGCACTAGTGGAGGAGAATTTTTGTTGGAAAGAGATTAGTATTTTAGACAAGAAAGAAGTGGAATTGTATTTCTCAATCAACACTAGAGGTAAAGTATATTGCTATAGCAGTTGATTATTATAACATAATATGGATCAATTAATTACTACCAGGAATGAAGGAAGAAATCAAGGAACTAGTGGTTATTTATTGTGATAATAAGTACAATTAATATATCTAAAAATCCTAGGATGCACACAAAGAAAAAACACATTACAATCAAGTATCATTTCTTAAGGGAATTGGTTCAAGACAAAGAGGTGAGAGTGGAATATGTCAACACCAAGGAGCATATAAAATCTATATATTTACTAAGGCTTTACCTAAGGATGCATTTATGTGTATAAGAGGAAAACTAGGAGTTATTCCCCTATTTGATGCTCACTAAAGGAAAAGATAGTGAGGCATCAACCAAGTTATATTGAAAATATTTCAAGTTGATGAAAATTATGACACTTCAAGTGTGAAATGTAAACTATATTGGATATTAATAAGTACAAAGGTATATAGTAACTTCAAATTGTTTAACCTTTACAATTTCATGTCAAAGAGGGAGAGTTCACTATCAACAAGGAAGAGTAAAGGAGAGTTCAGTGTCAAAAAATAAAAGACAGAGAAGAAGATATTTAGCAAAGAGGGAGAAAATGACAAAGAATTCATAGTAGAGTGTTGAAAAATGTAAGAGGAAGAATTTATAGGGAAGTAGCTGAGACAAATCCAAGCAGAATCTTAGAGGGAGTTGGTATGGATGAGAATCAGAATGAAACTAAAAATATTATCTAATTGCTCATACTTTTATTATTTTACATTGACATGTTGTGTTGTCATCAATTCCAAAGAGGGAGTTGGTTTGAAATAATTCTTTAATTTTATGTTGTCATCAATGTTACACAAATGTCCATAATAACAGAGCAGTGAAGAGTTTTTAGTATTAACCTTGCATATTTCAGTATTATTCGAGTAGTTGGGAAAAGAAGAACTTTTAGTGTTAATTGAATAGTTAGTTAATAAAGGATATCCTACTTGTAGTATTTACTAAGTGGTTATGAATCAAAGGACTCGTAGTTTTAACCAAGTGTTCAATCCTAGTATTGACTGAGTGAGAGAAGAATGCAATTTTCTAGTAATTTAATTGATTGAGACCGACTATCTAGATGTTTATTAATCATCTAAAAGGGTATTCAAGTCGACTTGTCCAATATTATGATATATAAGAAAGGTAAAATTGTGAGGATAAAATGTACAAGTGTAATATGAAATAAGATGAATATGTGAACAAAGGAAAAGGAAAAGTAGGAAAGTGTGGAAGATAAGCTACAAAGATCATCTGATTAGTAGGGATCCAAAGATCAAGTTAGAACACAAATTTGAATCTAGAAAGATAGTTGCTTCATAAATAATGTCAAATTGTTGTTACCTTCTAACCATTATAGAAATAAAGAAATCTCTTAATAGAGTTGACCTAACAATCATATTGTAAATCCTCTAACAAGGTGACATTTAAAGATTGAAGCATTTGAGGACCACTAATTAGGCCACTCATAACAGGGTGATCTAAATTCTCTAATGAGGTCATACATAACAATATGTTTTGTAACCTTTTAAAGGATTGGCTGCTAATAGAGCTCAATTGAAAAGAGTGAAAAATATTGTAGCTTGTTGCAAGGTGGTTTTCCCAAATTGGGTTTCCCCGTTAAATCTTCATGGCACCTATGTACATGTCATTTTCTTTATGCTTTATGTTTTTGCAACTAAGTTACTTAAGGTTAAAATAAATTAATAATCATAAGATTGATTTGTTAACATGAGAAAATAATATTCTAGTGTTAATCAAGTTGGACAGTATTGCATGATTAGTCGAAAGTTTGAATTGACATGTAGGGATAGAGAATTATTTTTGTGGTAATTGATTCACCCCAACCCTCTTAGTTACTCTCTTCATTTCCAATAGTTAGGGTTTATTTTTCATTTCAAGTAAGCAACTATAGATTTTTTTTGGTGTCCACGATGAACAGGCTCTAAGGCCTCATGTATAATAACCAACGTAGATTTATTTTGGGTTGTTATAGAAATGATAGTTTAATAGATATGATTTAGGGGATGTCATTTTTTTAAGCTTGTAAAAAATTGTTTGATGTCTATTCCTTTTTGTAATTATATCTTTGTTATGTATGTATGTATATATATATAATAACTAACCCAAAAAATTACTATAAATATGATATATAATTAAATTAATTAAAAATTAGGATTTATGATTTATGATTTTTATGTTATATGTACATATCACAATATAAATATTATGTAAAAGTTATAAAATAATGTAAACCTTTTTTACCTATAATTAACAATTTGTAGATCATATATCTTATATATATATATATATATATATAGATAAAATTATATTAATTATTTGTATGTTTTTTTTGGATCGTTAAATGGTCGAAGCCCAGATTAATTTTTTTCATTTATTTTAATTAATTATTTTTGTGTTAATCAAATTCAAACCTGAGACCTCCCACATGAGAGGCTCACTAGTTACTATTGTTTTATAGGCTTTTGCCTTCAATTAATTATATGTTATATTTATAATATATAGAATATAAAAATATAATTAAATACTAAATATACTTTTTGATATAAAATATTTTATTTTAAAATATTTTTTTATCTGAAATTAAACTTGCAATCTTTCATCCCACAATGAAATTTTTGTCTCTAAGCTTGATTTTATTATTATTTTATAATATTGAAAAACTAATTGCAAAACCATATATATATATATGTATATATATATATATATATATATATATATATATATATATATATATATATATATTTGAAATAAAAAAATATTTTTCATATAATTAATATGTTATAAAACAAAAAATATTTTCTAATATTGATATACAATCTAAAATCAATATTTGATTAAATTAAAAAATGTTTGAATATTTCTTTTGAGAGCTATCATAATACTTTCTCAATTAAGGTGAAATTCACAAACCACATAATAAGATTTATAAGCAGTATAGTAATTCCAAATTTAAAATGAAATTATCAATTGTAAAGGTTTAATAGTATTCAAATATTCTAAAGCTAGTTTCCAAATATTCCAAAGAGAGGTCTCAGATATTTCAAAACTCTGAGTTTCACACAAGGAGGATGAATGATAGGAAATGTTGCATTTGATTTGACGTTGAGCTTGATAATTGAATTTTATTTAAAGTTTATAGAGCCTCTTCATGAAATCTATTTTGTGGGGATCAGAAAATCATTGTAGTCTATGAAGCTCTTTGTTGTGTTGTATCAAACAGTTAATGTGCTTTTTATATGTTTCCATGTTTTCAACATACATGTCTACTATGGTAATTCCAACAAAAACTTCTAACAAATTTCCACTATCATTTATTCTAATCATTATAATAAATTATCAAGAAAAGATAACCAATAATTTATTTGAGTAAATCTTTAAATGTACATGGTGGGTGATGCATCCCTATAAGTGTACTAGTATCTTTTTTTTTTTTGAAAAGATAGCATATAATGAGGTTTTGGGAATCCCTAATACTCTATTATATCCTTTGAGAATAGCTAAGCCAAAAAATTTAATAAGATGAAATCTCTTCAGGAAAAATCAATGCCCTACTAGTGCCTCTCCCAGAGTGCCCTAGCTACCCTTTATCTATAAGACAAGGGTAAAGTTGTGACTAGAATCCAATATGCAAGGGGCAAGATTTAAGTGTGAGGATAAATGCCAAGGAAGATAAGATAATTCTTTGAAACAACACCTTTCTCTGAATTCTCCATTTCCCCTTTCTAAAAATAAAACAATACATGTTTAATATGCATGTAGAAAAGGAAATTGTAAAGATATCACAATATAAATATTATGTAAAAGTTATTAAATAATATAATTTTTTCTACATATAATTAGCTTTTATAGATATATTTCATATATATATAATGAAATTATATCAATTATATATATGTTATTATAGTAAATATTAATAATATGTAGAAAACACAAATATAATTAAATCATAAAATTATTTTTAGTTATAAAACATCTTATTTAAACATATATTTTTATCTAAAATAACACTTGCAATCTTTCATCCCACAATGAAATTTTCCTCTCTAAGCTTGCCTTTTTCTATATGTTGTAATATTAAAAAACAAATTGTACATACATACATACATATATATATAGACACACAAACACACACACACACACATGTGTGTGCGCACGTACACGCACATGAACACACGTATAGAGATTAAATTAAAAATATATTAAATATTGATTTTGAGGGATATGGAAATACTTTCTTAATTAGGGCAAAATTCACAAACCATGTAATAAGATTTATAAGGAATATATTAATTCTGAATTTGAAATAAACTTGTATCAATTGTAAATATTTAATAGTATTTAAATATTCCAAAGCTAGTTTCCAAATATTCCAAAGAGAGATCTCAAATATTTCAAAACTCCTAGTTTCACACAAGGAGGATGAATGATAGGAAATGTTGCATAGGATTTGATGTTAAACTTGTTAATTGAATTTTCTTGAAATTTTATCGAGCCTCTTCATGAAATCTATTTTGTGTGCATCACAAAATCATTGTAGTCTATTAGGCTCTTTGTTGTATTATATCAAACAGTTAACGTTCTTTTTCTAAGTTTCCACATTTTTAGAATACATGTCTACAATGGTAGTTCCAACAACTTCTAACAAAATTTCACTATCATTATAATAAATTATCAAGAAAAGAAAACCAATAATTTATTTGAGGAAATCTTCAAATGCACATGGTGGGTGATGCATCCCAATAAGCATATTTGTATCTCATTTTTGATAGAGAATGTTCAACATACTACAATTTAAAGAAAACAAAAATATATCCAGATAGCATATAATAAAGTTTTGGTAATCCCTATTACTCTATTATATCCTTTGAGAATAGCTAAGCTAAAAATAATAATAAGAGAAAATCTCTCTAGGAAAAATCAATGCCCTACCAATGCCCCTCCTAGAGAGCCCTAGCTACCCTTTATCTATAAGACAGGAGTAAATTTGTGACTAGAAGTCCAATATTCAAGGGGGAAAATTTAAGTGCGAGGATCAATGCTAAGGAAGACAAGATAATTCTTTGAAATAACACCTTGATCAAAATTATTTGTTTCCCCTTTCAAAAAAAATAACAGTATATGTTTATTATGCATGTATCAAAGGAAATTTTAAAGATACGCACACACATATACACATGTATATATGTATATACATACATATATGTGTGTGTGTGTGTGTGGGAAATATAAGAGAAGTAACTGAGAGGGGAGAGGTGAATCAATTACCACAAAAATAAATCTCAAATCCCTTAGATGTCAACACAAATCAAAACATAAAATCTAATAAATTATATTCTATTGTAACTCAACAAACACACATACACTCAGTTAACACTAGAAAAAATGTTGTAACTCTACAAGCACTAAAAATCAACTTTTATTTGGCAATAACTGGTCTATAAAATGTTAATTATGATTAACGTTAGTTAAAATTAGTTGCATAGACATGAAATTAAATAGCATGAACACAATTGACACCAAGATTTAATGTGGAAACATAATTTTGGAAAAACCACCAATTGAAATTAGTTACTAATTTTCACTTTTCTAAAGTGAGCCCTATTAGGAGACAACTCTGTTAAAGGTTACAAAATACATTGTTAGGTGTGACCCGATTAAAGGATTTAATAACCTTGTTAGGAGTGGCCTTGTTAAAGGTCTTCAAGACACTTCAAGCAGAAATGGCACCATGTTAGAGGATTTACAAATAGCTGTTAGGCCAACTCTGTTCAGAGATTTAGATCATTGCTACAATGGTTAGAGAGTAACAAGAAGATGACCTAATTTCTCATGGAACTAAATTTTTGATTATAGATATCAATTCTAGCTTCAATACTTGATCCTTCTTTATCAAAAGTATCTCTATAGCTTCACAAGGATATTCTTCTTATCCTTCAAATTCGCTTCCTCTAAGCATCATTTTTCTTCACTCACTTATTCACATTCAATCCCACAACTTGACCTTACATATATATATCTTATAAATTGTCAAATTGACTTGAATATAACTTAGAATAATTAATATTCATCTCCTTAGTTGGCCAAAACCATCAAACAAATCTATTGAACTCAATAATCCAAAACAAGAAAATCCTTTGTTAGCCAACGTTGCTTGGTAGACACTAACTAGATTAGATTTTCCTTTGTTAACCAAGTTATTTGGATTAACATTGGTTTTCATGCCAACTTTCTTTTTCTCTTGAAGGAACTCTATAGAGACTGTGATTTACAAATTCTTTTTAGTAACTGAGTGAGCTCGGTTAACACTCGCTATCTTCCAACTTTCCTTTGTCTCCCAAGTGAACTCAGTAGACATTGAATTCTGAACTTGGCATACATAGGAATGGTCAACAGCCATGGAAAATTGTCTTCATCACTCAAGTGAGCTTGGTAGACACTAGCTAGTGAATGTATGACATTTTGTGTAACATCAACGACAATATATAGTTGATCAATTATTTTCAACAATCTCCCTCTTTGGCATTGATGGAAACAAAAAATTTCATAATAAAATAAATTTACGAAAAAAAATAAATTAAGGGAAATATCCTTAGTTTCATTCTAATTCTCATTCATGAGAACTCCCTCTATCAATGTGTAGCTTGAAAACCAAAAGATTGAAGTACAACTTGCCCTATACCAACTCAATGAAGTAAGAAATAAACTACGATGTTCATTGTAGAGAAGAAAGGAACTAGCTATGTAGCTAAATGACACTCATTACCAAGAAGAAGAAACTAGTAGATTTTTTGAGAATGGAAATTCAAGTGAGTTTGATGCAACAATTCAAAATCTGATGGAAAAGAATAATTCCCTAACCAAAGAGGTCAAAAATGTTAAGATAGAACAAGAAGTCCAATCAGTATTACTATGTGAGGTGACTAAATAGAAAAATAAAGTTGAGGAAGACAAAGTCATGATTGATGATGACAAAAGAATACTTACCAATAAACTAGAAGAGAAGCCATCAGATGTACAAAATATTTCTAACATGCAATTAGATACAATGAATCAATTGATGATTGCAAACCATGAATTGAATGGAAAGGACATTGAGATCACAACCCTGAAGTTATAAAATGATCAATTGAGGAATTAACTTAGAGTAGAGAAGGAATTTGTTGAAAGATTCAACAAACCTAGTGAAGCCATCAAATACTTTGAGAAGCTAATGAAATCCCCAAGACCTAACAATGATATTGTTGGATTGGGATACACTAGTACTAAGGAAGGAGAATCATCTAAAAGTGGAAATAAAATAAATGACAAAGGTAAGAACTACAAATTGACTTGTCACAATTTTAGAAAGCTAGGTCATACAAGAAATTTTTGTAGGAGTAACAATCAAAATTAGAACCCTAAACAAAAATTCAAGGGTTACTGTCATAAGTGAAACAAGCAAGGACATTAGGCACATGAATGTAGGACCAAGACTATGAGAACTCAAAGATTTAAAGGATACTACTATAATTTTTAGAAGTATGGACATAAAGAATATAAATACCGATCTAATACCAAGTGGACATCAAACAAGAAGACAAAGGTACAACCAAAATGGAAAATCCTATGATTGGGATTACAACATAAGGTAAAATTGTCACTATTGTCAAGAATATGGACATGTTCCTAAGAATTTCATTAGAACACATTTTAGGGGCAACTACAATAGATGGTTGAGTGGCACTACATGCTTTAGTTGTCTTAATTCTAGTCATGTTAGCAAATACTATACAACTAGGTCACCAGAGCCGAGTAATGGAAATAGTAAAGGAAAAGAAAAGGTCGATGTAGAGAAGGTAAATGTGTAGATGAACAAGACATAGAAGAGAACGAATATTGCAACACATCAAGCTCAAATGAGGTCACTTCATCCAATGGATTAGGTAGTCACATCACCCCCAACTAGGAAATCAAGAGGCATGTATGGGACTGATATTTCAAAAGTTATATTATGCATCAGTTCCAAGAATCTAAATTCTAAAAAGATCATATATGCATGAATTAAAATGCAATGTATTGGTTAGAACCTGGAAGAAATATTTAGTTTTGTTGTTTTTTATGTTAGTGTTGAGCATGGAAGACATTGTTGTTGTTTCTAGGAAAGGAAAGGAATAGTAGTTATAGACAAGCAATGGAAACATGGTATTAAGTGGACAACTTGCAATGTTGACTGATCATGTTGAAATTCCTATGATAGCTAAGCTTATAGTCATGTACACATTGAGCATTTATTGGTAAATATGAAGGGTTATATAGTCAATTTTTTACTCACTTTCACTTACTAGAGTTTATAGAGTGCATGAAGAGCATGAAGGTGAATAGAGAAAGAAGATTCAAGTGTTTGTGAACTCAATTCAACTGCTACTCATCATCAATCATCATATTCAAAAGGTATTTAGCTATTGCCAAGTTATGCTATTTGAATTTTTGCTAACCCTAGATATTTGAAATGGCATCTATCTCTTTTGAAAATGTTAGGAAAGAGGTGAAAGAGATTTTCAAATTTCAATTGATAAGTAATGATGTTAGGAAGCCCCTTGTCTGAGCTATTCTTAAGATATCATATTAAGGAGACCTGTCTAGTGCATTATCGATGATACCACCAAAAGTATTGATGATACAAGATGTTAGATGTTGTTATATGGGAAATATAGGAGAAGTAGGTGACATGGACATAAGAGATGCCTACAAAAAATGATGTGATAATGGGTCTTTAGGGAAGAATATAAAACTATTGAACAAAAAGGGTTAAATCTTGCCCTTGATTTTTCCTCAAGTGTTTAGGACCAAATGGATACTAATTAATTTGAGTTGTATACATGATAACTAGATTTGGTTTGAAGGTGGACCAGTTAAGCTCACTAAGAGGATCATAAACTAATTATTAGGGTACTCTACCCTTAATCAACCTAAGAGCATGTGAAATGATGTGGAGGAAACTACTAAAAAGAATAAAGGTGCAATACAGAACACAAGAGGGATGTCAATTGATACAATCTCAGATCCCATGTTTTCATAGTCTTTTATGTGAAAAATACCTTCCACACCTTTGGCACAGTTGCTTGGAAGACCAACAAGCTAATTGTACAACAAATTTCTGAATTCATATGACACCTTGGAGCTAACTTTGAGTTAGTAATGACTAGCTACTTTGAGGATTTTATGAAATCCATGAAATAGAGGTTGAGGTTCCCTATATCCTTAGTGGAAATTATTATGATGATGTGTGTTTCCTAGTGGATGCAAACCACACATATGTGCAAGAATCTATACCAAGAATTAGATGGATGAAGCCCTTACCATATGAGATCAATGTAGATGAGGCCTTTACTACTATTACAACTCTATTAGTAGAAGATATTGACAAGAGTTCCACCTCATTTGGTAAATATGGGGAAGTCAAATCCAGAATAACAATAAACTTGAAAGCAACTATTGTTCTTAGGATGAAGAACAAAGTGATGAAAAAGTTGAAGGAAATATTTGGTACTAAAGTAGATGAAGAAGAAGAAGAAGAGGAAGAACAAAGTCAAGCCCCATTAGTATTAACTCAAGGACTAGGAAATGATCAAGAAGAAGATGGAGAAGGTGTCGGGGGAGAAGAAGTTGAGGAATTACCAAAGGACATAAAGGCCAAGAAGAGAAAGGAAAAAGAACAAATAGTGGAGAAACCTGAGATGCTTGTAAAGGAGCCACAAAAGAAGCTAGTTGTACCTAGTACTAGGTCTAGTACAAGGAAAACCACCACACATGAAAATGAAGTTATGAAGCCTAAAGGAAAGAGTACACCTAACACAACAAAGCTGAGTGAGCCTATTAAGAAGATATATAAAAGATTAAAGAAGAAATTAGTGTCTTAACTAGATTTAGATGAGGAGAAAATAGAGTTAGATGACCTAAGCCAATTTGAAGTGGTAAGTCACAATCCCTCCTCTAGCTTATTCAATTTGTGTGATAATATCAAGTCAAATTCATATTTAGCTAGTTTCACACATATTGAATTTCATAAGTTAGGGAAAGTTGATCAAAATAAAGTTGATGAAGCCATATATGAGATGATGGCTACATTTAAATCAACTCCTCTAGAAATAGCCAACTCGCTACCTAAGAGTCTATATGAATGAGTTGAGTAGAAATGACAATTTAGCTTACAAACCAAAAGACATATCAAGGAATCAAATTTAGCCTAAGTTATGCCAAAATTAGACAAAAGAAAGATTGCTAAAGTTATGGAAAAGCATAAGACTAAATTTTCCCCCAAATATAAAGCTTTCGATATCTTGACAAAGAATATTGAAGATGTGGTTAACAAAAGCACAACAATTTGGAAATCAATATATATCATTTATTCACTCTAGAAATCATAGAAAAAGCTAAGTAAGCGACAACAGATACTACAAAAGGGGTCCAAGTTAGGGATGGTAATGTGGAACACACTGAGGAGACAATAGCAGACGAGGTCATAGCTGATGAAGAGTACCAAAATTTTCAAGATAAACAAGTGTCACATGTCATTCCTCCACATATAGACCAAGTGAGTCATTGGGACTCAGTAAAAATAAAGGATGTTCCTAATAATTCATCTTAGAACATCAATCCCTTAAATAAAGAAGATTTGAAAAAGATATTAAAGGACTCCACCACATCAGCACAACTATGCTCGAAACCCATATTGGTGAGAGTTGATAAAATTTAGAATGCTGAAATTACATCAGTAGGGGAACAACCAAAAGACACATCTAATGTGCTCCATCAATCAACAAAAGAAAAGGAGAAGGAAAAAATAGATCTATAATAAGATCATAGTGCAAACCTAGAATAGACAGTTCTTACAACTGAGACACAATATGTAATGCCTATAGTTAAATTTCAAATAAAAGAAGCCAAGCACAATAGATAGATATATCATTTCCTAGCCTAAAAAGTTTAGGTATGGAAGCTATATTTACTATTGAGAAAGATGGAATTAAAGTTTACATAGGTCAGGAAGAAAATCATGTACCTACTCCCCAAATACAAGGTGAAGCGCAACAAGAAAATACCAAAGATGACAAGACTAAAGAGTTGAAGGTGACTATTATAGTAGAAGAAATTTTTTCCATATAGACTCTTGTTACCCTACCCATTTTTGTTAATCCCCCCAGTAGTCAAGCTCTTTAAAGAATGAGAACATATGCTACACCTTTGCAAATATCAAGGCCAAGTGAAAGTATATCAAGAAGAATAGATGATACATCTTTTGGGGATGTAAGTTTAGATGACTTGATTGAGTTGCCCAAGTTTGATCTAGAAACCATCACAATTTAAGAGATGAGCATTCTACAAGAAACTCTATAGAGAGAGAAGACACAAGAAATGATGATAAGGAAGTATAAGAAAAAGCAAGTTTTGCATGAGATAAAAGACATATTTTATGATTCTTTTAGTCTCCCTAAGATGAATGAAGACAAGCTCATAATTGACCAACTTGTCACTATTATTGACAAAATAAAGGATGAAGACGTAGACTCAAATGTTAAACTTTTAGAATGGTCTAAAAGGAAATTTTACACAAAATTACTTGAGAAGATATCTAGTACTATTGCACTTAAAAAGGTTGATTTAGCAACCAAAATTGAGAGTATGAAGAAGGTATTAGAGAATATTTTCTCTCTATATATCAAGCTATGTGATGTGAATCTTTTCACATAGGAAGTTCAAAGGGCTATTGACCAACTATGAGGAGATTTACAAACTATAGTTACAACTCTTAAGTTATATCCTGGTCAAATCCAAGGTCATTTTCAGAGGTTACTATCAACACAAGGTAGGCTTACTAAGCTGCAAGCATAAGATGCAAATATTCAAGCAACCTTGATATGTATCCAATCCATATTGACCCCACACATGGAAGTGTTGCATAAGAATCTAGCCTATGCTAAGACATTGATGAAGAAAGATAACCAACTTTCAACTCAAGATGCCTTAGTTGACCTTGTCGCCTAGCTAGATATTGAATATCAATCTCTAGAGGTAGCATGCAACAATTGGGATCCACTATTGAAAATTATCAAGGAGATCCATAAATCATTTTTCAATAAATACACTATCAGTTTACCACCCATGACATAAGTGTCAAGAAACGGGGGAAATGAGTCTAATGGGGAAATGAGTTATGAGAATAATACAGTTTTGAGCAAGGGGGAGTAATAATGCAGAAAAAGGGAATAAAATATCTACTTAGCAAGAGTATCAGATTTAGATACAGAAAGAAAAAATTCACTTAGGGGTTTATTAGGGGGAGTAATGAATAAATAAGGTATGATAATTAGTCATACGTTTTGAAATTTTGTATGGGACCCAAGTAATGTATACATATTGTCTGAGTTATGCTCATAATAAGGATTGTATATTCATGGCAACATTCTTTTTCCACTCATGTCTAAGGAGGTGATTGCTAATCTTAGATTGGTTTTGACAAGGTAGTGATGAGATACTTAGTTATTTTCTATCAATATTATAGTGGATGCCTATTTTTTAGAGAAAGCTAAGTAATTAGTGTGAGCCGAGTGATCAAAGCATGCCAAGTAACAATTGTCAAATAATACATGCCAAGTAGATAGTATGTGTTGAGTCACTCACAACCCGAGTAGTCTATACATGCTAAGTGATTTAGAAGCTAATTAAATAGTGTATGTTGAGCCATTTAGAAGTCAAGTTACAACAATGAGAATGTAGTGATGAACCAACATCAGAGCCCTCATTTGTCAAGTGAATAGTTTTGGACATAGTTGTTTGTAATGGCACAAACTTCTATGTAGACCATTTTTGGGCCAACATAATGATTGTTTTACAATTCCAAAAGATAAGAATGGAAGTATATTATGAATCCCTATCCAACACATGCAACCAACCAAATTAAGGGATGAATTAAGTGGCAATATAGGTCAACCTTAGCCGTTGATTCCTACCTAACCCATTTCACCTATGTTTATTTAACAAGGAAAATCATAAATAGTTTGTAGGCATGGAAGGAGACAAATGCTAAGTGAAGAGAGAGAACTTATGGTGGCTATGGAGGTTGTGACAATGATTTAAATTACAAAATTAGTTAGAGAGAATAGAGGAAAGTAGAGAGAGGATAGAAGAGACATATCCAATCAGAAGGATCAAGGATTTATCAAGGAATAGAATATATGAAATCTAGAAACAAAATGCTAACCAAAGGATCATTTTGTTGAATCATTTTAATAGGTGATACAAAGAAAATCTCCTAATAGTGTAGTCTTAACAAACTTGTGTAAATCTCTTAACTGAATGCTTGCTTTATTGTAAGTTTAAGTCCTCTAACAAGGCACACTTTTAACAAGGTGTTCAAATCCTTTAACAAGGTGCAACCTAAAAATCTTTGTAAGCCTTTAACAAGGAAGAAACCTCACAAGGTAGATCATAGTTTATAGTAAAACTCATTGGAACAATAATTGGCCACATTTTACAACTACAGTATTGAAGATTTGTGGGTGTCATCCCCACCCTAGTTTTACTTTCTCGATGGAGGGTTTCTAGGTAAAAAATTTATTATGTCATGTGTTATTTTTTTCATGCTATGGATTCATATGTGTAGTTAGCTTTTTTAGTTTATATGCTAAATTATCAGATATATGTATGGTGAATGTTTTAAGGATAAAGTTTTAAAGTATTTCTTCACCCCCCTTTCCCCTCTCAAATTTTTTTTTCCCATTGTTATTCCCAACAATATATATATATATATATATATATATATATGTATATATATGTATATATATGTATATATATATATATATATATATATATATATATCTGTGTGTGTGTGTGTGTGTGTGTGTGTGTGAGAGAGAGAGAGAGAGAGAGTGTGTGTGTTATACATATCTACATATATATGTGTGTGTGTGTGTATATGTATATATGTATATGTACATATTGTTGGAATTATTTTAGAATAACTAAGAGGTGGGTGGGGGGGAGGGAGGGGTGGTGAATCAACTATATATATACATGTGTGTGTGTGTGTGTGTGTGTGTGTGTGTGTGTGTGTGTGAGAGAGAGAGAGAGAGAGAGAGAGAGAGTGTGTTATACATATCTACATATATATATGTGTGTGTGTGTGTGTATATATATGTATATATGTAGATGTACATATTGTTGGAATTATTTTAGAATAACTAAGAGGTGGGTGGGGAGGAGGGAGGGGTGGTGAATCAACTATCCAAGGTCTAGATGTATAAATAAAACTTTTCATAGCTTAGTGAACCCATAAAACATTTATACTTATGCATGCATCCATAAGATTATGCAATCACTAGTAAACTTCTAGGTTACTATCAAATCAAGTTGCACAAATGTAAACATGAAAGATAACAGATTCGTCAACACACATAACACAATGATTTATGTGTAAACCCAATTTTTGAAAAACCACTAGTAACATTCTACCCTTTTTCACTCTTTTGAAGTGATACCCTATGAAAGGCCAACCCTATTAAAGGTTACAATGCACACTATTAAATATGACCCTTTTAAAAAGGATTTCAATCACCCTGTTAGGAATTTTCCTTGTTAGAGGATGTTAGACCATTCACTTAGAATGCCACCTGGTTAAAGGATTTACAAATTAATTTTAGCTCAAACTTAATCAATAAGGATTTTAACCTAGACTAATACAATCAATAGAGAGTAATAGTAAGGCTTGATCTAAAAAAAACTTACAAAATCACTTGCAAATTATAGATCACTATTTTAGTCCTCCATTTTGCTTGGCCTTCACTCATTGTAGCTCAATTTTCTTGTTCACCCTCCAAGCATTCATACCCTTAATCCTTCTTTCTTAACATGCCAATGCAAACTCTTCTCTAGGTCACTTGATGAAGCAAAACCCTTAACTCCTTCTCTTCCTTAGGTTCTCACATATGACAACCTTTGCTTCATGACCAACCATCCCTATAAATAGGAAATTAAGATCTTTGTCACTCATTCTCCATCGTCCATTTTTGAGTTAGGTAGGATACAATGTATCTACCCCATATTCCATATCTCTTCTAGAAACTTCTCCTTTGATCCTCTTTAGGTTCACCTAAAAATGTTTTATCTTGAATTACGTGACATGAGATCATCATCCTTATCTTCTACATGGTTCACACAATCCAAGAAAACAAACTTGTTGGCTTAGATTCATTGAATCTACGATCTTTAAAATAATGCAGTAGCTCAACATTATCTTGTTTCTGATGCTCAACATCCACTAGATTTTTCTTCCACTCTACTCTAGCTAATTTTCTACTTGGCTTGCACTGACTTCACTTGGCACCCTCTACCCACTTGGTTAGCCTTGGTAGAAAAACTTTGTATAACTTGTTCTTATAAACTTTCTTAGTGTAGCCGACCTTAAGTAGATTATCAATGCATCATATTATCACTATCTTAATCGATTCTTGTACTCCTTTACATAATCATAACTCAACCTCTTCTTTAGGTGCTATCGTTACATCTTTTGATCAAATCCTCTTCATCAATCAAATAAGTGATAGTACTTAAATCATATAAGTAGTTTTCTATGATTGAAACATTTTTATCAATCTCTCTCTTAATCAATCTTACTCAATCATTTTCAACAATCTCCCTCTTTGCAATTGATGGCAAACCAAACTAGTCAGCCTAAAAACAATCAGATGGTGAACACATCTGTTCAACCAAACTAAGTAGGTTAAAACAATAAGACAACTGAGAGGGGGGGTGATGTACATATTTTTGGAATGCTTTTATAAGAAATGAGGTGGGGGGGGGGGGGGGGGGGGGAGGTATATCAATTATCGAAGGTTTAGATGTATAAATAAAACTTTTCATAGCTTAGTGAACCCATAAAACATTTATACTTATGCATGCATTCATAAGATTATGCAATCACTTATAAACTTGTAGGTTACTGTATGAAAACATGTATATCAATCTCTCTCTTAATCAATCTTACTCAATCATTTTCAACAATCTCCCTCTTTGGCATTGATGGCAAACCAAACTAATCAACCTAAAAAAATTTAGATGGTGAAGACATCTATTCACCAAATTGACTAGGTTAAAACAATAAGATAACTAAGAGGGGGGGGTGATGTACGTATTGTTTGAGTGCTTTTAGAATAATTAAGGGGTAGGGTGAATGAGTTATCCAAGGTCCAGATGTACAGGTTAAACTTTTAATAGCTTAGTGAACCCATAAAACATTTATACTTATGCATGCATCCATTAGGTTATGTAATCACTTAAATAAACTTGTAGGTTACTGTCAAATCAACTTGTACAAATGTAAACAAAAAAAAATAGATTCATCAACACACATAACACAATGATTTACGTGGAAACCCAATTTGGGAAAAACCACCAGTAACATGCTACTCTTTTTCACTCTTCTAAAGTAATGCCCTATGAAAGGCCAACCCTATTAAAGGTTACAATGTACACTATTAAATGTGACCCTATTAAAGGATTTCAATCACCTAGTTAGGAGTGAGCCTTGTTAGAGGACTTTAGACCATTCACTTGGAATGTCACCCAGTTAAAGGATTTACAAATTACTTTTAGGTCAAACTTAATCAATAGGGATTTTACCCTAGATTGATACAATTGTTAGAGAGTAATAGTAAAGCTTGATCTAATACAAACTTACAACTTCACTTGCAAATTACAAATCATTCTTTTAGTCCTCCATTCTACTTGGCCTTCACTCATTGTAGCTCTATTTGCATGTTCACCCTTTAAGCATCCATACCCTTAAGCCTTCTTGTCTAAAATGCCAATGTAGACTCTTCTCTAGGTCGTTTGATGAAGAAAAACCCTTAACTCATTCTCTACCTTAGGTTCTCGCATATGACAACCTTTTCTTCATGACCAACCATCCCTATAAATAGGAAATTAAGATCTTTTTCTCTCATTCTCCATTGTTCATTTTAGGGTTAGGTAGGATACAATGTATCCACCCCATATTCCATATCTCTTCTAGAAACTTCTCCTTTGATCCTCTTTAGATTCACCTAATAATGGTTTATCTAGAATTTTGTGCCACTAGCTCATCATCCTTATCTTCCACCTAGTTCACACAATCCAAGAAAAAAACTTCTCAACTTAGATTCATCGAATCTATGATCTTTAAAATAATGGAACGGCTTGGCATTATCTTGTTTCTAATGCTCATCATCCACTAGATTTTTCTTTGACTCAACTCCAACTAATTTTCTGCTCAGGTTGCACTAACTTCACTTGGCACCCTCTATCCACTTGGTCAACCTTGGTAGACAAACTTTGTATAACTTATTCTTCTAAACTTTCTTAGTGTAGCTAGCCTTAAGTAGATTATCAATGCATCATATTATCATGGTCTTAACTGATTCTTGTACACCTTTACATAATCATAACTCAACCTTTCCTCTAGGTGCTATTTTTACATCTTTTGATCACATGCTCTTCATGAATCAAATAAGTAATAGTATTTAAATCATATAAGCAATTGTCTTACTAGAAATAAGAAAGTTTGATATCATTGACAAAAAATGATTGAAACATGTATATCAATCTCTCTCTTAATCAATCTTAATCATTTTCAACAATCTCCCTCATTGCAATTGATGGCAAACCAAACTAATCAACCTAAAAAAAATTTGATGGTGAACACATCTTTTTAACCAAAATGACTAGGTTAAAACATTAAGACAAAAAAAATACCAAAAATAAAATACTTCCTTGTATTGCATTCTCTCCATCTATTAGCAACTTCTATCTTCCTCTGAATTTCTTTTTTGTATCTCCCTCTTACTAGGTAGATCTTCTTGATCATCTCTTTTTCTTGCTTTCTCCCTCTAGGATTAGTAGTAATCTTTATTTATTAGCAACTCTCTCTCTATCTTTCACTTGGTTAGTAAATTACTCCCTTTGATAATAATCTTCTTGATTAGTTTATACATTTTCTCCATCTTTGACAACAATGCCAAAGACTTGTAATCTTCAATATATAGATATGAACTTCATTTTCTCCCTTTGTCACCTTGCATGTGACTAATTTGTAGTTCCAACACTTTGATTACTTTAGGCAACTCTTGAAGTAAGATCCACTCCATCAATTTGTAATATGTAGCAATCAACTTGTTTGATGTAGGGTACTCTCTTTGTTAGTTAGATAGCCTTTGATAGGGGTATCACCCCTATTTTACCTATTAGATACTCATGAGAATCCTTAGGTAATTCTTTTGTGAAGATATCTACAATTTTCTCTTTTGTGTTAACATATTTTATGTTCACCTCTTTATCTTGAACTAATTCTCTCAAGTAATGATACTTGATTGCAATGTGCTTAGCCTTTGTGTGCATCACTAGATTCTTTGATATGTTTATAGCACTTGTATTATCACAATAAAGTGACATAGGTTTTGTGATCTCTACCTTCACTCCTTTGAGTAGTTGTTTGATCCTTACAATGTTTGTACAATTTATAGCAGTATCAACATATTAAGCTTCAATAGTAGATTGAGAGGTACAATGTTGTTTCTTACTAGTCCATGTAACTAGTCTCTTGCCTAAGAAAAATGTTCCCCCACTGGTACTCTTTCTATTATCAATGTTTCCAACCCAATCAACATCAGTGTAGGCTCTTAATTCAAATTTCTCATTTTCTTGTAGTGTAGACCAAACTCTTCTATTCCTTTTAGATATCTCATTATTCTTTTCATGGCAATTAAATGATTCTACTTGGGATTAGTAGAGAATCTTGTAACTATCCCTATAGATAATACAATGTCAGATCCGATATGTACTACATACTACAATTTACCAATCATAGACCTATATAATGTTTGATTCACCTCAGTTGAATCATCATTCTTTGACAATTTAAGTCCTATCATCATAGGTGTACTTATTGGTTTGGAATCTTCCAATCCAAAAGTTTTCAATATTTCCTTGACATATTTTGACTAAGTGATATATATACCATATTTCACTTGACATACTTGCAAACCCCTAAAAAATTAATCCCTCCAAACATAGACATCTCAAATTCTTGCTTCATCTGATTTGAAAATTCATTACATAAAGCATCTTGACCTCCAAATGTGATATCATCAACAAAAATTTTAGATAACAAAAATACATTTTCCTTTATCTATCTTCATGTATAGATTGTTGTTATCATCAGTCCTTTCAAATCCAATCTTCACAAGATAATTATGAAGTCTCGCATACCATGCTTTTGGTGCTTGTTTCAAACCATATAAAACTTTATGTAATCTACATACCATGTTCTTATTGTTAGCATCAAAAAATAATTCTAGTTGTTCTATATAGACTTCTTCCTCCAATTTTCCATTTAGAAATGCAGATTTAACATCCATTTGATAGACATTGAAACCTTTGTATGCAGAATAATCAAGTAGGGTTCTTACTCCTAGTCTTGCAATAGGGGCAAATGTCTCACCATAGTCATTTCCTTCTTTTTGTGCATATCCCTTGCAAACTAATCTTGCCTTGTTTCTTATGACTTCACCATTTTCATCTATCTTATTTCTAAATACCCACTTGGTGCTAATCACATTCTTATCTTCTAGTCTAGGAACTAAACTCCATGTTTTGTTCTTCTCAATTTGTTCAATCTCTTCTTCCATGGCTTTACTCTAGTCCACATCTTCTAATACATCTCTCACTAATTTTGTTTCTTTCATGCTTAGCAAGCATGTATCACTTCTTAGTTTGTTTCTTTTCATTAGTCTAGCATCTTTATCTCTAATGATTTGAGTACCATGATGATGTCTTTTGACATATTTGGACAATCTCAGCTCAACTCTAGTTTCTTCATTTTGTTTTTTAGCTTCAAAGTCACTATGTATATCTCTGTCAAGTATCTCAGTATTTCTTTCATGTACACCAACCTCAAAATCAGAATGTGCACCAACTTTATTTTGAAACTCGGCATCTAAATGTTGCTTGGTTCTTGAATGCAGCTTACCATTCACAAGATGTTACTCGGTAGTCAATGAAACTTTCTCTTGATTTGCAACTTGATTTGTAGCAACTTCTTTAGTAGACATACCTTCATAAAAGTATAGAAATGATTTGCATTCTTCTAGTTCTTTCATAGGTTTAGCCTTATGTGCTTCTATATATTCATCAAAGTTTACATTTGCACTTTTCACAACTTTGTTAGTGTTAGCATTCAAACACTTATAAGCTTTACTTCTTGTAGAATATACTAAGAATATACCTTCTTCACTTTTTGCATCAAGCTTACCATTCCTAAAATCTTTAAGAATGTAACATTTTCTCCCAAATACCTTAAAATATTTCACATTGGGTGAGTATCCATACCATAGTTCAAAAGGTGTTGTATGAGTACCTTTCTTAACTTGCACATGATTCAAGGTATAGATAGCTATACTTATAGCTTCTCTCAAGTATTTCAAAGCAATATTCTTCTCCATCATGAGTGTCCTAGCATAGTCCATTACAGACCAATTCCTCATTTTAGCTATTCCATTTTGTGGAGGGGTTCTAGGAGCAGATGTCTATCTTTTTATTCCTCCATCATTATAGAACATCTCAAACTCATGTGATGTGAGTTCTCCTACTCTATCTGATCTTAAACATTTCAAACTTTTACTTGTTTCCTTCTCAACTCTTGGTAAGAAACACTTAAACATTTGGAAAGAATCATATTTCTATTTCAAAAACATAGTTGTCATCATTCTAGAATAATCATCAAAAAACAACATAATGTACTTATCTCCTTTGTAGCTTTTCACATCAATTGGTCCACATAGGTCAATATGAACAATCTCTAGTATTTCTTTAGAGGTATTAGTTTTACTCTTAAAACTTGACTTTGTCATTTTGCATAACTAACATTGTTTGCACATTGTATTGTCAATTTTCTTCAGCTTAGGCAAACCTCTAACTTTCTTCATGTTATTGATACTAATTAGGATATCAAAATTAACATGGCATAACATTTTGTGCCATAGCCACAGATGATCAAATCTTACAACTAGATAAGTGGCATCCTCTATATCAAGGTAGAATAGATTACTCTTAGTTTGATCACCCTTTCCAATCATATTTCAATCAGTACCATATATCTTAGTAGTCTTGTTTTCAAACTCAATCTTACATCCTAAATTGTTCAGTTGTGACACACTCAAAATATTATAGTTTAGACCTTCTACATAGTAAGCATTATCACTTGAAATCTTATCTGTGAGTTTGATAGAACCTTTTCCTTTTATCAAACAAGGTGCATCATTACCAAATCTTACACTATTTCCTTCAAAACAATTTAAAGTAATGACCTTACTTTTGTCTCCAATCATGTGATGTGAACACCCATTTGCAATGATCCTTCTATCATTTTTGTTCACACATGTTACAAGTTTAGTTTCCTCATCTTCATTAGATTTTTCCTTCATTGCAACATACACCACTTCTTCATCATGTTCGTCAAAATCATCTTTAGTAGCTTCTTTAGCAATGTAGCATGACTTCTTGCCTTTGTCTTTGTAGTCCTTGTTGACATCATCTCTTCTACTCTTGTACTTATCACCACCTTTATAGTTCCTCTTTTGTGTACATCTAACATCAATATGACCAACCTCATCACAATTGAAACAACTAATAGGTAGTTTATCTTTGAACTTGCTTTTACGTTTGTGGAATCTTTTTGCCAGTAGTGCTTCAAGTTGTTCAAAATCTTCCTCATATGTATCACTGTGACTAGACACATATTTTATCTTTCTCCTCTTCTTCTACTTCAACTCTTTAGAATCCTTCAATAACAACTTAGCTTTGAAAGTAGATTCAAGACTCTTAGGTTTGTAATTATCAAAGATAGATAACTCAAAAGTAGTGAGCCTTCCTACCAAACCTTCAAGGGTTAGACCATTCCTTGGCATACATCTAAGTTCATGAATTGTAGAAACTTTAATAGAATATATAGGTAGTAATGTTCTTAAGTCTTTGCTTAGCATAGTATCATCATCTATCTAACTAGTAGCTCCTTTTATTGCACTAACAACTTATTTTATCCTAGCAACATATTGAGCAATATTCTCACCTACTTCCATTCTCATATAATCAAACTTACCTCTAAGACTCATATTTGGCTCTTTGAATATTTTTTTCTCCTCCATAGATAGTGTGTAGAGCATCCCACATTTTCTTTTTAGTGTCATAGCCTTTGATATCATCAAATTTGGCATAACTGAGGGTAGAGGTGATCTCCAACATTGCTTGGTTGTGTTCTCTCTTTTTCTTCAAATCTTCAGCAGTTAAGGCTCCAGCTAGATCAATATGTTTAGTAGTAATGGTGAATTGTACATGATCTCCAAGTCCTCCAAGGTGCAGCTGCATCAAACTTTTCCATGTAGGAAAGCTATCTCTATTTAGCTTGGGTACTTCCCTTTTTGACATCTTGATCTTTGTGCTTGTAGTACCGTCAAACTAGTCCTCTTAAGAAAACTACTTTGATACCAAGTTTTGGAATTATTTTAGAATAACTAAGAGGGGCGATGAATCAGTTATCCAAGGTCCATATGTGTAAACATAACTTTTCACAGCTTAGTGAACCCATAAAACATTTATAATTATGCATGCATCCATAAGATTATGCAATCACTTATAAACGTGTAGGTTATTATCAAATTAACTTGTAGAAATGTAAACATGAAACATAAAAAATTCATCAACACACATAGCACAATTATTTACATGGAAACCCAATTTGGGAGAAACCACCAATAACATGCTACCCTTTTTCATTCTTCTAAAGTGATGCCCTGCAAAAGGTTGATCGTGTTAAAGGTTACAATGCACACTATTAAATATTACCCTATTAAAGGATTTCAATCACCCCGTTAGGAGTGAGCCTTGTTAGAGGACTTTAGACCATTCACTTGGAATGTCACCTAGTTAAAGGATTTACAAATGACTATTAGGTCAACCTTAATCAATAAGGATTTTACCCTAGACTGATACAATTGTTAGAGAGTAACAGTACGGCTTGATTTGATATAAACTTAGAACTTCACTTGCAGATTATAGATCATTGTTTCAGTCCTCCATTTTGCTTGGCCTTCACTCATTGTAGCTCTATTTTCTTTTTCACCCTTCAAGAATCCATACCTTTAAGCCTTCTTTCTTAACATGCCAATGCAGACTCTTCTCTAGGTCACTTGATGAAGCAAAACCCTAACTCCTCTTCCTCATTTTCTTGGATTGAAAACATTTGATTCATGACCAACCATCCCTATAAATAGGAAATTAAGATCTTTTTTGCTCATTTTCCATCGTCTAATTTAGGGTTAGGTAAGATATGATGTATCTACCCCATATTCCATATCTCTTCTAGAAACTTCTCCTTTGATCATCTTTAGATTTGCCTAAAAATAGTTTATCTTGAATTCTATGCCACCAATTCATCATCCTTATCTTCCACCTAGTTCACACAATCCAAGGAAACAAACATGTTAGGTTAGATTCATCAAATCTATTATCTTTAAAATAATGTTGCAGCTCAGCATTATCTTGTTTATAATGCTTGACATCCCCTAGATTTTTCTTTTACTTAGCTCCAACTAATTTTTTGCTTGGCTTTCATTGACTTCACTTTGCACCCTCTATCCACTTGGTCAAGCTTGGTAGAAAAACTTTGTATAACTTGTTTTTCTAAACTTTCTTAGTATAGCTAGCATTAAGTAGATTATCAATGCATTAGATTATCACTTTCTTAATCGATTCTTGTACTCCTTTACATAATAATAACTCAACTTTTCCTCTAGGTGCTATTGGTACATCTTTTCATCAAATCCTCTTCATCAATAAAATAAGTGATAGTACATAAATCATATAAGTAGTTGTCTTACCAGCAATAAGTAGATTTGACATTAGTGACAAAACAATGATTCAAACATGTATATCAATCTCTCTCTTAATCAATCTTACTCAATCATTTTCAAAACATATATACATATACACACACACACACACATATATATATGGACACATATATATTGTTGGAAATATAAGAGAAATAACTAAGAGGGGATGGGTGAATCAAAACATATAGACATATATAGACGCACACACACACAGAGACAGATATATATATATATATATATATATATATATATATATATATATATATATATATATATATATATATATATATATATATATATATATATATATATATATATATATTGTTGGAAATATAAGAGAAATAACTAAGAGGGGATGGGTGAATCCGTTACCATAAAAAAATCCAAGATCCCTTAAGATATCAATACAATACAAAACTAAAGCTCTACTAAAACTGAAATGTTGTTGTAACTTAGTTAACATAGGAACACTTGGTTTACACTAAGAATTACCATCACTCAGTTAACACTAAAATAATTACTTCTTTAGATGTTTAGTGTGTTTAAACTTAATTAACTTAGTTGTAAAATCATAAAGAATATAACATGAACACAAGATTCACCAAGATCTAACATGGAAATCCAATTTGGGAAAACCACCAATTGCAACTAGTTGCTATTTTTCACTCTTTTGAAGTGAGCCCTATTAGTAGCCAACCCTATTAAAGGTTAAAAAACACACTGTTAGGTGTGATCCTATTAAAGGATTTAGTTCACCTTGTTAGGAGTAGCCTTGATAAAGGTCTCTAGACACTTTAATCTAGAAATGTCACCTTGTTAGAGGACTTGGCAAATAATTGCTAGGCTAACTCTATTATGAGATTTGATTCACTGCTACAATTATTAGAGAGTAACAATGACTTGACCTGATTACTAGTGAGACTATCTTTTCTAATTTCGAACATTTGTTCTAGCTTTAATACTTGATCCTCCTTGATCAAAATGTTCTTCTCATCTCAGTCAACTTGGATACTTTGATATCCTTCCAGTTTGCTTCCTTGATTTATCTATTCAATCCCATGCTTCTTCACACTTAAATCCTCAACTTGACCTTATGTTTATATGTTTTACCTTGTCAAGTTGGCTTGAATACACTTTCAAACAAATTAAATTCTTCCCATGAGTTAGCTAGAACTATCCAACAAAACTATTAGATGCAATATGTGGATACAAGAAAATCCTTCATTAGCTGACCCAACTTGGTCAACACTAACTCAAAAAATACTTTCCTTCAAACTTGCTTTGCTAACCAAGAGAGATCGATAAACACTAGCTCCATACAAACTTCCTTTGGTAACAAAGAGAACTTGGTTAACTAATGTAGGAGCACCTCAAACATTCAAGACAAAGTTGAAGATGAAGGAGACCTCAAGGACATCCAAAGAAAATTAAGAGGATGGGATATATAAGAAGAGCCCCAAGATCAATTGGAATATTTTAGAACCTATAATGATACCCAAATAATGCAATTCCTAAATCATTTCGTAATGTCCTCAAAAGGACTAATAGTTGGTTGTAATGGACCAATGAGGTCCAAATTTCAATAATGTTCTCAAGAATGTTTCCAGGAGTCTAAGATAGGTTGGGGATGAGTCTATGATAGTAGGAAACAATTAGAAAGGAGTTATACACTCTAATAAGATCTTATTATTATTTAAAGATTCAAATATTTAAACAACAAATGGCTAGTTTAGGAAATGGAGGGAAAATTTTAGTTTTCCTTGTTTAAGTTTTAACCTTCCATCTAATGATGATAGTTGGTTGGAATGGTTATTTTAGGATGTTATATAGTTAGATGAAGTTTTTGTGCAGAGAGACAGCAAAGAACTAGTGTACAATCAGTGAACTTTTGAATAATAAAGATTTTCTGATTTTCTAAACTCATATTCATTTCTAGAATCTAAATTCAATTGGTATATGTAGTGAAAAAGTTTTATTAATCAATCATCTTGCTATTTGATGAATTTCTATTGATATTGAACTTGTTGTGGTAGTGTAGACTAGTGACTCTTCATTAATAGATTATGTCATTGTAGTAGAGATTTAGGATTGATGAAGGCCATTCCATGAATATAAAGGCCTAATATTTATGGAATTCCATTGTTTAATTTTTATTATATGCTTCTAACCGAACATATGCAAAACCATACGAGATAAGTGTGATCGATGTTAGAAAAATGGGAAAATACAATGAAATGGAAGGCTAGAGTATAGAAGTGGTTGATTCAGCCAAATGAGGAGTGGGTTTTATGTTTGAAAAAATATTCACATGGATGCATGGTGATTCAATCATCAATTTGATGTAGGAGTGTGAGGACATAGAACTTTGAGGAAGCCCTAATAAATTGAGGTTTAAAGCCACAATTTGAGGCTTTTGGTGTTCCAGAGTACTAGGGTCTAATTCCTTTTGGAATTAAGAAATTTAAGACATAAGAAGACACTATCCAAGAGTTGGGGTTGATATGAGGTCAATGAGGGGTACTTCCCTTGTAATTTGTGTCATTTTTATGCATTAAAAATAGGGTATTAGTGTTGAATAGGTGTGTTGGTCCAAAGTAACTATATAAAACTATTTGATATGTTTTAGAAATAAAAAATGGGTGTCTAGAGATATCATTTTCTTATTTATTTTATTGAGAAAAGAAAGATTTATCTCCATTCCAAATATGCAGCAAGGCTAATAGGTAGGGTATTGGGCTTTTGAGTTCAATTGAGAAAGCTTTGTGAAATGGGAGTATGGTATTGTGATAGAGTCTTAAAAGTCTATGTATCGAAGTTATTTGTGAATCTATGAAACCAAAATCGTTATTTAGGGGTATTGTGATAGACCTAAACAAGTCAAGTCTTTGAAGCATTTAAGGTTGTTGATAGACATAAGTGCCTAAACCTCTGAAATTTGTAACTCTCATTTTATTTTTAATACCACCACCATTCCCCTTTTCATCATTAACATTGCTTCTATATTTTCTTTCCTAGAATTCTTGGCATACATAGGAAACATCCTTCAATGCTCAAGTGAGCTTGGCTGACATCGATTGCTTTGTAAAAGTCTTGAAATTTGTGTTACATAAAAGATAACATACAATTGAATGATTATATTCAATAATTTCCCTCTTTTGCATTGATGGCAACACAACATTTCATGATATAAAGAAATTTTTAGAAAAAAAGAGAAGTAAGGATATAATATCCTTCATTTCATTTTGATTCTCATCCATGAGAACTCCCTCTATCAGTGTGAACTCACTCTAACATCAATCTCTTTGATTGCTCTTATTGTTCTTACTACTTTTTCTCCTTCTGAAAAAAAACTCTATTCTTCGACATCTAGCTCAAATTTATGTTTTCTAATATGATAAACTCTCACTCTTTATTGATACAAAAAAATTCTCTTATATGACAAACTCTCCCTCTTCGAAATCTCATGCAATAAAAAATAATCAATGTAGTTTCCATGTACCTTATGTACTAATTCATATTTAATCCTCTCTATCAATACTACATCATCTTGTCTAATCTACAAATTTCTCAGTTGACGCATCACTAAAATCTAATTAGTGAGCTTCAGATAGGGGGATGACCCCTAGCTTACCTCTTAGATACAAAAATGCATCCTTAGGTAATGGCTTGGTGAATATGTTTACAATTTATTCTTTTGTATTCACATATTCCAATCTTACCTCCTTGTCTTGCACCAATTCTCTCAAGAAATGATACTTTATTGCATTGTATTTGGTCTTGGTATGCATCACTAGATTCTTGGATATGTTTATTGCACTAGTGTTATCACAGAAGATAACAACTAGGTCCTTGATCTCCTCCTTCATACCTGACAACAATTGTTTGAACCACACAATGTTGGAACAATTGATTCCTACTGCAACATATTCTACTTCTATTATAGACTATCAGATACAATTTTTCTTCTTGCTTGTCCAAGATACTAGCCTTTTTCCAGGAAATAGTGCTCCACAACTAGTGCTCAACTTGTCATCAACACTTCCTATCCAATCAACATCAATGAATACTTTTAATATAAATTTTCCTACTTTCTTATACCAAAAACCATAATCTTTAGTACCTTTCAGATACCTCATGATTCTTTTCATTGCTACCATATGATTTTATTTAGGATTAGTAGAGAATTTAGCCACCATACCAATTGCCAATGCAATATTAGGTCTTGTGTACACTATATACAGAAGATTTCCAATTATTCATTTGTTTGTAGCCTGGTCAACCTCCTTGGAATCATCATTTTTGGAAAGCTTCTGCCCAATAGACATAGGTGTTCCAACTAATCTAGAATCCTCCATTCCAAATTTCTTCAATGTCTCATCGATGTATTTTGATTAAGTAATGTAGATGCCATCCTTCATCTATTGAATTTACAAGCCAAAAAAGAATTTAATCTCTCCAAACATTGGCATTTCAAATTCTTTACTCATTTCTACAAAAAAAGATTTATACAAGTCATCATTTCTAGTAAATAATGTATCATCTTCAAAGATTTTTGCCAACACTATCTTCTTAGCTAGTCCTTCTTTGATGTATAGGTTGTTGTTATTGTTAATCCTTTGAAAACTAATATTTATCAAATAATTATGTAATCTTTCATACCAAACTTTGGGGGCTTGTTTGAGACCATACAAGGATTTGTGTAATCTGCAAACCATTTCCCTTTTGCTAGGATCGATGAAACCTTTTGGTTGCTCAATGTAGACTTCCTCTTCTAAGATTCCATTCAAGAATGTTGATTTCACATCCATCTGATATACTTTTAATCCTTTGTGTGCTACATAAAAAAGTACTATTCTAACACATTCTAGTCTTGCAATAGGAGAAAATTTTTCTCCATAATCAATACTTTCTTCTTGAGAATAATCCTTTCATACTAACCTTTCTTTATTTCTTGAAACTTTTCCATTTTCATTCAACTTATTTCTGAATACCCATTTTGTGCCAATTGCATTCTTGTTCTTGGGTCTATGAATCAAAGTCAATGTTTTGTTCCCTTAAATCTAATCAATCTCTTCATTCATTGCTTCAATCCAACTTTTATTTTCTAATGCATATTTAATAGTTCTAGGTTCAAACTCAGTAATCAAACATGCACCTTTTAATTTGTTCCTTGTCATTATGCCTTCTGACTGATCTCTAATGATTTTCTTGGGTGCACGATACCTTTTGACATATGTAGAAGGCCTAGGCTCATTCTTTCTAAATTCAATAGGTTCACCATGATCTTCTAAATCATGCTTGGGTCCCATTTTTTGTGACACGGGTTTGTTAGATGACTCAGTTTGCACTGGCTAAAACTTGGGTCCTTTTAACTATGACTCGAGTCCTTCAAACTATGACTCAAGTTGCACTAGCTACAACTTGGGTTGAACTAGGGATTTTGGGGACTTGGGTGGTGAAGAGCACTAATTTTCTTGAATTTTAGGTAAAGTATCAGTTTCATAGTAAATAATATTTTTGGATTTTTCAGGTTCTATTCTCCTTTCCTCTTCACACTCTTTTGCAAATTCATTAATCTTTACATGTGCACTTTGTATAACATTGTGATTAGATAGATTCAAACATTTTTATGCTTTTCTCTTTTTGGAGAACCCTAGGAATATGCCTTCATCACCTTTTACATAAAAATTTTCCTTTCTAGACTCCTTTAGGAAATAATATTTTCTTCCAAATACTTTGAAATAACAAACATTAGGTTTATAGCCATACCATAATTCATAAGGTGTTTGGTCTAAGACCTTCTTTAGCTAAGCTTAGTTCAAGGTATGAACTGTTATGTTGATTTCTTCTTTCCAATATTTGATAGAAACATTCTTCTCTATCATTAGTGTCCTTGCACAATCCATATTTGATATATTCGTTATCTTAGCAATGTCATTATGTTGAGGTGTATCAGGTGCAAATACCTATCTTTTAATTCATTTTTCATTGTAGAATTCATTGAATTAATTTGAGATGAATTAACCTAATCTATATCACCTTAAACACTTTAGTTTCATTCCTATTTCTTTCTCAAATCTTGCTAGATACCATTTGAACTTTTAAAAATCTTTTTATTTAACCTTTAGATACATAACTGTCATCATCCTAGAATAATAATTAACAAACAAAATAATGTACTAATCTCCACATTAGCTTTGTATCCCAACATGTCCATAAAGATCTGTATGAACCAGCTCCAAGACTTCTTCAGAATAATAGTTCTTGGTTTTAAAACTTGTCTTTCCCATCTTTCCAATTTGACAATTTTTGCACATGCCCATATTAGGTTCTTTAGGCTTGGAATGCCTCTAACACTTTTATTCCTACTTATATTTATTAGGTTATCAAAATCCACATGACACAACCTTTTATGTCATAACCAACTTTCTTTTACTTGAGCTATGAAACATGAGCATTCAATTAGATCTAGGTAGAATAGATTACCTCTTGTTTGATTGTTAGTCTCAAGTAGATTTCCTTTTCCATCTAGTAGCTTGTCTTTTGTATTCATGAATTCTACCTTGAATCCAGTGTTATTCAATTGTGCCACACCAAGAAAATTATGCTTCATTCCTTCAGTACATAATGCATTGTCACATCGAAGATCATTGGTTAGTGCAATACAATCTTTTCCCTTCACATAACAAGGTTCATCATTTCCAATTCTGACACTCCCACCATCATAGTGTTCTAAGTGCTCAGATTTAGATTTAACACCAGTTATGTGGTGAGAATAACCACTATCAATAATCCATGTATCATTCTTACTAACAGGAGAAATGAGGACCATCTTATCATTTTCATCAACCAATTCATCCTTCACAACAATGTAAAGCATTTCATCTTCATTAGTACTATAAGAATCTTTAACCATGCAACAAGATTTCTTACCGTTATTCTTGTAGTCATTTTAGCTTTTGAAATATTTCTTCCCTTCATACTTGTCATTTTTATTTTCTTCTTTTCCTTCTCTATTTGGATACCTTACATAAATGTGATCAATTTCTTCAAAAGAAAAATAGATCAAAGGATGTTTTCCTTTGTACTTTCTTTTGCCTTTTGGAAATCTTCTTGCAAGCAATGCTTCAATGACTTCAAGATCATCATCAGAACTATCGTTAATGTGACAACTAGTCTTTCTCTCACCCTAGCTACTCCTAGGGATATGTTAGGTCTTTCTCTTGACCTAAATGGGTTACTAGTCACCCTATGCTCCTTAGGATCCTAACAAAGAGATCCTAGGCTTTTCAATTAGTGCACACCAATGTAGAACAACAACTCTTCCTCATTGTAACCAACCCAAATTATTCATTTGACACCCCAAATGGATGGATGAACATCTAGAGAGACATTTGGACTTCCTTCAATATTCACAATCACAATGAAACTTTAAACCCTAATCAAGTTCCAAAAATCAAGCAAGAATTCACTCAAATACTTGTAATAGGTCTACAAACAATTAGCACTCCTAATGAAGGAAATCATCGATAAATTGAAAAAGTCCTTAACAAGGGGTCTAAAAAACCATTAATCTTGACACCCTTTTTGGAGAACCTTAATATTTTGGTGGTCTATGGTTCCCAAACTATCTGACAACCATAAAATATCCCTAAAAATAAAGGTTTTCAAGGTTTAAGAGGTAGTTTACAAGGAAACAATTTTTTTCCACAATAAAACTTCCACCAATATCACCCATTGATATTGGAGATTCATTACACACCAACCTAATATAGTTAACCAAGCTTTTATTGAAGTATCAAGAACCTTCAATCACTCTAACACCTCTACATTTGATTATGATCCCTAGCCATGCATCTCTTGCTCACCTAAGGAATCACCATAGAAATGATTTATTTTCTTTATAAGGTCCCTCCTTTTCTATAAAATATGTAGAAGGAGTCATCTCCCAAATCCCAAGAGGCCTTACAGATCATATAGTGGGAAAGGGAGTTATGACCCCATCTTGCTTCAAGACTGGATTGAAAACAACAGACACACAAAAACCAAGATAATTTTTTACAAGAACCTAAAACTTTACAAAAAAAAACTAGCAATGTACAAAATCTTACATTAACCTCATCTAAAACTTTAGATGACTATAATTCTCAATCTAATCCATTAACATGCCCAAAAACCCAAAAGCATAAAATTATAACTATAAGCTTGTTGGTAGTTTGTACACACCAAAATTTCTCCAAACTTGCAACCTTGTAAAAAGGTCAAGGATGGCCTTATAAACACATCCCAACTCCTATTCTAACTTTTCTAGACAATTATTTTCTCCTAACTACAAATTTTCTCAAATGCAACAAAAGTTGTCAATGTTGTGAATGACAACATTGAGAATTTTTGAGCAATTTTTATATCTTTTGGAGTTTTATTCTCAAATTGGCTGAAAATGATGTCAAACCTTTCCAAGGGCCTTAATATTATAAATAATAGTCCACCAAGATAACTGAAATGGGAGGGGGCTGGTGAATGAGTTATCCAAGATTTAAAATATTCATCAATCTCAAACAATCTTAAGCATTGAACCAAAGTAAACAACAATCATACCAAGATGCACATAGACAATTACACTAGATATGTTAAATAGGGAAACCCTTGATCAAAGGGAAAACCCTGATGGGAATGATGCCCACAAGATGATGTACTAATATAAATATTCCTTATTAAAGGATGAACCCTATCAGGATTCTATTACAACATTTAGTACATAGATTCCCTTTTAGGAAACTTTAAATCCATGTTAGGAGATTCAAACCCTATTAGGAGTTCTGCAAACCTTGTTAGGAGTTGTAGAAGACAAAAGGACCCATTGAACTCACTATCCAAATGATCTCTCAACTCTTCCTTGAAGAATAATTGTGTGTACAAAACTTTATCTTCTTTCCTCTATCTTGTCAACTAGACCAATCACTGTCAGACCTTGTACACTAGGTAATGAACCTCAAATCCCAATATCAAACCTTAGATCATGCAATAAAATGCTAGCAATGAAGTTTCCTTCACTTCCACTCTTCTCTACTTATCTTTTCTTTCCACTCTATTGTGCTGCTCACAATCACTTCTTCATGTCATATTTGATAAAGGAAAATATCCTTCCTTTATATTGAATCCATAAAATAATTCTTTGAGTTAGATGTTACACCTTCTCAATTAATTATTATAGGGCCACACTAAGAACATGCTACACGTAGCGATAACATTAATCTTCTACCTTGCAACTTGAATAACATTCCATACATGCAATATTATGATGAGAAAGATTAACAACATCACCATCAATATGTCTTCTTTACATCTTCAACGTCAATTCTCAGAATAACAATTCTGCTAAGAGATCTAACAAGTTTACTAGAACATGCCTCTGTATACTCTATCTTGGAACAAACACTACCAAAACTTACATAACTTCTTCTAGACTTAACATTTCCTCACCTGACATTAACTACATTTACTAGATACTTAAAAGTATCTCCCATAACCTTGTTTAGTGAAAATACTCAACTAGTTGTCTCTACCAACTTGATATTTCTTTTGTTCTTCTGTTAGATACCATAGAAAACTTCTATATTGACATTAATGACAAACTCAGTCATGAATGTAACATATCATCATAGTAATATATCTACAATACTCACCCATAGGAATATCATCAGCATTCATGCTTCCAACAATCTCCCCCTTTGGCATTGATGGCAACATAGATGAAAAACATCTACTTCCAAGAATACCAACTACAAAGACTGCTAATCTTTCTTTTCAAATCCTCTTCATCAATCATTCTCCCCAACTTTTTAATTTTCCTGAAAATGTTGTACTTATTCTTGCTTGCTTTTCCCCATGATGTTTTTCCTCATGATGTTGTTCATGCTAATATTCACCCCCGTTGACATCAATCTCAAAGGTTTCAACTTCCATCAAACTCTACAACAATTGATTCTTACTAGCTCAAGTGTTCAAAGACACTATTCAAAAACAACATCCAACAAGAGCCCTAGATGACTCTATCCATTATAGATACTCCCCCATATAGGAAGAATCATCATTCATTCCAAACAAACAATAGTTCTCTATTACATTGGACTAATGCACTCTGGCATCTTCTACTCTTATGTAGGAAGGGGCATGACCCCAAGCATACCTCGCAAATACTCAAAAGTCTCTTTGGGAAGGGGTTTATTGAATATATCTACAATCTTCTCTTTAGTTCTCACATGCTCCAATCTAATTTCCTTTTCTACAACTTCCTCTCTCAACATGTGATACTTGATAGAAATGTTCTTGGTCTTTGAATACAACACTGGGTTCTTGACATATTTACTATGCTTGTATTGTCACAATGTATGAAAATAGGTTCACTTAATTCTATCCTTATATCCTTCAGTATTTTCTTAATCCAAACAACTTGATTATAGGGTAAGTGCAAGAAGTTGGGTCTCACTTTTGGGCAAAAAGTGGAATTGTTTTTCCAATTTTTGAAATTTCTTGTCAATTGATGTCAAAATTTGATGCATTCAGAGATTAAATACAGAAGAACTTCAGAAAAAAAAATTTGTAGTGTTCAAAATCTACCTTTTGAATATGTAATTTATTTGTATACCCATATGACAAAATTTTTTTTTGATATAGATCTTCAAAAATCACTTTTTTAAAATGCTTTTTTCAGGACCATACCACACTCGTGTATGGACACCATAGCTGGACACTATCAAATCAAATTTTGTAAATCCTTTTAAACAAAATTACCTAACACGCCAAAGATTGATGATAATAGTTTTCCTTAATTTTTCATTGAACAATTTTTTTATTATTAATTTTTAATTAGCTATAAAGGTAAATTTTAAAACCTCTTGTGTATGGACATTAATTTGATCAAAATTTCACTTTTTTCAAAAAATCTTTTTTTAACATCAAAATAATTGTATGTAGATTGATGACATAATTAATTTAAGAAATAACATAAAATAAAAAACTTATTAAAGTTTTAGTGAACCTCACTATTTGATATTTAGGTACCACCTTTGATTAAAAAATAATGCAAAAATAGTAAATAAAATCATAGCACCGAAAGGTTTATATTTATGAAATCAAGACAATGAGAGCTCTAGTGAATTTTTCTTTCATAAAAAATTTTGATCGGGAAGACCCTCTAAAAATTATGGCAAGGTATGAATTTTTTAGTTCAATGCCTTAGTCAAATCTTGAGAGGTCAAGGCATAGGCTTGGTCTCACCAAGCCTATCCCGAACCTAAATTTAAGAAAGGAAAAAAAAAATCTTGCCCCATTTTGGAAGAAATGGGCACCCATTATTTGAAATTCAAAAAAAGCGTACTTGTTTTGAAAAATTAAAAGTGAAATTTAAAATGCATTCAAACCCCCCACCAAAAATATAAAATTTGAACTTTTTAGAAATAGGTACTAGTTTTTTTAAAGTAAAAAATGGGTACCCATTTTTTACTTTTAATAAATAGGTACCCATTTCTAAAAATTTAATTTTTTTACTTTTTCTAAAGTAGGTACTCTAATTTTTTTTTAAATGGGTGTCCATTTTTTAAATTTAGGATTGGGTACCTGAGCCTAAATGGGTACTTGTTTGTAAAAGAGCATGATCTCAATCCATGGTCTTCTACAAAATTGAGACCCAACTTCTTGCTTCTACCCTACAATTGTTTGATGTTGTAACATATTCTACTTCTTCTCTTCTCAACGAGGTACAATCTTGCTTCTTGCTTAGCAATGAAACCATTCTTCCTCCAAGAAAGAAGGCTCCACCACTAGTGCTCTTTCTGTCATCCATATTGACTACCCAATCAACATCAGTATAAGCACATAAAGTGAAATCGTTAGATCTGTCATACCACAATCCAAACTCAAGTGTTCCTTTCAGGTATCTAAATATCCTTTTAACTTCTACATAATGTGCTTCTCTAGGATCAGCTTGAAATCTTGCAACAATTCCAACTGCATTTGCTACATCTAGCCTTGTGTAAGTCAAATATTACAAACCCTCCAATCATAGATCTATACTTCTACTCAACAATAGATGTCTCATCCTTTGTAGATAACTTTTGTCTAGTTACCAAAGGGGTTCCTATTGGAATTATGATATATTTTTTATTAGTGCAAACACTTATTCTATCTTGGATGCTTATCTTTCTCATCACTTAGTCTCAAATATATACTAAGCATTCAGTGGTTACCTTATAAGTTCAGCAGGTAAACAGTTCTCACCGAGCATTCCAGAAGATACTGACTGAATGAGAAGTTCAATAGGCAAACAGTTCTCACTAAACATTCTAGAAGATACCAAGTGAAAAAGGTAAAAGAAGTCCAGTAGTGTTTAGCGAGTGAAAAAGGTAATCAAAGATCAGCAGTGTTTACCAAGTGAAAAAGGTAATCAAAGATCAGCAGTGTTTACTGAGTGAAAAAGGTAATCGAAGATCAGCAGAGTTTGTCGAGTGAAAAAAGGTAAACAAAGGATTCAGTGTTTACCGAGCTAAGCATAGTAAATAAAGAAGATAGTTTCTACCAAGTAACACTACATCTACTGAGTCACCAATGGCTACCAAGTTCCAAGCAATGTTTTGTGACTAGTATGAAATGAGTCTCTACTTCTACCGAGTGCATGACGATGTTGAGTAATGTAGTGGATGTCGAGTATCAGAAGATCATTGAGTCAGTTCAGTGAACTCGAGTTTACTAATGGGCCAACTCAGTAATGTTTTGGTCACTTGTGTTTTGGCCGACCTTGTAATTGTAAAATATTGAAATGGTATATATGTAATGTATGATATCATTCTTGATATATGAATAGGAATATGAACATATTTTGGCATGAAATAGGAAAGTATTGTTCGCATGTGAAGAAGGTATTGCTATCAGCAACAGAGCAAAAGGAATACAACAAGGTAAGCATAAGGAGCAGAAAAGTTATATCTATCACATCAGGTGATCAATGCAAAAGGATCTTATCAGCAAACAAGTTGTAAGTAGATCCACTATTTCATCCTAACAGGTGAATCAGTTTTTAAATCCTTTAACAAGGTAGACTTAATAGTCTTTTGTAAATCTCCTAACAAAGTGCATACTCCATTGTATGTTTGTAAATCCTCTAAAAAGGTGGATCTAGCAGTCCTACTTGCTCCTAACAGGGCAGATCACTAGAAGTGGTCATTGGAAGCCTTAACCAACCAACTTCATACTGCAGTAATGAAGTTTTGTGGGCATCATCCCCACCCCAGTTTTACTTTCTAATTGGAAGGTTTCTGGGTCACCAAATCATTTTGTTCATGTGTTATGAATGATTGATCTTTCATTTATGCAGTAGATTAAATGAATGAATGATGAATGGTTAAAATGCATAAAATTTTATATGTTACTGATTCACCCCTCCCCTCTTAGTAACACATTTCATCCTGAATATTTCCAATAGTTCCAATGTGTTTACATGTTTTCAAACAAAACCTTTTTAGAAAATCCTTCAAGTACCTAGTCTAGGAAATAAAGATTCCTTCTCTATTCTGCACAATTTGCAATCCTATAAAATATTTCATTTCTCCTATCATACTCAATTCAAATTATTTCTTCACTTCTTCTACAAACTTTTCACTTTCCTCATCATTTCCTCCAAATATGATATAATCAACAAATGTTACCAAAATCATTAGTCCATCATCAATTTCTTTCCAATAGAGATTACTATCTACCATACCTTTACTATATCCAAGCTTTGTCAAATGCTTGTCCAACCTTGCATACCAAGTTTTGGGTGATTCCTTTAAGCCATACCACATTTTCTTCAATCTACATACCATGTCCTTATCATCTGTCAAGGGAAAATCTTCAAGTTATTCAATGTATACCTCTTCTTCAAATTCTCCATTCAAAAGTGTTGACTTGACATCCATCTGATATACTTTGAATTTCTTGTATGCTACATATACTAAGAATAATCTTACTGCTTCTATTCTAGCCACAAGAGCATAGGTCTCAACAAATTCTATTCCTTCTTGCTATGAGTAACCTTTACATACCAATCTTGCCTTGTTCCTTACAACTTCTCCTTGTTCATTCATCTTGTTCCTGAATACCCATTTAGTTCCTATTACATTCTTGTTTTTTGGTTTGGGCACCAATTCCCATGTCTCATTCTTTACTATCTAATCTAATTCCTCTTTCATAGCTTCCTTCCAATAGTCATCTTTACATGCTTCATCTACATTCTTAAGTTCAACTTGAGATATCAAACATAGTTCTTCATTGACTCTTCTTCTTGTCATCAGACCTTTATCTCTACTTTCGATGATCAACTCAAGTGGATGATTCTTTGTCATATTCTTTCTTGAAGTAGGATTTGTTATCTCAACTCTTGGCTCTTCTGAAGGTTTCAAGCTTTGTTCTTATCTTAGCTCTCCTTCATTTTGCAAATCATTGTTAGTCTCAAAGAATAACTCATCATTCCTTTGTTTAGTAACACAAAAATCATCATTTTAATTATAATCAACTATCCTTTCTTGTGTCCTAAATTTCTCATCAACTCTCACATTTGCACTATCCATAATAGTCACCATAGCTATCTCTTCTATTACTTCCTCTTCATTAACCAATCTAGGTTCATTATCATAGTCATTCAAGAATCTTTCCATACTTTTTTAAAATTCTTTGGCTTGATTAGAAAGTAAATTCTTTCTACTTTTCCTTAATCTCTTAGGACATCAAGAAGAAAAAGGACCAAACTCTTTACATCTCCAACAAAAAAAAAATCATAACTTCTGGCTCTCTTTTAGTAAGTGGATCAATACCCTCCTTTATCTTTGTTTTATTTGGATTTTGATCTATCTTTGCTTGTGCTTCTATCCTTTTGTATGCAACAAAAGGGTTTTGGACCAAAAAACTAAATGCTCTTTTCTTTACACAAATCTGATAACTCACCAAGAATTTCCACCATCCAGGTGTCAACATTTCCTCTACCAAACTTAGGACTATCTTTCCTGAACATGCTTGCCATAGATCTCCAAAAGTTGTTAAACTTTATCTTCATGGACCTGATGCTTTGATACCAATTGTTCTAGAAATAATAGTTCGCCAAGATAATTGAGAGGGGGGGTGAATTAGTTATCCAAAAATTAAAACATTCATCAACCTTAAATAATCTTAACCACTCAACCAAAGTAAAGATCAACCATAACAAGATGCACATAGATAATTACACCATATATGTTAACTAGGGAAACCCTTGATTAGAGGGAAGACCCTAGTGGGAATGATTCTCACAAGATGATGTATTAATATAAATATTCCTTGTTAAAGGATGCACCCTATTAGGAGTCTATTACAACATTTAGTACATAGAGTCTCTATAAGGAGACTTTGAATCCCTATTAGGAGATTCCAACCCTATTAGTAGTTGTGCCAACCCTATTAGGAGTTGTAGAAGATAGAAGGAGCCACTGTCCAAACAACTTATGGGTTAAGACCATAGAACTCACTATCCAAATGATCTCTCAACTATTTCTTGTAAATCAATTATATGTACTAAACTTTATCTTCTTTCCTATGTCTTGTCAACCAGACCAATCACTATCAGACCTTGTAGACTAGGTCATGAACCTCAAATACAAATATCAAACCTCAAATGACACAATAAAATGTCCCCAATAAAGTTTCCTTCACTTCAACTCTGCTCTGCTTATCTTCTCTTTTCGCTCTCTTGTGCTAGTCACAATCACTTCTTCATGTCATACTTGATAAAGAAAAATGTCCTTTCTTTATATCGAATGCATAAAACAATTCTCCGAGTTGCTCATTACACATTCTCAATTAATTATTATAGGACCACACTAAGAACATATTACAATTAGTGATAACATTAATCTTCCACCTTGCAACTTGAATAAATTTCCATATGTGCAATATTATGATGAGTGAGATTAACTACATCATCATAAATACATATTATTTATATCCTCAACCTTGATTCTTAGAATAACAATTCTACTAAGAAATATAAAAAGTTTACTAGAACATGCCTTTGTAAACTCAATCTTAGAATAGACATTACCAAAACTTACATAATATCTTCTAGACTTAACATTTCTTCACTCGATGTTAACTGCATATACTAGATACTCAAAAGTATCTCCCATATCGTCGCTTAGTGAAAATACTCAACTAGCCATCCATACCAACTTGATCTTTCTATTCTTCTTCTGTCAGATACCACAAAAAATTGCTATGTTGACATCAATGACCAACTCAGTCATTAATGTAACATATCATCATAGTAACATATCTACAATACTCTCCCATAAGAATATCATCAACATTCATGCTTCCAACACTTAAATTGTTATAAAAATATAATAAAGCCCTCTAAACACTTGTTTGACCATTCTAGCCTTTAAAACACACAAATGCTCTATATGGCCTAATTGAGCAACTAGGAGCAATTCAGACCTTTTGAAATTTTCTCAACTTATCTAACCTAAACCTAGGTCTAGGTTAGGCTGATAATTCGCCTAGTCATGCAAATAGCACCACTACAAGACAAAATACCCTAGGTGACCCTACACCATACTCCCCCACAAAAGAAAACAATGTAACTCATGTGGACAATAGGTCTTGTGGGATGACTTCATTTTTAAAATCTACTTTAGCAACCCAAGTTGCCTTTAACTCAGCTTTTCCCTTCCACTTGATGAGGTGCTCCATGTACACTTGGTGTCCTTTTTCCTTCTTAACTCTAGTATCCAACACTTGTTCAACTTCTAACTTTTTTTTTGTAGTCACTACTATAGGTTACAGATCAGTACTGACCCCTTGACTATTCTAAGGTAGTTTACCCTTGAACTCAACCAAATCCTACACATTGAAGACAAAAGAGATGCCCAAATCTAATGATAAATCAATTTTGTAGGTATTGGCTCCATATTTGGCCAAGATTTTGCAAGGCCCCACTCTTTTCATTTTTATCTTGGCTGGAAAATATTTTTGCAATCTCCAACAGAAAATTGAATGTCCTTCCTTCTTTCATCCACCTTGGCCTTCAATTTTGTTGTATTGTCTTGACTAGTCTTCTTGACTTGTTCTTTGATTTCTTTCATGGTTTGGGCATAATCCTTAGCATGTCCACTTCTATGCTCCATTCCACCAAGATCCCTTAACTCACACACACCTCTAGGATGCATTCCATAGACAATTTCAAAGGTACTTTTATATATGGTTCTATTCCTACTATTATTGTAGGAATACTCTTCTTGGTGAATGATGGCATCCAAAGTTTTCTCATAATCCTTAGTTACACATCTCAAGATATTTCCTAGCACCATGTTAACGACTTTAGTTTGACCATCTATTTGGGGATGGTAGGCTGAACTAAATGACAAGTTTGTACCAAGTCTGCTCTACAAGGTCTTCCAAAAGTAACTCGTGAATTTTACATCCCTCTCTAAAACAATGCTCAATGAAAGCCCATGAATCCTCACAACCTCTTTGAAGAAAAAATGTGCAATGTCACTTGCATTGTTAGTAGTTTTGCATGGAATGAAATGCCTCATCTTGCTGAACCTACCAACAACTACATAGCTATTATCATATCCCTATTTTGTTTTGGTGAGTCCCACCAGGAAGTCTATTCTTACAAACTCCCATGACCTATTTGGGACTAGTGACCACCAATAAAGACCTACATTAATCATCCCTCCTTTAGCTTTCATACATACCATGCATTGTTCCACATAATTAGTCACATCTTTGACTAGTTTAGGCCAATCGTAGAATCTTTGGACTAGTTCTAACATTTTTTCTCACAACAAAGTGGCCACTTAGACTTCCATTCTACTTCTCCTATATTAAATTCTCTCTTATGGATCCACTTGGTACACACAACTGATTGCCCTTAAATAGAAATCCATGCTACAATGTAAACTCAAAGAATTTTCTATGAAAATGATTTTCAAAGTTAGAACATACCTTGTATGCCTTTGAAAAATCTTTATCCTTCTTATAGAGACTCTTGAAGCTCTCTATCCCATTGCTATGTAACTATACCTCTTGAACTATTAACAACCTTCTGCTCAATGCATTTGCCACTTTATTCATCTATCCTTTCTTATGCTTGATTGTGAAGGTGAAAGCTTATAAGTACCCCATCCATTTTAAATGTCTATTACTCAATTTTTTTTGTGTGTTAATGTAGTTGAGAGCTTAATTATGTATATAAACAAAAAATTCCTTAGGTAATATGTAGTTTCTGCACTTCCTAAGAGAATGAACTAGGGCATAGCTTTCTAGGTCATAGGATGAATACTTCTTTTTGGCCTCATTAAATTTTTCAATAAAGAAGGCCACTGGCCTACCTTCTTGACTCAACAACGCCCATATTGCTAGGCCACTTGCATCACATTCTAAGGTGAAAACTTTATCAAAGCTAGGAAATAGCAACACAGGTTGGGTAAGTACTTGCTTCTTTAACATCTCAAATGATTTCTTACCATCTAAGGTTCATTTAAACTTAGGCTTGACCCCACCCTTTAGGGTATCTACCAAAGGTGCACATATGCCACTAAAATACCTAATGAATTTCCTATAGAATTGAGCTAGACTATGAAAACTCCTTACCTCAGTAGATGTAGTAGGTGGTGACTAGTTGAGGATAGCAGTAACCTTCTGTTGATCCATCTTCAAGGATCTCTTAGACACCATAAAGCCTAGATGCATAAGTTCTTGCTTGAAAATGTCACACTTCTCAAGGTTGATGGTAAGCTTCTCCTCATTCAACCTCTACAACATTACTTCCACATGTTTGATATGTGCATCTCTTCTCTTATTCTTGGAGAATTAGAGAGACTAAATGGCATCACTATCCATTCATATAGCCCATGTGTTGTCTTAAATGTTTTTTTCCACTCATCTCCCTCCTTAATCTTAATTTGGTTGTATCCACTCTTCAAATCCAATTCGATGAAGTACATAGTCCCTCCAAGAAAATCCATGAGATCTTTAATTCTAGGTATGGGAAACCTATACCTGATTTTGATCCTATTTATAGCTCTTGAGTTTGTATATAGTCTCCATTTTCCTTCCTTCTTGGATGCTAGTACCACAAGGACTGCACATGGGATTATGCTCTTCTTGATCAGACCTTGGTCCATCAACTCTTGCACCTGTCTGGCCACTTCCAAATTTTGGTTTGGAGTCAGCTTGTATGCTACTTTTTTTGTTAGGGATACACCAAGAACAAATTTTTTTTGGTGGCTTATGACCCTTCTAGGAGGTAGGGTAGTAGGAGTGCCATTACTAAAAATTTCTTTGTACTTCTCAAGCAATGCTTGAACTTCTAGAGGTAATGGATCCTTCACTGTCCTATCTTCTCCCTTGGACTTCAACACCACTGCATAGCCTCAACTCTCTTCCTCTTTGTGATCTTTAAAAAACTCCTTCCCACTGCATAGCAATAGACTAGGCACCATAGAATGTGGTTCTTCTACCACTAATAGAGATTATATTTTAAATTTTCTCCCTCCTTTCTTGAATGATATGGAATTTTCCTTGCCATAATAAACTCCCTCTTTGTCATACTACCAAGGTTTACCTAATAGTAGATGACAAGCATCCATGAGTAAAATATCACACAACAATATGTCCTTATACCCTACTATGGAGAAGTCCACCCAAGTCTGCACATTTACTAGTATGCTTTGACCTTTGTTGAGCCAAGTTACTTTTCATGGGTTTACATGGGAAAAATTAGTTAGTTTAAGCTTTTCAACTGCTTCCTCTAATATTATATTATCATTAGATCCTGAGTCTACTACCACCTTACAAACTTTTCCAAGGATCTTGCATTTGATCCTAAACAAAGCTCTCTTATGCTTAGGTTCATCAGGAGTAGGTTGTTTGATTAGTATCCTTATAAACATAAGGTTCTTACATTTTTATGATTCTATTTAATCCACCTCATTCTTTGTGTAGCTAGAGTTATCTTCTTTTTCATATGCCACTCTCTTTTCATGGCTAGAAGAAGAGGGCTTATCAAGGCATCTATATATAGGGTTACCTAATTGACCATAGTTGTAACACTTCATGCTAGAAAAGTATGAGTTACTTCTACCTAATCCCCCACCCCTTTTAGATCCTCCTTGGTTACCTTATTTGTTGTTGTAACCTCCTCTGGAAGTGATTTTAGTGGCTTGCTTTGTAAGCTTGGTCTCACCTTGTGTTCCTCTGCTCATTACTTCTACCTTGGTAACCTCATCTTTGTCTTCTCCAATTTATGCCCTTGCCTTTTTCTTTGAAGTTGGAATCTCCTTTCTTCGTGTTCTTTTCCTCCTCCTTTAGGGCTAGTTGATGGAACCTTTGAACTATAGTAGGTGTCCATAAGCTAAGCTCTTCTTGAATATCCCACTTCAAACCACTCAAGTACCTAGCCACCTTTATATGCTCCTCTTCTTGCTTCTTGGATCTAAGGCAAAACTTTGAAAATCCTCCGTATAAGACGTTACATCCAAATCTTTCTATTTCATTCCTTGTCTCCTTTTTTGAAGTTGGATTTCAATGTCCTCTAGTAGGAAGTTCTTTTTCAACTTGGTAATGATGGCATTCTAATTGGCTATAGGATTCTTGCCCATGCTGATTCTCTCATCTTGTACATACTTCCACCATGTCAAAGATGAGCCTCTAAGTCTTGACTTGGCTAGTTTGACCTTTTGTGCCTCTAATACCCATTCATACTTGAAATGGTTCTCCATGTCATCCAACCAATCCATCATTGCAAGATCTATATCCATTTTCCCCCTTAATAGTGGGACATGTTCCAAAGATTTTGCACCAAGGGCTTTAATATCTTTCAAGAAAGGTTCCTCATTCAAGGTAAGGTCTGGCTCAGGGACATCTTCTTCTTCTTCTACCTTGTTACCCTCCTCATTGTCTTCTTCTTCCTTCCTTTTAGTTGCATGATGCAAGAGCATTGTGTGTTGCCTTGTTATCCTACTCATCTTTGTTCATTCTACATGTTGGAGCTATGAACCAATGGTTTCCATGTTATCATTGCTACCAAGCTGTTAAGTGGATGTCAAGTTATTGTAGCTGTAGTGAGTGCCAAGTTACTATAGCACTTAGTGGGTATCGAGTTACTGTAGCACTTAGTGGATGTCGACTTACTAAAGAACTTAGTGGATGCCAAGTTACTATAGAAGTCTTGTGTTGACCAAGTGTTTCTTCATGTGTCGAGTGAACTTTTTGGTTCTAAGTGTTCCTATTAGTGTCAAGTGGTCCTTTTGTGACCAAGTTGTCTATGTCTAGCTCCAATTTGGGCTGACCTTGTGAGTATTTAATTTTGATATTGGTAGTTAATATTTAAGGTGGACCGACTTGTGGTTATGCATGCATTTAGTGTAAGGTTTAATCTTGTGATAGGTCAACCTATGGCCACACAAGTATTTAAGGAGGTCTAAGATTGAGTTATAGAGGGGTAAAACTTAGAGGATTTTGGAAGTTGGAAGCATATGTATCTAGAAATTCAATTTTTGATACAGTATCATGAATCCTAAATGTATTTTTTATCTGGCCATAACCTAGAAGGCCTTATAGTTGGGCATGTATGCTAATTATTTGATGAATCTATAAGACATTATGTTCTCCTAAGTCCTTTGGTGGTTGTTGCTTTTGTTTTTTTCCACTGTGTTAACTCTTGCAGGTGATTTGGATAGTTGAGTGTGCCTTTGACCTTGGTTTTCCATTGTCTCCTTGCATCACTACATCAACAACTTCATCCAACTTTGCCTTCACCTCTTCCAAGGATACTTCAAGCAGTCTATTTTTCTCCTTTTTCTCATCAACTTCCTTATCTATCTCTGCATTAGTCACCATGCTTGACTCGCCCACTAACTCTCCAATAGCTACAGACATACACCTTCTTCCCAAGTCCTTAAATTTTTTTGATACCACTCTGATGTGACAACCAGTCTTGCTCCCACCATACCTTCCCTTAGGAATACCATATGTCTTTATCTTGACCTAACAGGGTTACTAGTCACCCTATGCTCCTTAGGATCCTAACAAAGAGATCCTAGACTTTTCAACCGGTGCACACCAATGTAGAACAACAACTCTTCCTCATTGCAACCAACACCAAATACTCATTTGATACCCCAAATGGATGGTTGGACATCTAGATAGGAATTTGGACTTCCTTCAAGATTCACAATCATAATCAAACTTGCAACCCTAATCGAGTTCCAAAGAAAAAGAAATAATTCACTCAAATACTTTTAATAGGCTACAAGTAATTAGCCCTTCTAATGAAGGAAATCAAATATAACATGCAAAATTCCTTAACAAGGGGTGTAAAAAAAAAATTATTTGGACACCCTTTTCAAAGAACCTAAAGATTCTAGTATCTAGGGTCCCCAAATTGTCCATACAATATGACCACAAAATAACCCTAAAAATAGGGGTTTTAAAGGTTTAACAGGCTTTCTGCAAGAAAAAAAGTTTTGTCCACCATAGAAATTCCAAAAATGCCTCCCATCGATATTGGAGCTTCATTAAACACCCATTTAACACTTACCAAGATTTGATTGAAGTGTTTAGAACATTCAATCACTCTAACACCTCTACATTTGACTGTGATACCTATCCATTCATCTTTAGCTTTCCTAGGGCATCACCATAGAAGTATTTTCTTTGGTTTCCAAGGGCACTTCTTTTTTGTAAAATTTTTACAAGCAGTCATCTCCAAAATTCCCAAAGGTCTTACAAATCCTACAGTAGGAGAGGGAGTTATGACCCCATCTTGCTCCAAGATTGGATTCAAAACTTTAGACACACAAAAACCAAAATAATTTCTACAACAAACTAAAAATTCAAAAAAACACAGACTATAAATGTATAGAATCTCACATTAACTTCTTTTAACACTTTAAACAACTATAGTTCTTAATCTAATCCATTAAAGTGCCAAAAAACTCAAAAGCATAAAACTATAACTATAAGCTTGCTAACAGTTCTTATACAACAGAAATTATCCAAACTTTCAACCCTGTCAAAAAGTTGAGGATGAAATTATAAACACATCCCAACTCCTATCCTAACTATTCTAGATAGTTATTTACTTCTATCTACAAAATTGCTCAAATGTAACAAAACTTTTCAATGTTCTCAATGACAAAATTGACAAATTTTGAGCAACTTTTACATCTTTTGGAGTTCAACTCTCAAACTTGATCCAAATGATGTCAAACATTGAAAAAGGCCTTAAATGGTTATAAAAAACATAATAAGGCCCTTAAAAACACAAAAATTATCTATAGATATAGCCTAATTGAGCAACTAGGAGAAATTTAGACCTTTTGAAACTTTTTCAACTTAGCTAACCTCAACCAAGGACTAGGTTAGGCCTATTATTCACCTAGTTTTGTGGCTAGTACCACTACAAACTAGAATGCCCTAGGATCCCTAGGTATCTCACAAGCCTACCTAGGTGCCCCTGCACCAATCTTCATCTTCACTATCACAATTCTTGCTTTTATATTTGCATCTTTCTTTTTGAGTTATAGCTTGGCTTGAAATGCAAACTCAAGGTTACTAGAGTTAGGAACATATTTATCAAAGTTATCTAGCTGAAAGGATGTCTACCTTCACACTAGTGCATCCAAAGTTATATCATTCTTAGGATCACATCTCATTTCTTGAATAGCTAACAATCTAATTGCATAAAAAGGAAGAATAATTCTAAGTACATTACATCATCAATTTTCCCACCCGAGGCTCTGATTGCACTCACACTACTTTCATTCTTTCACTGTACTATGCAATGTTGTCATTTTCTTTCATCTTCATTTGATCTAACTGACCTCTAAGACTTTCTGCCTTAGCTCTCCTCATATTATCGTCACCTCCATAGATATCTTTAAGTTCATTCCACATTTCATGAGCAATAGCATATTCTTTGACTTCATCAAACTCAACATAATTGATAGTGGAAGCAATGCTAGTCATCATTATGTTATGGTTCTTCTTTTCCACAATCTAATCCACAGTCAATGTTCTAGTAGGTGCGACATATTTGTTCTCTAGATATTTCAAGCTTGCATCACCAATGGTTGCAAAATGGAGCTTCCTGAGTTCTTGTCATGCTTGGAAGTTATCTTTGTTAAGCTTAGGAATCTCCCTTTTGTAAGACATCTTGATCTTTAGCTTAGGTCCTTGAACATTCTTTGCAAGCACCAAAACCTCTGATACCAATTGTTGGAAATATAAGAGGAGTAAATAAGAGGGGAGGGGTGAATAAATTACCACAAAAACAAATCCAAAATCCCTTAAGATGTCAATACAATACAAAACCAAAACTCTATTGAAACTAAAATGCTATTATAACTTGGTTAACACAAGAATACTCAGTTTACACTAAGAATTACTATCACTTGGTAAACATTAAAATAATTACTTTTTAAGATGTTTAGTTTGTTTAACCTTAATTAAATTAGTCCTAGAATCATAAATAAATAACATGAACACAAGAGACACCAAGATTTAATGTGGAAATCCAATTTGGGAAAACCACCAATTGCAACTAGTTACTATTTTCACTCTTTTGAAGTGAGCCATGTTAGGAGCTAACCCTATTAAAGGTTACAAAATACACTGTTATGTGTGACTCTGTTAAAGGATTTAGTTCATCCTAGCAGGGGTGGCCTTTTTAGAGGTCTTTTGACATATCAATATACAAATGCCACCTTATTAGAGGATTCAGAGAATAGCGATTAGGCTAAAAAATTTAGGAGATTTGATTCACTGGTACAATTATTAGAGAGTAATAATGACTTGATCTAATTATTGATGCAATTGTCTTTTCTAATTTTAGATCTTTATTCTGGATTGAATACTTGATCCTCCTTGATTAGAATGTTATTTGTAGCTCAATCAATTTGGATACTCTAATACCCTTTCAATTCGCTTCCTTGATTTATCTTTTCAATCTCACGCTTCATCACACTTCAATCCTCAACTTGACCTTATATCTATATGTTTTACCTTGTCAAGTCGGCTTGGATACACTTTCAAACAAATAAAATTCTTTCCTTGAGTTGGCTAGAACTGACCAACAAAACTATCAGATCCAATATGCTGATATAGGAAAATCCTTCTTTAGTCGACCCAACTTAGTCAACACTAACTTAGACAAGACTTTCCTTCAAACTTCCTTTGGTAACAAAGCGAGCTCGGTTAATATTGGTTCCATGCCAACTTCCTTTGGTAACTAAGAGAACTTGATTAACACTGCTTATGTGTTCTCTTTCCTGGAATGCTCGACATATAAAGGAAACATCCTTTAATGCCTGAGTGAGCTTAGTTGACACTGATTACTCTGTAAAAGAATTGACACGTGTGTTACATCAAAGCCAACATACAATTGAATGATTGTATTCAACATATATATACATATATACCTATATATGTACACACACACACACACACACACACACACACACACATATATATATATATATTAACTCATGTATTAGCTAATAGAGGGGTAACTACTCATGAATGATGTGTGTGTCTGTGTGTGTGTGTGACATATAAAGGAAACATCCTTTAATGCCCGAGTGAGCTTAGTTGACATTGATTACTCTGTAAAAGAATTGACATGTGTGTTACATCAAAGACAACATACAATTGAATGATTGTATTCAACATATATATACATATATACATATATACCTATATATGTACACACACACACACACACACACACACACACACACACACACACACACACACACATATATATAACTCATGTATTAGCTGATAGAGGGGTAACTACTCATGAATGATATGTGTGTGTGTGTGTCTGCGCGCATGCGTGCGTGTGTGCGTGTGTGCGTGTGTGTGTATTTAAAAATCAAGTAGTAGCTAACAAAGGCATAATTTCTCATCAATGGTCACAAATGTAAAGGCCTACCATCCACAAACAACCATAAAGAGTACAAATTGAATTTTCACAAAGCAATTCTACATCTAGAGTTTGGGAAAATACATTTGCATGGTAGGAAAAATGGTGAATATATATATATATATATATATATATATATATATATATATATATATATATATATATATATATATATATATATATATATATATATATTTTTTTTTTTTTTTTTTTTAAATACATACACTTACGCAACAACTATATGAGGGTTCTTGAAAGACAACCATTACTCCCATGGTAGTAGGAAAAACAACATAGCATCGATTATTTTCAACACCTAAGAGTAGCTTTGCAAAAACAATGCCAAATATTGATTTATTTGGAAATTGCATACCCTTAACACACATCTCTACAGAACACCATAAATACTTCTTCTATGTTTACCTCTTATACAAAAAAAAAAGAATTCATTTTCTAATAAATAAACCAATAATAGAAAATCTCACCTACATCACATGAACAAATCATGACAAAATTATTTATGATGAACTATGAATTTTGATACATTTGACATCACCAAAATATGGTGGCTTTCAACCAAGAATATCTGATAGGCTAATTATATTATTTCAAATTAAGTTAAATTTAATGGTCAATTTTAAACTATATATTTTTGAAATTTAAAACATATAAAATTAAGAATCATATTAACATATGTTTTTAAAAAACTACTATATATTTCATTAAGAATATAACTAACATATCTTATAACATAAGAAAAATATGATTCTACAATTTTTTAATTTAGATTATCATTTTAACAAAATAAAATGGAAGTTGGTTATTCATATTCTATTGTATCTTATATATATTAAAGCATATTGCATAATAAGTGTTCGATTAAGCGTTTTTATATTTAATTGCACTTTTTAAAAAACATTATATTGAAACTAGTCATTAAACAAGACTTGATTCATGGTGGGTTCACTTGGAAACATTCAACTTCACAAGACCAAGGGCCCATTCATAGTTTTCTTTAATTTTAATTTTTACAGTTCGATCTTCTATATTATTTGATAAGAAAAAGCTACAAGAGGGTGTTGGCCCATGGTATGAATAGACGACAAGCCCAATGGGCATACACTACATATAGTTAAACAAGTTTAACAACACCTAGTGCCAAACAATCAAGCATCTTAGGTCCCCCCTATAAAAAAAAAAGGTCCAAATGTGGCACAAGTACCAAACATAATTTGTACTGTATATGATCATCATGTGCCAAGCTCCCATACTAGCTACATTTATCAATAAAAAACAATAACAAAGGACCCACGTGAGCACTTTATAAGTAAAAGAAAATACTTGATCACCAATAGAAAAGAAAAATGACACACGCATCCTCAAAAGGTTTGATAACTAAACTTAGACATTTGGTACCTTATCCTTCTTTCATCATCATAAGCACAACTCTAAAGAAAACAAGACCAACTATTATGGTTAGCGTTCTCAAAGATATTTGTCCCCACTACATACCCCCTTCCCAACTCAAAAATGAAAGGATTCACCTCGATAGAAGCAGGGAGAGGAAAGAGAAAAATACCAAGACTCAAAAAATGATAAAATGAAACATCAACACAGCAACATATTGTATGCCAAGTAACCTCCCCATCAAGATGGATCTCCTCCATCTCCAAAATCACCAATTTGTGCTCCTCCTAATTAGGAGATAACTCCTCCCTTAAAACCATGAAGGGGGCAAATAAGAAAATCCAATCCCACCACTTGGATAAGAACACATTACTCATAACTAAAGGGAAAATAAAATCCTCCTAAACAAAGAATAAACATCTAGCAAATAGGTCGTCAAGCTTCTTCAATAGAAGTTTGGGCATCTTTTCATAACTAAACCACTCTTCTAGGCTAGATGGACTAGAATAGAAATCCAACAAACTACCCAACTATATTGAGATCTTACCCAACAAAAACATGGGGTTAGAAACAAAACTTCCAATCCCATCAAACTTAGCCCAAGAGAGCTTCAAATCTACCTAAGGAATGGTGCAAAAACTTATATCAAACTCAATAGTACATGAGGAAGGAAAGAAACTAAGGTTTCCTCTAGCTTTTCCAAAAGTAGAGCACTAATAGAGATAATCCTCATGCACTTGGATACTTGAAGTCCTCCTCATAGTAGTCAACCTGAAAAGGAAGGTGAAAAAGGGAGGAATCCATAAATTACACAACTTAAGAATCTCCCCACTAGTCAAACAAAGAAGAGGGACATACCTTCTACAAACAACAACTCTAGCACATAATATCAATCCCTCAATAGATGACACTTCACCTCAATAGAAGAAACTAGGGGAAGAAAAAGAAGAGAGCATAGAGAAATTACAAAGATGAATATATTAAGATGCTATTCTTCATAAGGAGAAGAAACCCAATACCAGAAAATTTTACTTAGGCAAAAAAAAAGAGCCATGGATGGGCAATTAAAATTTCTAGCATATTCATGGTAACAAACCAAATAATCCACATGGTTTAGATCATATATATTTGTGAAATTCAAAACCTTGAAGGAATCCAGACAATTGAGGCACATCATTACCATAAAATTGAAACAACACTAGAATACTCCTAGAGGAAAACCAAAAACTCAGCCAGACCAAGCAATAAGCCACGAAGAAAAATTTAATAGATCCCATCCCACCAAATGAGGGAGGATCATGTAGAGATTACACAAAGGAGTGCCAAAGTCCAAAGGGTATACCCTCCTAAACCTACAAGTTGTACCACCACACTTCATTTGAATATCCAGAATGAAATCTAGCTTGGGGAAGCTTGAACTAAAGAGGGTCTCCCCAAATGACTCTTCCCAACACTAAAAGGGAAAGACCACAATAGTAGAGTGAGATTTACTACCAAAGACCGCCAACTCAACAATCACTAACAACCCACAAAAGAAAACATCTAGGTCAGACTCAACCGTACAAGCATCTTTGGATTTCCCATCGGTGGAAGCCCTACAAACAAAAAACCCATGTAAACACTACCTCCTAATGAAATAGACATGCCAAGTAAAGATAAATTCATAGGAAGGCATAAAGAAGATCATCCTATAGCCAACATCCCTCTTCTACACACCTTCCACCTGATGTAAATCAAAGCATCATTCCTTCCATGGAGATTTGCAGGAAGTTAACCAAAATTGCATGAACCACCATCGATCTGGATCCATATCCTTGGAATCTTTTCTTCCATCAGTGGATTCACCTGCTCTAGAATCCTTAGGTACTCCTAGCCCTCCATTTCTTTCGTTCAAACAACCTTCCACTCTCTTGTCAATAGCCACTCTCTTTATAAGTTGATCTTTTCTATTTTTTAATATAAAGAGCTAAAATCTTAATTTAAATAGATATAATAAACATTATTTTTCCAAAAATGATTTTAAGTTTTGAAATTTAAATTTGATTTTGTAACAAGAGCTCCAGTCGAGCTTGAGTCCCTGCCTTTTGAATGGCGGGGAATTATTAGAGGGAGTCATATGAGGACTTATAAATGTGATAGATTGCACTATAGGAGGGGAGAATTTCTAAAATGTTGAGTGTTGTATTTGATATCACATTGTATCACACAAATTGAAAATAACATGTTTTGACAAGGGTCTATACAAGGCACTTCTATATTTTGAAACTAGGAACTATTGATACACATTGCATGAGCTAGTTGCTATGTATATTAAGAAATTGTTGCATATATAGAAGTAATGAAAGTGAGTTTTAGTTTTTGGATTCGATTGTGGGTAGTTTTTTATCATCAACGTTTTCGATCATACTGCATGATCCATCATCTGGATGCCAGAGAACATGAAGAACATTTGATGGCAGAGAACATGAAGAACACAAATGTTCTTCATGTTCTCTGGCATCCTGATGATGAATCATGCAGTATGATCCGAAACGTTGATGATAAAAAACTACACACAATCGAATCCAGAAACTAAAACTCATATTCATGGATTGTGGAAATTTCATAGATTTGAGTAATGAAAGATTTTTAAAAAGACTTCATGAAATAGAAAAATTATTATCAATGTAAGGTTTGTGTATTATTTTATTAAAAAACTTGTTTATAATAATTTTTATTTTGAAAATAAGAATAAGAATTTAAGGAAATAATGAAAGAAGCACAAATAAATAAACTAGAAACAAATAAATTTATTATAAATGACTTCAGAATTTTCAATATGAATTTTACTAATTACAAAGATTAAATTATGATTTTTTTAGTTCAGATAAAAAATGAAAATGCATATTCTTATTTTCTGTATATTATAATATCATTGTTATTGAAACTGTTAAAATTATAAGAAGAAAACACATAAATAGCTATTAGAAAAATAAATAATGATGAAAATAAAATCAATTATTTTTAAAACTTAATTAAAATATCCTTAATTGAAACTGAAAATATGTAAACAAAAAATTAAACTAATGTTTAAACGATTTGGCCTAAACTCCACCATATAAGCCATGAATAAAATAGAATAGAGAAAATAAAGTTCTGTGCGTTTTAACTGATAGTTCTGACAAGCCTAAGATACTACCGTGCCACGTTGCAAGTTGATAATTGTTCAAGACATGATGCAGTTATCGCTTATTTATTTATTTTTTGATTCCCAAAAATACATTTTTCCGCCCAAGAAATTAGTCATGGGCCAATGATAAAATAACAGTTTTGAATGTTATTAATCAATTTTAAAATACTCTATTAGAAACCTTATCTTGGAGCAAGTTTTTAATACAGAAAAATTAATACAAGTCACAAAACTCACGTGACTAAGGTTTTGGCAAATCAAGCCCACTCATTAGAACAAAGAGAAATATAATGATATTAAAACCTTATTATAATATATTCCAAAAGAAAAAAACGTGCACAAGTCGATGTGTGCTTATAAAGTGGTAAGTCAATCTTTTAAAACCATTTAAAAACCCTCCTCATACCCTGTCGTACATGGCATGAGGGCAAAGGATAGGTTTTGGGCATGCCTCGAACCCACCACAGAAACCCCGCACTCCATGTTGCTGTCAATGCCTTAGACAGACCCCTCCACCATTCACATGAACCTAGGATTAAGGTGGGGGCCATTGAATATGGGGAAACGATGCTTGGAAAGAAGCGCATGGAATGAAGGAAGAGTTAGGCACGTGGTTGCGGGTAAGTGGTGTGGGAAGATTTTTGAGAATTTGGGAGCTGCAAGTTGCATAAACACTACATGGACTCCCGCAATTCTAGCCAAGCATATAATTAATGAACCATTAATGGTTGGCAAGCATATAATAAATGCACTATTAATGCTAAGCTTTTTTTTCAAAATTTTGGATTGACAAAAATGTTTAAAATTCTAGGAAAATTGAAAAGAACCAATTGAAAAATAGAAATTAGTAGTAAAAAATTAATTTTAAAATAAAGTCTTTTCAAACTTTAGAATACAAATTGTAAAAATTGCACAAATTAATAGTGAAGGTCAAATTAAAACATTAGTTCCTTGCTATATATAAACAAGGACTAATAATTATTTATATAAAGTTTATATATTATATATTGTAATAAAAAAATTCTAAAATCATCATTGCAGAATAGCTTTGAATACTTTCAAATAAGCTACATTAGGAGAGAAAATAATAAAGGCGTACATTTGTCAAAATGGGCAATTAAATTTGAAACTTTTGGTGGGGAGGGGGATTGGTGGGGATTGAAAGTTTGACCATTGGGAGAATGGGGTGCTTGGGTTGATTTTATGAGGCGTTATTTACTTTGATAATGTATTCGATTGTCATGGTTGTTAGGAGTCTTTTATTTTAATTCTGCTAGGCAGTGGCGAAAGGTTAGGTATGACGATGTAAGGAGATTGATTAGAAGGGATAAAATGACAACTTTTCCTCTTATTGGAGGAATATTTTTATTAATGCTAACCTAGAAGGACCCATTGTAGTGTGCGAGGTGTCTTTTCTATTGAGGGAAAGGCAATGTGATCGTAAGGTTTTTTAACTTTATGTGGCGTGGTTTTCTAGTTGCAACTTTTGGCGAGACAGGCAAGGGAATTCATATAGCCGACTTTCACCTTACAAACTAGAAGCAATAAAAGGCGTTGTTCGAGTTGGCGCTGAATCACCATATGAAACTCTTTATCAAATGTCGATCAATTGGAGTTATTCAGGCTATAATGGCAACTTTGGGGTCTCATTTTGAGGATGCAAAACATCACTAGAAAGTAAATCTGGATATTACGGCCATGATTATGGCCAGGGGACTGGAATCAAATGAGAAGGAGGAGGCACTAAATTGGGTTTAGAGTCTCTTTTGGAATGAGTTGCACTTGGGTTCGGGTTTGATTATAGAGAATGTTTTGCAGACTGAGAGGAAGGGCTTCAGGTGGGGTGTTGCTCCCTTTTGTGGTGGCTAGTGCGCTATGACCAGCAAGGCTACAAGCCATGAATTGTCGCGGAGGAAGAGAATTTGAAAAGGAAAATTCAACGTTTCGAAGGTGCAAAGGAAAGGTGTGTGCTTGGGTTTCCTGTGGCTCACCCTCACCATCGTCAGTCTGCGAAACCTTCACATCAAAAAAATAATGGCGAAGGTATTTTTTTCGGATGTGTGATGGAATGCAGAATGATTGAATTTTGGTTTTTTGGGGGTTGATCTTGGCATTAAATTTCTTGGAGGATGGATATTTTTGAGCGAATGGAGAAGGAGAATGCAGAAAATTAAGTTTTGGTTTTAATAATTGAAAAAGTTGAATCTTTGTGAAGATGATATGCAAAGGCATTTGAGAACCTTACCTGCAACAATGGTTTTGATGGAATTCATGGAAGGAATAGAGCCTTTGAAGATCCAAGTGCGAAGGAGTCATGGTGATGGAGGAAGTTTCGATGCGAAGATGATGGAATTTGGTGATGGCTAGTGGATTTGATCTTGGTTTAGGCCCCGTTTCGTTGGGGAAGATAAATTTGTGCCATAACCAGGTTATCTTATAACCAGGTTTTCGAAAACCTGGTTTTGTGGTTTGGAAAGCCAATGGTCCGTTTGGTTGACACGGAAGATGAATATACCATGGACCCCACAATATTATTAAAAAAATTGTCATAAAATTCAAAACCTGGTTTTAATTTCAAATTCCACCTTTTTGTTGGAAGAAACTTCTTCCAATTTTTGACCGAAATTGGAAGATGAAATTGAAAACCAGGTTATGATTTTAACCAACCAAACACCAAAGTTTTTTTGCAAAACCTGGTTTTACTCCTGATAACCCGGTTTTGGCCCTCATCTTCCAGCAACCAAACGAGGCCTTAGGCATGAAGATTAGTGACGTTAAGGTTTTATTTTTCTTGTCAAGTAAGCAACCATAGGTTTTTTTTGGTGTCTACGATGAAGTGTCTCTAAGGCCTGATGTACAACAACCGATGTGGCTTTACTTTAAGATATTATAGAAATGATAGTATGGTGGATATGGGGGATGTGATTGTTATAAGCTTGTAAAAAATTGTTCAATTTGTTATTTTTGTAATTATCTCTAAGTCGTAATATATATATATATATATATATATATATATATCATATCTTACCGACCAAAAAACTTTATTCCAAATATGAAATGTAATTAAATAAATTAAAAATTAAAAATTAAAATGTATAATTTATATTTTTAATGTTATATTTAAAATATATCACAATATAAATATTATGTAAAAATTAAAAAAATGTAGTTTTTTCTACATACAATTAACTATTTATCTAGATCATTTTTCATATATATATATAATAAAATTATAATAATTAATTATATTTTTTTGATTAAGAAAAGAAGTAAAAGAGTGTTGACTCGTGGTACACCAATAGATAATAGGCATTGTTAAACAAGAATAACAACACCTAGTGCCATACATCCATAAACCCAATCATCAAAGAGTTGCATCTAGACCTACCTCTATTAAAAAAAAAGGTCAATTTGGGACAAGCCCATTCAAGAGTTGTAAAAATTAATAAATAAACAATAAAAAAGGATCCAGGTCAATCCTTTAAAACTTCCAACACACACTTGATCATAGGAAGACAAAAACCAAAAAGACACTTTCATCACCATAAGATGTGATAACCAAACTCAAGCAACAAATTGTCTCTCCATTCTTTGCTATTAGAAACAATGATCCATAACCATTTAGACCCCTTGTTTAGGTCAACACTCTCAAAGATCTTCCAACCCACTATAGTCTTCTTTCCCACCTCAATAGTAAAATGGTCCACCTCAATAGAAATAGGGGGAAGAAAGATCAAAGTACCATGGTTGAGGTAGTGATGCCACCATCCCCTAGCCCCTCCGTAAGCAGTAGCCCTAAAAATCCCCCCCTCAATAGGAGTCTCCTCCACATCCAAAATCTCACACTTCCTTTCCACCTCGATAGGAGAAAGCTTCACTATCATAGAAGCCATGCAAGAAGAAGTGAACACAAATATATAAGACCACCACCAGTATAACTATAGATTTCTCATAACTAGAGAACTCTGGAGAGCCCTCCCAACAAAGAACCAACCACCCAATAAATGGTGAAACCAAACTTGAGTAGCAGGTACAAAGGCACAAAAATATCCAATACCCATACACATCAAAATATTGGAAAACTTAACATACCTAGAGAAAGGCTCAAATGAGATACCTACCAAATAAGACCCCCAATCAGAGATTTTCCCTACCAAATGTGTAAGGGCAAAAAAAAACCCTAAAACTATGTGCTCATTAAACACATGGCCACAAAGAAGCATCAATTTCCACAACCAAGGGTTGTCCCAATGAAAATAACCCAGTAAAATATCTAGCATATGGAGGGGGGTAGTGACAACCCCCACCCAACCACTGCTCATAGAAAACCATAAAAAAACCCAAAAAATAATAAAACTCCAAACAAAAGGAGACACAAATATAGGATTCTTCATACTTACTTAGAAAGCCAAGAAAAGACTAGGTGAACAAGCAGACAAAGAGCCATGGGTCAAGCACATGAAAATGCCAATAATTCCTCAATTGCCCATCTTGCAAGCGAAAATAGTGACATCTAGGAGAAACCCATCAACAATATCACCATTAGATGGACCAAAAGAGGAAGCAGGACTCCATCCATTGCAAATCTCTCCTCTATTATGTTGTCCATGGCACCTACGCAAATGGGTAAAACCCCACACCAACCTGCACCTCACCGTCCCATGAAAATGCATCCATAAGACCCATGAAAATACATAGAGCAAGGGAACTAAAAGACCACTAGATCTAAAGGAGATAAGGGCACCAAACTCCCCACAAAGAGTCCAAGTTCCTCAGCCAAAGAAATTTGATTAAGGACCAAGTAGTACAAAGACAAATCTAGATAGGACAAAACCCACACACTAGAAAAAAGACCTCCCCTATAGTCGGTTGCATCCTCATCATCATCTTCTTCATTATCCTCTTCCTTAGCAAGCCGAGGAACCCTTGCAATGCGCCTAATGTTGCCACAAACCCTAGGTTTCAAATAGGTATGTCCGCTCCCTTTCCTACTCCCTCTCCCGCCCATTGTTATTAATTATTTATACATTATATATATAATATATAATAATAATATAGAGAAAATATAAGTACAATTTAACAATAAAAATACTTTTAGATATAAAATATCTTGTTTTAAATTCTATTTATATTTAAAATAAAGCTTGCAATCTTTCATCCCAAAATGAAATTTTCCTCTCTAAGCCTGAATTTTTCTTTATGATATCATAAAAAAAAAAAAAATCGCATATATATATATATATGAAATAAAAAATATTTTTAATATAGTTAATATGTTATAATACAAAAAATATATAATATATTGATATACAATTTAAAATCAATATTAGATTAAAATAGAAAATGTTTCAATATTTACTTAAATTTATTATTGTAGATTATTTATGCATGTATGTACTAAATTTATTTTAAAAGTATATGCTCAATAAATAAGTATTAATTTTTGAATGTATATAAATTTATAAAATGTATAAATATTGTCATTGGTTAAGGTTGTTTAATTAGCCTATTTCCTATTGCAATAAATGAACATTTTATGATGTAATTGAAATTGAAAAGTAACTTATTCAAATTAAGCATGTTTTTATGTCTCTCAAGGGTAGAACTTTGGTGAACATCCATATTTGTTTGATCATAATTAATGGAAGAAGAGTAAAATGATTACATCTCAAGGAGTACGATCATCATTGCAATGTACAATTACTATTAGACAAAAAAAAACAAGGTAACAAAAAATGTAAATGATAAAATACATCCACTCAACACGAAAAGCAAGTAGACATTGAGGAATAAAGTAGATGCTTGATTTTTCTATGATTATCGAGAACTTGGGATCTTTTGGTTGTAAGAGAGCCTCAAGTTACCATTGAGGTAAGTAAATTCTTTGTGCATTCAATCTCATCATATGAGAATAACAATGACCAAATATAGCTTGCCATTTACCACACATTTGTTGAATTTGTAAAAAATTATCATGATAAATTAATCATAATTAACCTATGACAATTCACTTCACATACTTAAAAATTTGTAATTATGAATCAAGTCAAATTTAATACAAAACAAGCGTATTATTATTTAGAAAAAGATAAATCAGACCCCCCAAAAACAAAATATTTGAAAATGATAGAAAGAAGCAAGAGGAGGACATAAGAATAAATACGTAGTTAACCTTCTATATCTATTCTTCATACACATTGCACAATGAAATGGAAATACTAGTTAATAAATAAGAAAGAGATGTCTAATCGAATACCAGTTAATGAAAAAAGTAAAAGAAGTCGAATCAGCGTAACTCTCTCTCTCTCTCGAATATCAACCACAGTGCTCTTGTTTCTTCACAGCGTGCTTGACACAATAACCAATCCACACCGACTACGTTGTAGCCACGTAATGGGCAATAGCTTTTGTCACCCAGCGGGGCCCACCTTCATTTTTTTGATCCTTTTCTTCCCTGTTAAACGATGACAGATAACGACCGTTTAGTGAATCTACCAAAGCTGATAAAATTGGCTAATGAATCGATGAAAACTGTAAATGAAGGACACCATCTAGTTTTTACATTTTCCAGTTGTTTCTTAATCAAATGTGAGTATGGCTAGCATCAATCTCCAAAATTAATATAAACCCTATAACTTGTTAGATTTTTTTTCATCCCTTACAAAATTAATAAAGAGAATGCAATCTAACGAATTATGTTCATAAACCGTTAGTAATTTTGAATGAATAACCCAATCGTCCCCGTCAAAGTTTGTTCACTTGTTCGAAATTGATGACAACAAAAACAAACGTGGCTTTGTCCCCAACATGACAACCACGATTATTATGAGCATGGAGTTTAACTTTTTGTCTCTGTCCACAATTGTAATGCGAGAGAGCTGGATGAATGGTAATAATAGTAGTTTTACTTGTTGATTAAGATATACACCATTATCGAAATGGGTATCCAGTTGATTAAACCTACCCGATTAGATTTGACAGTTTGTTCATCAATCTGGTACGTTTTGCCGTGGCCAGAGAATTCCTTAAAGAAACTTCACATGCAGTTCCGAAGGTTTCAATGGTCAAAAATATAAATAAACAAGAGCTCTTTGAGAGCTGGAGTCCCTGCCTCTAGGGAAACAAATTGGACGTAATATTTGTTAAAATTATGGTATTGAAAAGAGAAGTTATAAATTTTAGCAAATTTAATTTAGATTTTTAATTAATATTTTAAATTTTAGTTTTATAGAATAATGTGGTGACTAGCCATTCTCTAAAAATATATAGCATAATGTAATGCATAGTAAAATCATCAGATTGGAATGAATAGACTTTGTCTTTTCTGGTTGGGGTTCGAGCGGATTGCCATTTCGATATCGAGGCAGATTCTTTCATTTTAGATTGAGAGTCCCTATTCCTTTTCCATATGTAGCTTTAGCTTTGGCTACCTTCAGCTCCGGTTATTGCACAGATGGGAGTTCAGTTAGAAGCAACAGAAACAGCAGAAGCAAGTTTCAGCCCCAATTTGCCCACCATAGTGATGTGAGATATAGAATACAAGGAAGATTAAAGAATTATTAAATTTGTTCAATAAATAATAATAATTTTTAATATAAGATTATTAGTTTAGTTATCATATTATGATATCTAAACAAGTGAAAATTGAAAAAGATAAAGACGAGTAGAATTTGAATATTTTGTGAGATTAATTATTCTGTGTTAAGCTTAAAGATTAAGATAATTTTTGTAAATTTAAAGATATACAGAAAAATTGTATTTAAAATTTTGAAAATTACTATTTAAAAATAAAAATAAAGAATATATTATCTTCTTCTTTTCTAGAAAAGTTCCTGACTAATTAAAAAAAACCTACATTAAAGTAGCTTACTGCGCAATTCTTTTGCTCTCTACAAAAATAATCAAAATCGATTGTATAAAAAAACATTAAAAGGTCAAAAGGTCAAAACTGAGCTCTCAAATTAATAATAAAACTTACCGTCAAGATAATCTTATTTTCCTCCAATATATTTGAGAAGACTCTGAAATATTTTTTTTGTGGAAAAAATGATAGGATAGCCCGTAGCACCCCCATGACGCTTTTAGTTTAAATATAATGCACGTGACTGTGTGGCGTAGAGGATTTATCCTCGAAACAATTAAAATGTATATTAGAAAATTTGCTTTATTGGCTCATACGATTCCACATTTTTGTAGATGAAATCAATGGGTGGCAAGTTGGTGACCATTAATCGTCCGTCATTTCCAGATTTTTTTTTCCAGGCATATAAAAATATTAATTCATACATGACGTGGAAATTTGGGTAGCCTTTGCCAAGATAAAATAGAGATAGTCATTAATTTGTTGTCAGAGACATGCATCAGCATATTAAATGTTTTTCAGATTTTTAAATTTAGAAAAATAGGTTTAAACCCCAGCAAATTATGTATGAATCAATGAGAAATTCAGAAATAGTTCAGCAAAATTGATTTATAAAATCTTAAAGAGTTTCAAACCTTAGGTTACCTTAGGTTATTGCCCTTTGTCTTTTGAAAAAAAATAATTGAGAAGGGGGGGTGGGCGCAAATGAAAACATAAGTTCCGTGCCTTTAAGGCAAGGCAGGGACTAACAAAAGTAATGATGATAGTGATTAAAAGGAAGATTCCCTGTGGGTAGTGGAAGAAAAAGGAAGTGGGAATTCAGTTGAAATCATTTTAGACGATAAAGCTGGTTTTGAAAGTAAGTGTTAGTCAACATGATTCTCTCTGCCTATCAATTAAATGGGCCCCGCACTCATTCTCTTTCTCCAGCTTGCTTTTTTTCCCTTTGCTTATTTTGGAGCATATGAATTGAACATCAATATGGCATTCAAAACCGTGTGGAATACTTTGGCAAAGGAATCGTCCATGTGGTGGACGTGGCACAGATGGACTTGTTTTGTTTTTTATTGTAATTTTTAAGAGTAACATATACCATAACATTTTCATTGTAATTTTCAGCCTAAAACACTATTGCTACAATCATCACATCATTCGTAAATATCAACATAAATCTAAGAATGATTAGGTTAACATTAGACAAAGAAAATGAGCAGTTTTCATTATATCAAACATTCAAAAATATCACAAAATGACCCTATTTATTTTAACGAAAGCTTAAAAAAGTGGACTTCACATAAAATGTGGAATACTAATTAATTTAAAACAACTTACAACAACAAGAGCTCTCATAAAGCTAGAATTCCGATGTTTTATCAAAAATGAAAGATTTGTGATGGTTAAATCATAGTTACTAAATATGAGAAGCATGAAAGGCGATAACACATGTAATTTACAAATTGCACTTGGAGCAACATTTTTAGTGGTAATATTTGTAGAATTTTGATATGATTTGAATTTTTAATATGAATATATATTAAGAGATTGAATTCAACTATATCAATAATTGAAATAGGTTTCCATCATAAAACAAATAAAAAATCAAACATTACACCATACCCACAATTTTTGTAGAATATTAAATCATTCATAAATATCGATATGGATTTGAGAATGGCTTGTTTATCATTAGACAAGAAAAATGAGGAGTTTTTATTACATCAAACATTCAAAAATACCATAGAAATGCCCCATTTAGTTTAAGGAAAGATTAAAAAATTAGACTTCTCATAAAATGTGAAACCTTAATTAATATGAAACAACTTACAACAATACAATCAATAGATAGAAAACTAACCATAGCACAACTGAATTGAACCAAACCGACTAAATCTAAAAGCCATATAAGCTTTGATCTATCTTCTAGATAAGAGTGTCTTATGTAATTGAAGGTAATAATAGATGCACAAAACATAAATATGACATAGACAATTATGCACTCTACCATTAAATACTACAATGTATCTTCATCATTTCAAAATAATTTGAACTCTTTGAATATAAAGTCACAAGGAGAAGAAGAATCACTTGATGAAACTTGTATGCCAAACATTCAACATAGTTCACCTTCATGAAATCAAGATTAAAGACTCTGCTATTGGCTCATGTTACCTTTTATCTTCATTTTACTTGGATATCTCTATAAATAATATGAACATTTACATGTTACAAAATAGTGTGAATCTATAAGGACTATTATTATCTTCACCTACATAGACATAATAGAAGATCTATGCTTTTCTTGTAGAATATGAACATCAATAGAAAATACAAATCAAATAAATAATCAAAATAAAACTATGTTCTTGAGAAATGAGTTCTCTCTTTCTTAGAGGAAGCAAATAAAACCTTATTATTTTAAGTAAAAGAATTTGATTATCAATATTGGTCAATCAAACAAAAGACCTTTTTGATTGGTAAATATTTTTGTGAGATTGTTGAATCTAGTTATCAAGAGCCTCAGAATTGGGATGATCTAATAGATAATGAAAGGAGGTTAAAGAACGAAGCTTAAAATAAAAATGCACTAGCTTTGTTTCACATTCATATGGCTCTTGACATGAGCTTGTTTCCTAGAATCATTCATGCATAGACAAAGGATGCTTGGAAGACTCTAAAAGATGCTTACTATGACAATGATTAGATTAAGCTTGTGAAGCAACAAACATTGAAAAGAGAATATGTGAATTTCAAGATGAAGGAAACTGAGAATGTGAGAGATTTATTTGTAAGAGTCAAGGACATGGTTCATAAAATTGTCACTTTAGGTGAACCTATGATCCTAGAGGATGTGATACATGTAAGATATTGAGATCTCTAACCCTGAGATAGAATAATGTAGCAATCATGATGGAAGAAAGTAAAGATTTTTCCACCTTGGAGTACAATTGCCGCATTGGATCTCTCATGTCATATGATGATAGATTGAGGGATACCTCTATAAGCATTAATGTGAAAGATTTTGCTTTGCAGTTGTGAATTTTGAAGAATTATGGTGCTAACAACAATAATATTGTAACAATAATGGTCAAGGAAGAGGTCAAAATCAAAATTATTCAAGAAGAACTAGAGGAAGAGGAGGTGTTCAAGGAGGAAGAGGTAGAGATAGATTTGATTAAGGGAACATCCAATGCTATCATTATAATAGGTAGCAACATTTTGAGAAAGAATGTAGATTGAAATTAGATAATAATAACACTAATTATGCTCAACAAGATGAAGATCCTTCCTTATGTAATTTATTTTTGTCTTTTGAAAGAGCTGAAAATAATTTGAATGATGTTTAGTATTTATATTCTAGGTACTCTAATCACATGTCTGTCAATAAGAAAATGTTTTCAAAGCTTGATGATGGATATAGATCCAATATTACTCTTGGTAATAACAATATAGTAGAGGTTACAACCAAAGGAGCCATGGATGTTAAGAAAAAGGAAGGTTTGAAAAGTGTTCAAGATATTTATTATACTCTAAAATTGAAGCATAATTTATTAAGTGTTGGGCACTTATGTGAGAAAAGTTATAGAGTGCTATTTTAGAATATGAACTTCACTATCTTTGATAAGACTCAAGGAAATAAAGTGATTACAATCGTTCCTATGATAGATGTTGAAAAGGTTGTATAAACCTCAAAGTTTGCATGTCGAAAGTAATGATGATGGATCAAGTTTAAGAAGTTTGAGTGAAATATTTGATGACTACTTGTTTTGATTTACATGTAGAAATGTCACAAATCTTCTCTATGTTAGAGAAAGTGGGGGAATATTGATCCTTGTGATCTCTTATGAGTTTGAGTAATTAATAACCTATTTTCTGACTTCTATTAAGAGTAAATAATGTGAGTCTATAAGACTCTAGTGATAGAAGAGTTGCACTATAAGCTGCATGGATTAGGTTTGAGTGCTTGTAGATCAATTTCTAAGTCTTGATATCAAGGAGGAGTATGAATATTGATGTTGTTGTTACATTTCTAGCTGCCACTCTGCTATGTTTTAATTCTAGCTCCACTATTTTTTACATAAAGTTTACATTTATCATGCATTTATTTGTAAATTATCAATGCATGGTTCATCTCCTCATTGCACCATAATTTTAGTTAGTTTGGTTCTAATAATAAAAAAGACTAAATAATGTTAAAATTGTTGTAACAAGAAGTTAACTTAGGAGAGTCATCAGCATTATATCTAACTAGCCCCTCATATTAATGAGCGATAACACCTATTATAATTGTGATATTGCTATCAGGATTTAACTATGTTATTTTGATTCAACCTCATTGACACATGTTTCATGAGTAGTGATTCAACATGAATCCATATCTCATAAGGATAAATGGAACACTTAGCACTCATTGGATCTAGGTGATGCTCATAAGGGTGAAGCATCGAGACTTCCCTAAAGGTCACCAATCCCAGTACTACTCCAACTTGAGCACACTTAACAATAGACTTCCATCCATGGTTAAACACAAAGCTTAAAACCCCATTTAGAAAAATTTCACTAAGTGTTGTTCCTTATGAACAATTTAGTAGAAATCCTATCAAGATCATCAATTGATAAGTAGAAGATAATTTCCATAGCAAGTCAAATTGTGATATTGCTATCAGGATTTAACTGTGTGATTTTGGGTCAAACTCATTGATCTGTGTTTCATGAGTAGTGATTCAACATGAATCCATATCTCATGAGAATATATGAAACACTTAACAGTCATTCAATCTAGGTGATACTCATAGGGGTGAAGCATCGAGAATTCTCAGGAGGTCACCCATCCCAGTACTACTCCATCCATAGCGTGCTTAAATATAAAGTTTACTCCATGGTTATACCCAAAGCTTGCAACCTCATCTATAAAACCTTCACCAAGTGTTTAACCTTATGAACCATTCATTATAAATCCCCTTAAGCTCATGAATTGATAAGTAGGAGATAATTTCCATAGCAAGTCAATTTGTGATATTGCTATCAGGATTTAACTATGTGATTTTGAGTCAAACTCATTGACCCATGTTTCATGAGTAGTGATTCAACATGAATCAATCTCTCATGAGAATAAATGGAACAATTAGCACTCATTGGATCTAGGTGATGCTCATAGATGTGAAGCATCAGGAATTCTCAGGAGGTCACCCATCCCAGTATTACTCTAGATTGAGCATGCTTAATGTTGTGGAAATTATCTCCTACTTACATATTATAATACTAAGATGCATGCATTGATGATAAGGCCATTCTTATCACATAGAAATTATTATTGGTAACCATCATTTTTTTATCATTTGGAAAGGTTATGTATCTATTGATTAACAAACAACGATAATAGGTATTGGCAAAAGAGTACACTATTAGTAAGAAGAATGCAATCAATAAGGAGTTTGATATCACTAAAAGGGTGGTTATATGTAAACGATAGGCTACATTTAATATTTTGTACCTAGCCATTTGATAGCTTTAGTGAAATAAATTGAAGCAAAACCTATTTAGTTTTACCTTGAATTTTGAAGAAGTGGTTCTAAGAGATAATTTTGAGTTTATAGTGTGATCAATTCAAAAAATTATCAAGAATTTAGAAAACCTAGTTGAGCATTTTTATATAGAGTGGTCAATTTTGAAGTCATTTTAATGTTTGAGTAGCAAAGACTTGAAAAATCATCATGGAGTGAAAAGTTGATACCCAAGTACTGATCAAGATCACTCAAAAATCTAAGCTCAAATATAAATTATACCCATTAAAAATAGTAGAGGTCGATAACATAGGTTCCCTATCCCTAATTTCTCTTTGTGTTATACTAACAAAATATATTAGATTCTTGTTATATTCAATTTTTTTTTATTTGTAAGATACATAAATTTTAGAAGAATATCTAAAAAAATGTGCAAGATGGAGTATTAGAAGAAGAACTAAAACACTAGAAGATGAATGACTTAATCTATTTGGTTAACCAACTAGAGGCAGTGCTATTGCTATCAAGATTTAACTGTGTAGTTTCTAAGTCAAACTCATTGGCCCATGTTTCATGAGTAGTGATTCAATAGAAATTGGATCTCTCATGAGAATAAATGGAACACTTAGTCTAGGTGATGCTCATAGAGGTGAAGCACCAAGACATCCTAGGAGGTCACCCATCCAAGTATTACTCTAGGTTGAGTGTGATTAGTTATGAAGTTTCTTCCATGATTAAATCCACTCTTCTTACAGACCCATTGGAAATGTGCTTAATTATGAAGCATTTCTCCTTATGAACATTCAATATAAATCCCCTTAAGCTCACCAATTGATATGTAGGAGGTAATTTTCACAGCAAGTCAAATTATGACATAGCTATCAAGATTTAACTATGTAGTTTTTGAGTCAAACTCATTGACTCATGTTTCATGAGTAGTGATTCAATATGAATCCATATCTCGTGAGAATTTTAAATGGAATACTTGGTTATGTGTAGAATCATGGTCAACCAAACTATGCTATTAAATGGCAATAAAAATTTAGAAAAATTAGGGTTATGTCAACTTGACGTCCAAGTTTCTACTTGTTATTAACTTTATATCAAAAATTTGAGCAAAAATTGAATCTAGTTTCTAAACTACTAGGACTTATCTCAAAAAATAAAAATTTGATTGGTCAAAATTTTAAATTTTAATGCAGTATTACAAAAAATTTAAAATAAAAATAAGAAGTAGACATATGTCTAACCACCTTAATCAAAATCAAATGATAACATTTTTTGATAATATTCTAGATATAAGTAGTATACTCATGCTTGGATGTGACACATATTTTTGGGTATTTTTATTCTAAATAAATAATAATTAATTAATTTTTGACTTTAGTATTTTTGGAAAAAAAAACTCTTGTGTCTAACCACCTTAACCAATTGAAAACTCTACAAAATTCAATTTTTCATTTTTTCCCCTATAGTAGAAGAAACATAGAATGTGATGCATCTTTTGGATGTAAAACATGTTGTACCATTTGAAAGTTATAGTTGTTTTTCAAGTAGTGTATTAGTTAGCACTTTATATGTAACTCCATTAGAAAATAAGTAAAAATTATGTACTAAACTGATAATTTGACAAACCTTACATTTATGGAAAGATAAGAACATTCTTAAGAAAGCCTTTTCATTTCATCAAATTTTGGTGAAAAAAAAGTCATAAACTACATGTTTGAAGTAAAAATCACATAAGAATACGACAAAAGCACATTTTTAGGATGTTTTTAAAGTTGACCATATAAGTTTGGTATCAAAAGATATAATAGACCTTATTAAGATATTAATTGTTTTCATTTAGTATCATGGTGTGTGGGAAAAAAGTTGGAATAGATTTTAAAATGGTTTGAGATATTTTAGAACTAGAGATTTTTCAGATCGCCACTTTTTGGCACATCATGATCCTACACATACCCACTTAATACTCATTAGATCCAGGTGATGCTTACAAATGTGAATCATCAAGACTACTCACTAGGTTACCGATCCCAATACTACTCTAGCTTAAGCATGCTTAGCTATGGATTTTCCTCCATGATTAAACCCACTCTCCTAACAGCCTCATTTGCAAAACCTTCACCAAGTGTTGTGCCTTATGATACATTCATTATAGAGCCCCTAAAGCTCACCAATTGATAAGTAGGAGATAATTTCAATAGCAAGTCAGATTGTGATATTGTTATCAGGATTTAACTACATAGTTTATGAGTCAAATTCAATGAGTCGTGTTCCAATAGTAGTGCTTCAACACGAACCTATCTCTCATTAGAATAATTAGAATAGTTAACACTCATTGGATCTAGGTTAAAACTATAAATTTTCCTCCATGTTTAAGCCTACTCTTCCTAAAATAGGTACACTATGTATCGCATCAATTTTATGATTGATTCATATGGTTAAATCCACTCTAATACCAAATGAATTCAATCAAGAATGGATACACTATGTATTGAGTCAATTTTATAATTAATTAATATGGTTGGATGGTGAGACAAATATCAAAATCATGAAGAAGTTGATTTATTTGGTCACAAGTCTCTCAGTGAATGGAGAATAAGGTACCCTAAGGCTAGTATCTACGGACAAAGTTGAAGAGTTTATTAAATTGAAATAAGACTAAGAGCATCAATGACATGAGGACCAAGAGGTAAAATTTGCATCAATTATAATTGGCTACAAATTTTATAAATGAATTTGGTTAAATAATATATCTTTTTTACCTATACATCCAACATATCAAATTGTAAAGGAGTATATTAGATACGACCTAGTAGAAATTGTAAAATCATAGTTGACAGTCAATTTGAAGAGGAATTAATGCAAAATTTTGATGAAGTATGGATCACTACTTGTATGTATTCTTTTTTATGAGGAAAAACTATCTCTTGGTATAGGAAATTTTGGTTAGGAAATATATAGGCACATACTTTATCAAATGAATGAATATATTAGTGAATTGGGAAAAATCTTTAATACTATTATGTAGGGATAATTCAATGAATTTCAAGATAAAATGCATTATAAGAGGAATAGGATCGCACTTTACATAGTTGAGATGTATAGGATACAATAAATTTCTTAGTGGATACTAAGACGTGTAAATTTAAAGAAGTAGAACCTAGGACCTCATATATACATACAATGGGTAATGAGAATGATGAATATTTGTTAACAAGGAACATAGATGCCTTATTATGGTGACCTATTGAGAAGAATGCAAAATGATTTGGTACATCTAAGGAGTACTACAAGAGAATAACCCTAGACCTATTGAAATGTAAGCTAGAAAATAACCAAAGAAAAATCATGAATAAATTGGAAGAAAAATATGTAAATATTGAAGGTAGTAGTTTGATTACTCAAAAAGATAAAACAATTGCTGATGCTTATGCCAAGAGAAAATGCAAGAAACCTGCAAACAAAGTAGAAGTACTTGCCCTACCTACCATAGTTGAAATAGTAAAGGTTTCAAGGAGATTGTCAAATTTAAACCTATAGAAAAGAAATTCAAAGTGTAAAAACTCCAAAACAAAAAAATATTAGAAGAAGATAACTAAGAGTCCAAAAAATGCATAACAAAACAAGATAAAGAAGAAAAAGGAAGTAGATCCAAAGAAGAATGAATTAGATAAATAAATAACAAGTATTGGGAATTCTAGTAAATACAAGGTCACAAAAGAAGAAGAAAAATCCACTGAAGTTAAAGAATTAGTAAGAGAACATGGAATTGTATGCAACATTAGTGATTTTAAAATTTTAAGATTCTTTGATGTAGACAAAAAGGGTTCTTGAGTATCCAACAACATTTTATTTTTACAAGTTTAGGATATACCCTAATAGACAAAAAGGTCCATAGAAAATGAGTTATTTGATGCATTCAAAGTTATATGGGAATTCACATCCCAAAATGAAAAAATAAATAAGAGAGAGAACTTTAATGTACACCATTTCACCAATGATTTTGAATGAAATCGATGAAGCAATGGAAGTATAGAAAGATAGGTTTAATAGTACAAGTATGACTATAAAATTTTTGGAAGATCTTGAACAAGGAGTAGAGAATGCAATAGCATTCCCATGGAAAAGGGATCTTTGATATTGATCAAACATAAACAAAAGATAGAATAGGAACAATTTTTTACTATGAATGAGTTTAAAGTTGGCAACATGTCAGGTCAAAACCAAAAAGATACAATACATTATTATCTTTCAAGAGATCAAATTGATGAGGTAATTGAGAATATCAGTATTGATCCATATTCCCCCACAATAGAAAATGTAATTAAAGTTGAAGATGTACCATTGCAATTAAAACTAGTAGTATATAAAATTAATAAATAAAAATTGTTGACATAAAGGTCAATAAGAATTATGAGACTCCAAAGTATAAAGGAGAAGAATAGGTTTCATAGGTCATATAGTAGACCATAGAAACTAATAAGTAGGAAAAAGGAATAACTGAATAGACCACTGCGATATAAAATAATACAACTGATCAACTAAGGTATATATTTTAGAGTGAAGCCACTACAAAATAATAGGCCATGAAACAAAAAGAGAAAGAAGAAAACAAAGAGGAATAAGAGGTCACTACATATACTAGTCATATAGAGATGTGAACCTAGTGAGACTGTGAGTAACACTAGCAACCAATAGGTCCTATGAGGCACACATTAAGATAAGTTATAGTTCAACAAAAAAAGGAATAGGAAATTAAGAAGGATAAAAGTGAAGAGAAAGGTAAGGATGACATGGAGATACTTAGAGGTGAAGAGGAAACATTTAAAGGTGAAGCTACAAAACAAAAAGTTGTCATCCTAAAATTTTACTAGTAATTATAGAGGATATTGATGACAAGAATAAATGAAAAAGAAGTGAGGATTTTAATGAAGAAGACTAAGATGAAGATGATCTTTAATTTGAGTGTTTGAAGAAGGATCCGAAGAAGATGAAATATATATAAAAGAGGAAGAAGAAAAATAAAAGAGCATTGAACAAAATTATTACAATACTTTTAGATTTGATTCTTGATGTAAAAGTTAATGAAGATGATCCATTTATTGATTAACTTAAGACACTATTTGATGCAATCAATAGTTATGAACATTAGTTACAAAGTGAAATGGCTAAGAGAGCTAAAAAAAGGTTAGAAGTAGAGATGATCTAAAAGATATTAAAGAATATTGCCTTGATGAAAGTTTAATTGTTTGATTTTTTTAAGGAGATAAAGGAGTCTCTAATGGATGGTGGCAATGTTTTTGGTAAGAATTATATTCTTATAAACTTTATTGTAATAGATAAAACTTGCAGAGATTGAACCTAAATTGGCTATACTTATGAGTCAATTGGGTCTCTTGAATGCATCAAAGATGGAGAAGATAGTTAATATTAGGGAGCTGTGATTTAGGGAAATATATTTAAGCGTAGAGGAAGATATACTAGGAATAAATGTTTTAGAATTCTAGGGTTTTCTAGCTCTACACATTGATGTCATAAAAACATAATTGAAGTAAAATGAAGATTTAATCAGTACACTAGAGATGAGCATGATATAAAACATGGAGCTACTTTATTCAAATCTAAATGGGATTCTTATAGTACTAAAAAAAATTGAATGAATCATTGTAAAAATTATTATCTAGTACGAATGATAAGTTCAAGTTTTGTGTTTTCTAACTTAAGAACGGTAAGTACCCTTGTAAATATTTTTTTTGATTACAATGTTTAGCATTGTTTCCAAAAATGAGGATTAGTTCATTATGTATACAAGAGATATGAAGTATACTAAATGGGGGAGTAGGGTATAATTAATACAGGAGTAATAAGTAAGGAGAAACATCATAATTAACTAGGAAGTATGAGAAACCTTACTATATATAGTTGAAAGGATAAGAGTACTGGTGTATGCACAATGTTTGAAAGTGTTTTTGTTGAAAATATGGCTAAGTAGGTTGGGCAAAGAGTTGTCATTTATGGAAATATATATCTCTCAAGTGATGGTAGATTGTACAAATGAAGACCCTATAGTTAGAGACATAAAATTGTCTAAGTGTTGGATAGTTTTAGTATTAGTACAAAGATAGTTTTGATATTGCAAAGTCTGTAGTGAAAATTGGCATGCATAAAGTTAGAGACAAGTAGTACGAACAATACATATGACATGGTTAAGTTCAAAGATTAGTATGGGTAGTATGAAATAAGTTACAAGTCAAACACCAGTAAGGGAACTAAAAATAGTAGAAAATAGCACAATAAAAATAGATGAATAAATGGTTAAGGAATTATTTTATTTACAAAATAATTACTTAATTATTTAGGGATGACATCCTAGATGTTAACCCTAATTCAACATGAGTTAAAATTGTATATACCTAAACATGTTGAAACATCAAGTTGACTAAATAAAGTTTTGTAAAAAGAAACCTGTATAATAAGAAATCATTACTTGTGATGTAATGTGGTGTGAATGAGAAGTATATTGGGTATATACAAACTATGTGCATGACATGCAAACTTATGTGAAAGAGCCACGATGTGAATTCTAATGTAAGATTAGAGATATGTGAAGTATAATAGATAATAGAAAAGAGGTTATTGTATCTATCCCATTTTGTTTAAGGCAGTGAATTGTATAACTGCTTGTTTGGGTAGTGGGTTGTTCTTGCATACATATGTAATTGCATTACCAACTCATAACATGGTTAAAGCAACTCCTAATAGGGTTGAGGATTTTAATAGGTCCTAGTCCTCTAACTAGGACTGAGATACTGTATGTAACTCATAAACTCCTAACAAGTTCAATATCCTTAACAACATTCTTTTGTTTAGTGGATCAGTTTGTGGGTACCATCCCCACCAGGTTTTCCCTTGGCCAAGGTTTCTCTAGTTAACAAAATATTGTGTTATGAGTTCTCTTTGTGTATCGATTTATTTATTGTTCAAGATTGTTGGTTTACTTTCATATGCACATTATAAGGTAGTAAAAAAAATTTAGTTGTGTGCAAAATTTTGTAGGATATTGATTCACCCCCTTCTTAGTATTATATATTTCTAAAAATTGGTAATAGAGATTAGTTACTTAGAAGAAGATTAACAACTTGAGTAAGATCCCTATGGATATGAAATAGTTAAAAAACTATCTTGAAGATTACCTTGAGAAAATTTATCTTTTTACAAGAGAAAGAAACATCCTAAAAGAAAGGTTTGAAGATGCACAAGATTACATTCATAAACTAAAAGATAAGATTGATCATCTCAAATCTAGAAAAGAACCTATTGAATAGAGTAGTGATAGTGATGAGGTAGAAACCCTTAAGAAATAAAATAAAATTTTGAAACATGAGTTAAATATTGTTGAATTAAATTTGAGTATGAAGAAAGATGATAGCAAGACTAAACTAGATCTAAAGTTTGAGAATGTAGATTTAAGATCCCATTGGATATATGTAACATCTGAACTAGATTCTACCAAAATAGAGCATGCAAAATTAGAGAAGTATAATATCATTGTGAAAGGATAGTTGACCCAAGATAAGAAGCAATTATAAGATTTATATTCTAGTAGTGAAAAAATTGATGAAATTTTTTTCTATCAAAGATCTTCTTATCATAAGATAGGTCTTGGATATTTTATTAAAGAAAAATCAACAAAGAAAACTGAAGTTAGAAAGTAACTAGATCCAGTGGTTGAAACCCCTAAACCTAAGGAAAATGATCAGAATAGAATTGAACCAAGAAAGTCTACATAAGTACCTAAAGAAGTTGAGCAAGTAAATCAACCTAAGAAATGTGATGAACCAAATTTAACAGAGTAAGACATGAATTCAAAGGCATTTTTTTATAGGCAATGAAGTTGGTCATATGAAGAGAGATTTCATAGGTATGTATTTTAAACCTATTACTAAATTCTATTGTTATAATTGTCATGGTTTTGGACATAAAGAAATAGATTGTACGAAACATAAGTTTTATATTAATAATTGAAATAGTAGAATGTTGAGGAATACTAACAAGGTAATTGAAGAAGCAGATCTTCAAAAAGATCCAATGATGGAGAAGGAAGTAGTGGAAGAATGAGAAATGTTATGTGTTACAAGTGTAAGAACTTTGGACATATTGCAAGGAATTACAGAGCACCAGACAATCAAAATGAATATAATCAGAGAAGGAGTTTACCTATATGTCAATTATGCAATAAATTTTGTCACATGAAAGGTTTTCTAGAATGGATAGAAGGAATTTCAATAGGAATCCAAACTAGAAAAGGAACAAAAAGAGAAATGACAGAAGAAATGAATATGGTAGTAGCAAAAACAATCAAGAAGAGGCACTTAAAGAGAATGTTAAAGAACTCAACAAAGTATTTGTGAAGGCTAAAAATCTAGAAAGCTCACATATGGTCCTAGAAGAATAGTTTTAAGATGCACCTGATGAGAGATTGAAAACAACCATAGTGTGTGATTCATGTTACTTGAATTAAACATTTTTCTTTCGAAGACAAAGCATCAAAGAGATGGAACATAAGTTAGAGGTAGAGCTAGAAAATGTGAAGTTGACGAAAGGTTAAATAGATCATAAGGAAGATATAGTTAAGAGCACAAATCATCTATAGATTGAATGAAGAGGAAAAAAGGTAAACAAGTAATTGATATCAAATTCAACAATTCAACAAGTTTACATTCTTTTTTTCAAGCATTTTAAAAATATATTTCATGTCAATTACACTTTTCTAAATTATTGTAGTGATAGACTCTTATAAAATATAATTTGGAGCACTTTGGCCAAACACAAATATTGTTTTTGGGGCTAACTTCTCAGGAAAAGATACAAATGATTATGCAATTTATGTCAAGAAAATAGACATTTACATTAAGTAAAAATATCAAACCTCATTAAAAAATTATGTCTATTAAAAATGATGAAACACAATCAATTGAAATACTCACTTTTTAACATATGGAGGTGCTAAAGGATCAAATATTTCCCCTTCATTATGGTTAGGTGGGTGCTAAAAGTGTTCATTACACTTGATGTTGACATTTATTGAACCTTAGTCTACAAACAACATAAAAATAGGAATTTGATAAAAATAAGGCACATTAAAAGAAAGTTTTTATCAATAATTTATAATTAAGTTATTCCTAGCAATAGGGAAAGTGGTGCCAATTCATAAATGTAACAACAAACAAAATAACATGTTTATGATAAATTGCTTTAAAAAGCTTATAACAAAAGGAAATAATAAACTAGTAAAGTCTAGTAGGCAATGGATATGCTTCACCTATTGATAACCCACATTATTGGATAAGCCCTTAAACCATACATTGATGGATCTTAAGATGGTTGATCATAACCATAAACTTTATATCCTTGACCATAATGTAATGTCCCCTTTTCTGATAACCATTAATAGTGGAGCATTAAAAAAATGAGTCCAAAATGAAAATTCATCAGATGTTTGTATTAATGAGATTTTGTGTATGTACATTTTGATTTCAAATAAATGAATTGTGAACCACAAACTCTAAGATCAGTTATTGTATTCCATTACAAAAAATTATCAAGGGATACTTCACAATAATAAAATATATGTTTCTATATTAAAGAGAAGTTATTTATAAGATATTTTTCTATTTTAGATTGTGGCTTGGGAGTAGCTTGAGTTTAGAAATTATATTATTATAACTTTTGTACATAATAACTAGTAACACATGTTGTAACATTGTTCCAATTTCTTACACCTATCTAAAATAAATGTCTATATATATATATTCAGTTGAATAAATCTACCATTTTGTATTTACTATTCAGACCTTCATGGTTTGTAACAAATAATAATAATAAAAAATATAAATATAAATAATATATTTTATTAATGAATTTAAACTATAGCCAAATTTTAATTATGATATAATAATCCATAACTAAAATCATTGAAAATGATAATCAGAAGTCAAAAGTTCTCTTAAACGACCACCATTATAATTAGCAATTTGAAGCCAATAGTTCTTGTGCATAAGAAAAACCAAACTAAATGTCACTATTTGAACTCAATAGACATTCTATGAATGCCCATAATGTTTTTTATCACATAAAAGCACAAGATGGCTTCACATGGAAAATGGTTATCGCAGTGCAGAGAATTTTTGTTCCCTTCTAATTGGTTTGACTACTAGAATTTGTGTGTTTTTTATTAGTCTTAGGACTTTATATGTCATTGAATCTTTTTATGTGAAATCAAATGTCTTTATCTGAATTTCATGCATTAAATGAAAGATTAATAAAAAAATAGTTTTAAGAATTTTTATAGCTTTTTCCTAAGTCATTATTAATTTCTCCTTGGAATTCTTTCATTAAGTGAATTTTCCTTTCCAACCATCACATAGGACCATTAAATCCTATAATGGATACATTCAAACAAATTGGCATACCTTTTACTCTACAAAATCTAAAAATTCCAAACAACACATATTTGTATTTGATCAAACTAGAATACATGGCTATTAAAGGCCTCCATTCAGACGAGTTGAACTAAAAAATATTTCTAAATGGAGAAGTCCAAAAAAATGGCTAACCTAACTCTTCTACTCTATATGTGAACATTTTATATGATAACATGTCATGAGAAGTGAACCTAAATTGTCAAAAAAGAATGTATAATGTATATAGTTGTGTAGGGGAAACATACATACTTATATTTTAGGAACCAATGTTACTTGGGCATACACTTCGTGAGTCTCTTGGTCTACCTGTTAAAAATAATAACACACCCAAAATTTAATATCTATTCCTACAAAACCAACCAAATAAAACAAAACTGACATAGATAAAAAGAGACCATTTTAATAAAAATCATCACCTTAACATGTATGTTTAGGATTTTTGAGGTAATAGTCATAAGATATAGGTCATTGTGAAAATTGCTTCCCATCACAATATTGGTGTAACTCATATTCTCAGTTTTCCCCACCATTTTTCAACATCATAGAGGAAGCTTAAGAAGCATCTTCAACTAAAATTTTCAAATGTTTGATTAACATAGATATTTATTTCATTGTGTAAAACAACTTTTGTAAAGTGAAATAAATTCTAAAATTTTGCTTTCTACTTTGAATAATAAAACTATGTTACCTTCCAACATCCCATACCAAACTATGTTAGTTTCAACATCCCATTCACGTAGTATTGAAAATAAATTCAATTTTATGCTAGAAGTTACATAATATCTATATCCAAATATACCTCACGTAGTTTCAAATACTATCTATACAACTCTCAAAATATTGATTCCCTTTTCAATTAGTTCTTGCTACTCTTCAATTAACTTTACCCACTTCATAAGGATATAAATACATTTATTTAGAACCAATTTCATATGCTTCAAAAATAGAGTGCATGTGTTAGAATAATGTTTATTAACAATGATTGGCAACTGAAGCATTTATTGCAAATTCCAGAAATATCTAGCTCCAGATCTTTCTCTCCTTCTCTACGTAGCTTCTACAAAACTCTCTAGAAGTCTATTGGAAGTCTATAAAGGAAAAAGACTCCACACATATGGATGTAACAAACAATATTGAAGTGTGCTTGTTAATAAAATTCTGTCTTTTTCAGTGTCCATATCTGTCTATTTTTTTTCAGACTCTGCTGCCAAGTTTTTGCTCTGTTTTTTAGCTACTGTTTTCTATGCTCTATTTTATTCCCAGTTTATCATGGTATCGGAGCAATCTTTGTTCTTTGGGCTGTAAATTTTTTTTTTGGCTGAATCTTTTACTTGCAAGCTGTAGTTTGAGAGTGAGTAGCATCAACAATTCTTGTGGCAAAAAGATCAATACAACAACAAAAGAAACATACATTGGTGAGAGGTTTTCAATATTCAACTTGAGCATTACAGTTTTTTTTGAAATCTCTTTCATTCTCATCCAAAAAGGAGAGAATTTGATAATGGAATCACTTGGTGTTACTTTGCCTACAGTTAAGATAAATCAGAAACTTTATTATGATTGGGTATCTCATGTGAAAATCACTCTAACTCTTCAAAATTGTTATGATATTGTGACTGGTAGTGAATAGAGGCCTACAAATCAAGGAAAGGATCAAGATAATTGGGATAAAAGGGACAAGAGGCCAGCAACACTAATCAAGCTTACACTTTCAAAAGAGTTTTTTCTAGAAGTTCATAATGAGAGAACTGGAGTCAAAGTATGAGAGATTTTGAAGGATCTATATCAAAATTCAGGTGATGTATGGATTTTATCTCTCACCACTGAGTTATACAATATGAAATTATCAAATTCACAAGAGATAATCCCACATTTAAGTAAGTTAAAGGAAAAGAAGAATGAGCTTGCTTCTCTTGGAAAAGATATAGATGACAGAGATTTTGTGCAAATTATATTACAAAGTCTTCTAGGATCCTATCAATAATTTATAAGGGGTTTAGATATTGTGGATAAACTAAAAAGTATTAAATCTAAAGAATTGTGTGCTAAGTTAGTTCCAGAAGAGAAAAAACAAGTTAAAGAAAAAGAATCATTTGGTGGTGAATCTCAAGCATTTGTAATGAAAGGAAAACAATATTATAAGAAGTCACCAGATAATAAATTTAAAAATTTGAAGTATGAAAATAAAGGTTCTTCATCCATAGATCATAATAGAAGTAAATGGAAATATAATTATTGTGGCAAGATGGGTCATAAGGCAAATGAATGTTTCAAGAAGAAAAGAGGTATAGAAAAGAAGGTAAATAATTCTCCAAAATTTGGTGATTCTAATATAAATGCATTTTGTGTTGCACTTAAAGAAAATAATACTTTGAAAGATGATTGGGTTATTGATTCTAGTGCTACACAACACATGTCTCATAATGAGAATCAATTTGAATCAATAAGTAAAAATAACATAGAGAAAATATATTTGGGGGATAACAGTGCTTTAGAAGTTAAAGGGACTGGTAATGTCAAAGTTGATAATGGTTTGTTCAAAAATGTGAATTTAGTCCTTAAATTAAAAACAAATCTACTTTTAATATCTCAAATTGCAAGTCAAGGACATAAAATAGAATTCTACAATGATAAGTTCTTAATCAAGGATGTCAATGATAATTATAGTGTTATTGCAATTGGTAAAATGGAGAATGGATTATATAAGTTTCAAGAATTTACTTCTAAATATGGAGATAAAAATATGTGTGCTATTGACCAATATAATGATATGAGTAGGTTATGGCATGAGTGTTTGGACCACATCAATTATCAAAGTCTCAAGCTTATGGAGAGATTGCAAATGGTGCATGGGCTTCCAAAGATATCATTGAGTCCCAAGGTATGTGAAGGATGTGCAATGGGAAAAAAACATGTGGAAAGTTTCACTCAAGGTAAATCATGGAGAGCAAAAACTCCTCTATGCTTAGTTCATAGTGATGTAATGGGTCCTTTTAAAATACCATCAATTGGAGGATCAAGGTATGCCCTCACCTTTATAGATGATTATAGAAGAATTTGGGCATATTTTCTACAAAAGAAAGATGAAGTGTTCCAAAAGTTTAATGAATTTAAAGCTTTAACTAAAAAATAAAGTGGAAAATATTTAAAGATAATAAGAACTGATAGAGGGACTGAATACATGAATAAGGCTTTTTTGGATTTTTGTAAAGAACATGGCATAAAGAAGGAATCAACTATCTCTTATTCACCCCAACAAAATGGGGTTTCTAAAAGGAAAAATAGAACTATAATAGAAATGGCTAGGTGTATGCTTCATTCTAGAAATCTAGAAGTTAAATTTTGGGCTGATGCAGTTCATACTGCCATATATATCTTGAATAAAACACCTACTAAGGAAATTTTGAACATATAACTAGAAGAAGCATGGAGTGGAAGAAAGCCTACAGTATCTCATTTTAGAATTTTTGGTTGCAATACATATGCTCACATTCCTGATGAAAGAAGGAGAAAAATTGAAAGGAAGAGTGAGAAGTGCATAATGGTTGGATATAGTGAGGAATCAAAAGGATATAGGTTATACAATCCCAAAACTAATGAAATCTATATTAAAAGAAATGTATGGTTTGATGAAGATGTTAAGAATGATAAGTCTCCAACATTATCTTTCTTTCCAATTTTTTTTGATGAAGAAAAATCTACTTCTACCAATAGTCAAAGTCAAGGTGTGCAAACTACTACATGGGAAGAGATTCAAGTTGAAGAATCAAGTGAAAGTGATAATGAAAATCCAAAGAAATTTAGTAGCATCCAAGAAATTTATCAAGAAGGTCCTAGAAATATATTTTCTAACTATGCCCTTATGACTAAGGTGATGCAGGTTGACACTCCAAGCACGTATGAAGAAGCAAAAGGAAAAGATAAATGGGAAGCAACTATGCAAGAAGAATACAATTCTTTGATAAAGAATGGAACATGGGAACTAACAACACTTCTAGAAGGCAAAAATGTGGTTGGTTGTAAGTGGACCTATAGAACAAAGTTTACATCAGATGGAGGTATTGAAAAATACAAAGCAAGGTTAGTGGCTAAAGGTTTCTCACAAATAGAAGGTATAGATTATACTAAAACCTTTGATCCAATAGCTAAGATGACTTCCATTCGTACAATAGTTTCTTTAGCCACAAAGTTTGGTTGGAAATTTTTTCAAATTGATGTAAAAAGTGCATTTTTACATGGTGACTTAAAAGAAGAAATTTACATGCAACAACCACTAGGATTTATTAAATATGGTAAAGAAAAATTGGTGTGTAGATTAAGAAAATCACTCTATGGTCTTAAGCAAGCACTAAGGGAATGGTATTCAAAAATAAATAAGTAATTTCTAGATGTTGGATTTAAAAGAAGTAATGCTGATCTAGATGTGTACCTAAAATATTGGGATGATAAAGTTGTTATCATTGTATTATATGTGGATGACTTGATTATTATAGGAGATCACACACATGATATTGAGATAACTAAAGATGAACTCAAACAAGTTTTTGAAATAACTGACTTAGGGCTAATGCACTACTTTTTGGGCATACAAGTATGGCAAGGAGAAGGAATAATTGTGCTTTCTCAAACTAAATATGTTCTTGATGTGCTAAAGAAATTTAATATGAGTGATTGTAAACCATGTAATACACCATGTGAAGTAGGATTAAAGTTGAGTGCTAACTCTACTCAAAAGAAGGTGGATGGAAAATTGTATAGATAGCTTGCTAGAAATCTTTTATATCTTACTTTAATTAGACTAGATATTGCATATGCGGTTGGTATTGTATCAAGGTACATGGCAGATCCACACATTGAAAATTGGAAAGTGGCTAAAAGAATATTAAGATACAATAAGGATACTTACCAGCTTGGCATCGAACATAGATATGGAGGAGAGCCTACTTTAGTTGGATATATAGATTTTGATTATGTAGGTGAAATTGATTATAGAAAATCAACTTTAGGATATATCTTCCATCTTGGATCGGGACCAATTTCATGGAGCAGCAAGAAGCAATCAACAGTGTCACTCTCATTAATAGAAGCTAAATATATTGGCTCATCAAAGGCATCTCAAGAAGAATTGTGGCTTAGGAGATTACTTGAAGAACTACACCATCCACAAGACTCTCCAACTACAATATTTTGTGACAACTAAAGTGCTATCAAGCTAGCAAAAAATCCAGTGTATCATGCAAGGTCCAAGCATATAGAAGTGCATCATCATTTTGTTCAAGATCTAATTGAAAGTCAAGAGGTGGTACTTCATTTTTGTGGAATAGAAGATCAAGTTGCTGATATATTTACAAAAGAATTGTTGATTGTAAAATTTACTAAATTTAGAGATTTATTACAACTCAAGGAAGTTCCTATCCTCTCCAAATATACATTATATGGGGTGTCATAATAATGTTTATTAACAGTGATTGGTGGCTAAAGCATTTATTTCAAATTCTAGAAATATCTAGCTCTAGATCTTTCTCTCCTTCTCTACGTAGCTTCTGCAGAACTCTCTAGAAGTCTATTGGAAGTCTACAAAAGATAAAGACTCCACACATATGGATGTAACAAACAATATTGAAGTGTGCTTGTTAATAAAATTTTGTCTTTTTAAGTGTCTATATCTGTCTATTTTTATTCTGACTCTACTGCCAAGTTTTTACTCTGTTTTTCAGCTATTGTTCTCTATGCTCTATTTTATTCTCAGTTTATCAGCATGAAAGCATCTATAGAACTTCAGAAAGCTGGTCAGATTGTACAAAGAAAAGAAGTAACAAGAACTTGCACCCAACACAATATAGTTCTAGCTCATTGCTAATTGCAGATTTCTGAATTGTGCTGTCAAAACTTTCCACTTCACTAGCCTTCTCTAGCTAACAAATTCCTCCTTTTTGTGGCTACTACAAAACACAACTAACAAAAATCAGGTATTAGCTATAGGAATAGAACAATTCAAGCTTAATATTACTGTTACATATTATATTCCTCTCTCGCTAAATTTTTTTAAGCCCAATGTGGAGAACCTCTTTGTAACTCTCGAACAAATCTTTACATTTTCTATGAACATAACACTTTTGTATTATGGTTTTTCTTTCATGAACCAGTTATTTGGAACTGGTTGATGGTCTAAATTTTGAACAAATTTATCTTTGTGTTGATATGTTTAAGATTCCATTTGTAAAGTATTTCTCATAGCTTGATTTGAACATTCATAATCGATTAAAAATGTTTTAAGTTGAAATCTTGGACCAAGTATGGAATCACTTTTAGAGAATATTTTTTGGTTTGAAAAATCTGTTTTGAATATCAATTTTGGTTGATTAATGGTATTGGTTTGTGAAAAGAAATATATAGTTGTAGGATATGAGAAGTCATGTAACCAAAGGAGAGTGATTAATTGTTTGTTTCTACAAAATATGCACTTTTGTATATTGGATGAGATTCGGTGTAAATTATTGGAATTTCAAACATGCAAAATGATTTGGATAACAATTTGAAGATAAAGTTTGTAGTAGAATCTAGAGTATTTGGAATATCTATGGATTCTAATCGCAAAGTTTTATATTCGTAATATGTGCTAAACATTATCAAGTACATATTCTTTTCTTGAATAGAAATCAATTTTAAATGTTTCATGATGATTAAAGTGGAGTTTGAGAATCGATTGTTTGATAATATGTCATTATAAAACAACTGCCAAAATAAGAGGCTTTGTGTAAGCCAACTAAGCTGGTAAGAGTAAAGCTCTATGGTAAGAATTCTTTTAGAATGAAAGCATATTAGTGCTCTATTTTACAATAGTAACATAGTCTAAATGTACAATATTTTCTAAAGCTTCATGTTTCTTATCAAGCATTATTATTGATAAAAATAACAACATTTTCCAAATGGCATTTTGTGAGTCTATGACATTACATTTTGTAGAATTAGTGAAAGATTTTAATCTATGAGTTCTTCTTAGCTAGTCCATAATTGTCTCACACTCGGATTAGCTCCAAAACCATGGTTACAGGGAGACCAGTCTCCCCCCTAAAAGTTGTGTCTCAGAGACTTTTCATGTCTCCAGAGACCTCAAAAAAGGTTGGAGACTTCATGATGAAGTCTCCTCCTGAAGTCTCTCCAAAGTCACTATAAATGTAAAATATAATATTAAATAATTTTATATATTTTAGCTCTCATTTTAATGTTTTTAATGTAAAAATTAAGACCAATGACAAGTTAAATGATTAAATCATTTAAAATATTTTATTTAATAAATTAATAACTTTAAAAATATTAGAAACACTTTAAAACAATTATTTATTTTATTCTAAATTCCAAGTGAACCAATAATAATTATAAATATTTGAGAAATAATTAAAACCACTAAGAACAAGAAAAAATATTTAATTTTTTATACTAAAACTGTAGATAAATTTATGTTTACAAATATCCAATTGAACTTCCTAGATATTTATGTTTGTCGGAAAGTATTATTATATCTCCTCCTATTTTGGATTCTATCATGAAAAAATTATTTTATTGCATATAATATGTTTTATAGACATGTAAATGCATAAACTATATGAATATTAAATAACATAAAAGCAAAAACTTAAAAGTTTGAAGGCATTACAAATATTTTAATTTATAAACTTTGTTCTTGATTTTTATGTTTAAAGTTTAAATTGTATTCAACTATATGCAATGAAGGACATTGGAAATTTGTTTTTACATATTTCCTTGGAATTTTGCAACAGCAACAAACGCAGACTTGTTTTTCATTTCCTTGGAGATTTGTAGCACAGACACCCAACATTTCTTTTGAGTTTTGCAAGATAGACACCTAGTACAAATGCCCAAACACCCAACACCACAGGGTCTGTGCCATCTAGATGCCTAACACAATAGGTCCAACTTGGACTCTTTATGTTGAGAATTGAAGCTTAGTACCATTAGTATGTAACCAAATTAATTTCAATTCTTGTAAATGTATAATAATTGCTGATTTAAAAGTAGTCATTTAAATTTTTAATGCATTGGGTTCCCCTTGTAAAATTTCTGGTATAGATCTAGTTAGGAATTCAAACAAACATGCAGGAAAAAAATACTGAAGAAATAAAAAGATACCAAGAATTAAAAAACGTCTTTGAGTTTAAACATGCAAAAAAGACTGGAGACTGCAGTATCAAAGGTCAAATTGGAGTTGACCACTTAAAATGTTGAATTAGAATTAATAACTTCAATAGCTCCCCTTAATTCTAACTAAGGAATATAGATGAAAATTGAATGAAATGAGATAAGAGGGAAAATCTACAAACCCCCCTTTAAAATCTATAGAGAGAAATTCTTCCGTGACATGAAAAATATGATGAATATTTGTCAAATCATAACCACCAAAGTGCTGAATGAAGAACCTCCTCTGAAACCAAGATCAATATCAAGATCAATCTGCATGAGTGCCCCCAACAACACTACTCAAGCAATGAATAGATGGCAAATAAAGGAAAAACATCTTTCAATCAAATTGAAGCTACAATACACAATAATCTACATAGCTCCCCCAAACAATGGATAGATGATGAATATAGGCAAAAGATCTATCATTCAAGGATGTAGCTAACACATGGGTTTGTACAAGTGACCCTAATGACACTACTCAATCATACAAGAGCAAGTTTTTGATTGAAAATACATGTATCAATTTTCTATAAATCTAATGAAGTATGGAAGTAAAGGAAGAATTCACACCAAGAAGCATGATTGATCCACAAAAGTAGTGTGTCACAAGAAAGAAAATAATGACAAGATCCATGCAAAGAGAGAATGATCTTGACCTATCTCTAAATTAGGTCCAACCTTTGATGTTGTAAGATTTCTATTTAAGCCTATGCTTGTGGGCCTAAGAAAAATTGGTGTCATCTGTTAGAAATAATTGAATAGCATCATAAAGATAGACACTAAAAATTTCATCTTGGAAAACTCGATCTTCAATACCTACAAATAGAAAAAAAATTCCTTTTCTAGTAGCCTTAGCTCTAATACCATATAACATTTCTTCCTTAGATGTAGTTAGGAATTGAAACAAACATTCCCAAAAAAAATACCAAAAAAATATAGAGCTACCAAGAATGAAAAAAATGTATTGATTACATTATATTCTACATAAAAAAAACATTTCAATATTGCATGATTTATATAACAAATCGATGCATGAACTTAGGAATCTGAAACTAGCACTCAACTATTTGAAGGAGCAATTATGATTAAATTAACCCAGTTGTGTTTGAGTTTAAACTTGCAAAGAAGACTGGAGACTATAGTATCATAGGTCAAAGTAGAGTTCACCACTTAAAACATTGAGTTAGAATTAATAACTTCAACACCCTCAAGTAACTTGACTTCCTTAGCTACTCAAATTTCCATGACAGCTTTGCAATGCTTGGAACCACACCAATAAGGTTTGAAATATGCATAGACATTACCAAATGAGCCTACTAAAGCTAGCCAACCATTAAAAAAGTGTGGTGATGACTAGAGAAGATCTTGAACTCCTTTCAACAATAACCCCCTTGCCTATATGCCTAATCAGATGAATTTAAAATAATAAAAGGCCAAAGTCATCTCTAAACAACTAAAAAACTCCTTGAATGCCACATGTGGGAACCATAATATGGTTGGTGAACATGAGTGGATTCTCCCTCATTAAAATTAAAAATACTAAATATTCTTAGTTGATGAAAGGAAATGTCTGAGTTGTTAGCCCTGTACTCGAAATACATTAAAGAAAGTATCCAAAATCATATATTAAATAATTTAAACTCCGTGTCTATGAGTTTATAGTTAAAAAAAAAATTAAACTATGCATATGCAATCACTGATTGTAGTTTTAAATAATCACTGTCAATGTACACTATAAATATTAAAGTTTAATTGAGTTCAGAGTTGTTACAGGTTTGATTTGTAGCTTTCTTAATCTAATTTTTAAATTTTTATTTGACCAAAATGTCAAGTTGAGTAACAAACCCATTATGGAAGTATTGCAATTGTATTCTTGGTGATAAAGGTTCAAGTGGAACTATTACAATTAAGTGTAAACATTGTCTAAAAGCATGGCAAGGTACTTAGATAAGTTGAAGGCTCATTTTCTTAGTATACCTAGAAAAGGTGTTGAACCTTGTGAAAATGAGGCAATACATCTTGAGGTTGTCAGGGATTAGTCTTGAGGCTATGAGGGATCAAGAAAGGGCCGATGGGAAAATATATCAAAATGTTAACTCTGCTTATGCTTCAACAATAGGGGCACCTACTGGTAACATGACCAAAGCTCAATCTTTCCATACAGATGTAGTAAAGATGAAGCAAAATGCATCTTCTAGTAGGGGTGTGGTAGTACAACATACACAATCACACAAGAGACCAAACATTACCAACTCAAACCCAATTGAAAGACTTTTTGATATGCAAGGCTGAGAAGTAGTTGATACAACAATTCCACAGTTCTTTTATGTAGATGGAATACCATTTAATGTTGCTTGTTCACATTTCTTTATAGAGATTGTCCAAGCTATCATTAATGGACTAGCAGGGTATAAGCCACCTGGGTCTGATAAGCTCATCACTACTCTAATCAATAAAGAAAAACTTTGATTAGAGCAAAAAACATTACCATTAAAATGAGTGGGGGCTTCAAAATTTTGTACGATTGTGATGGGTGGGTGGACAAATACTAGGAACCTTCCCCTACTCAATTTCATGGTAATTTCTAGCAAAGGGCTTTTTTTAAAGGCATTTGATTGTACAAGGAAAGAAAAGAATACTGATTATCTTCATAGCCAGTAATGTGATAGTATTGAGGAGGTGGGAACATCACATGTGGTCCAAATTGTTACTAATATTGCCCCTACTTGTAAAGCAACAAGTTTAATGGTGCAAAAGAAGTTTAGACATATTGTTTGGACATCATGTTGTGTGCATTCACTGAATAATGCACTTAAAGATATTGGGAAGTTCTAGTGGATTTTAGATCTCATAGAAAAGGGGCAAAAAATTTAGATGTTCATTTGTAACCATCACCACACACAAGCACTTTATCAGAAATTTGCCAGAGTAGAAATTTTGAAACTAGTTGATATAAGGTTTGCATCTTATTTTATTCTTCTTGACTACCTTTGTGAAGTCAAAGGAGCTTTGTGTTCCATCATGGTTAGTGATGCATGGGCTTCTTGGAGATAGTCTACATCAGACACCGTAGTTTAGATGAGAAATTTGGTTCTTGATGATCACTTTTGGGCTGATGTAGGATTTTTTGTGGCATTTATTAGGTGCATTGTGAGGTGATCAAATTTGCAAACTCAGATATGACATGTTTGGGGGAGATTTATGAAGAAATGGATTCTATGTGTGGAAGAATCAAGACAATAATGCATGCTAGAGATCACTCTTTATATCTTTTGATAAAAGATAAACTCCATGGAAGATGGAATAACTTGAACACACCGCTTCATTGAACTACATATGTCTTAAATTGTAAATGGCATAGTACAGAAGAGACCAAGAAGAGAGCTCCACATGAGGATAGAGAGGTGATTAAAGGGTTTTGGGCTTCAATAAAAATGATTTATGGTCAAGGTGATGAGGCTCTAGTTATAAGGAGGCAATAGAATAAGTTTTCACATGGATATGGTGATTTTTCTTCAGTGGAAGCTTTATATTATATGTGAGCAAAGAAAGACCCTATAGAATGATTGTGGAACCATGGAGGTGATACTCCTAAGTTGTAATCATTTGTAATAAGATTATTGTCACAAGTGGCTAGTTTTTCATCTTGTGAGAGGAACTGGAGCACTTATGGTTTTATTCATTCATTGCAAAGGAATCGATTTGGGTCAAAGAAAGCAGAGAACTTGGTGTATATTCATAGTACACTCTACCTTCTCTCTCATGTTGATCCTACATATATAGAAAACCCCTTAGCAAAATGGGATCAAATTTCACATGATGGAGATGTTGCAGCCATTGTGGAAGAAGTCATTGAACCAAATGGCTTTAACGATTTGCCCCTAGTTGTACTACCATCAAAGGAACCTAAGTTGGAGAGTAATTATTTTTTGGAGAGAATGATAGCTGAAGACCTTGACATGGATGATCACAACCTTGTGGAGTAGATGATAGTACCATGAACATACTAGTACTAGATAGATTTTTATTTTTTGTTTATTGTACTAAGTGTTCATTTTTGTTTGCATATCAGAAATCTAACATCACACTATACTTTTTTGAATTTAAAATTTGACTATGTAATGATAATCTTAGTGATTACCAATATGATATGATGCTGATCATACATAATATTCAAAAAAAAAGTATGTCAATGACATACAATATTGTGATCATGTGAGTTTTGAAATATTTTACTCTATTTTAATGCTACATTACTATTATTATTTACTTTAGTCTTTTAGTTTTATAGTATTACTATTTTCAAAATTTGTATTTAGTAGTAGACTCTTTAAACCACTAAAAAATATTGGCATCTCCAAGTACCCCTATCTCCTATTTTTGAAAAATTGTCATACGGGTACTAGTACTAGTACTAGAGACCTCAAAGTCTCCCCATCTCTTGGTGACCTTGTCCAAAACTCTTCAAAATGGCCTTTCATTTCTAGCTTGTATTTTTTCTTTCATTCTTGATTTCAGGAAAAAAACTTGCACTTTATGAAAAACTTATAGTTCAAGAAAATGACATAAGCATATCCTCATTTTGTTCGTATGAGAGTCTTGTATGGTTAATAACATATTTCATTGACTTAAGTTGTTCTTTTTTTTTCTTTCTTAAACTATGGCCAGGATTTTAATAAAATAGTTGAATCTAAAACAAAACTTAAAAATCCTTAAGGATGTCACATGGCTAGGAATGACAGATATAATACTTCTTGAACTAATTGATAAAAATCCCTCATCACCTAGAAAGAATTGGCCCTTGTCATCAGGAAGGGATTGTGAAGCACCTTTAGAATTGAGTGAGTGGACATAAAAACCATCTTGCTTCTATCTATCTTTGAAAAATTTGATGACACTTGAATCACTATAAAACAATGAAAATCTCAATTTTAATGTTAAACATTTTTTCTAAGAAAATCATTCCTTGTCTTTGTTTGCTATTGTGTTCAAATCTAGAAATATATGTGAATAATATTAGTATGATAGGAATTAGTATAGTTAATTATTATAGGAACTAGGTTAGTATGATTTTCTTGTATGGTCAGTAACACATTTATTTGAATTATTTTGTTTTTGTTTCTATGTTTCTTAAATTATGGTCAAGTTTAAATAATAAAGTAGTTAAATTTGAAACAATCCTTAGAAATCCTTTAGGATGTGAAAGGGTTGAAACTAGGAAGATCATTAACTGTAGGTTGAAGTTTATCAGTACTAAATACTATGGCTCTTAATGAATATGATAAGCTCAATAATTGATGAAAATAATGTGTGACATATATTTATGTAGATAATACTATACAAAATGTATAATTAAAAGTTGAATTTCATTTAGTGAAAGTGTGGAAAAATAAGGAGTGCTAAAATATGACCATGTTACCAACATAATGAGGATGTTCTTAAGTCATTTTCTTGAAATTATGAATATTCTTGATGCAACTATAAGTTTTACTTTTTCTAATATGCTTCCTCTTTGTGACAATATGGGAGTTTTGGAATAGTGTATGGACATTCAGCAAAGCACAAAGACAAAGACACGGGTGGCTCTATCAAAAATTATAGTTAGCAATGGCTTGGCATATGAGTATGCAAAGTATTGAATCATATATTACAAGATAAATTATTTGACTAATAACTAGAGAGAAAATTCATCTCATGGAAGCTGCATTTGTCGGATATACATTTAAAGGGTAAGATTTATGAGAGTAAAATAATAATGATTATAATATAATAGAATGACAAAGGCCTTTGCATGTAGTTGGATTGAAAGCCATCTAATGGCATGTAAACATAGATAAAAATATGGGATTTTGCATAGTATACATCTATTATTTAACATAATATGTAGTTTACAAGAATAAACTATTGATCAAAGATTGATACAAGTATGATAATGTGTTTCAATCATTGTTTTGTCACTGATGTCAAACTTGCTACTAGCTGGAGTCAGAGAATTGCTTAGTTTATCTAAGTACTATCATTTTTTTGATTGATGAAGATGATTTGATCAAATGGGTTAACAAGAGCACCTAAAGGAAAGGTTGACTTATGAAAAATAAAGTATTAAGATTAGTTGAGATAGTGATAACATAGTTGATTGATTATCTACTTAAGATCACAAAGGATGGATACATTGATAAAGTTTAGATGAATAACTGAAATGAATTGAGTTTACTAAGATTAACAAACTACACATTAGGTGTCAAGCAATGTTAGTTTAAGCCAAGTAGAAAACTAGTTGGAGCTGAGCAAAGTTTATTTTTAGTGTTTGCTAAGTGAATTGTAGACAATGTTGAGCTAAGTGAAACTTAGCAGTTTACGAGTGCAACTTAGTTGATGTTGAGCATTAGTAAACTTTAGTTTGTACCGAGTGATTTGATAGAGGATGCCATGTAACATAGTATGTGCCGAGCATTAAAAGCAAGCTAATGTCGAGTGACAACATTATGAGTTTGATCATGAATTTGATCAATCTGAGCTCACAAGTTTGATTTCTTTGATTATGTGAACCGTGTAGAAGATAAGCTTGATGAGTCAGTTTTATATAATTCACGACAAATCATTTTGAGTTTAATTCAAGGAGAATTGTGAAGGAAGTTTCCAGAGGAAGAAAGAATAGAAAGATGGTTGGATTCAATGAATCATACCTAATCTTAGAATGGGCCATTGTGGTTGAGCAACAAACTATCTAAATTCTCTTTATAAGGGAATGCAAGGCTAGATAAAACTATTGGCATATGCAAGAACCCAAGGAAGACAAGGAGTCTAGGGTGTTGTTTCATATGGTGGCCTAAGGAAAGAGTCTACAGTTGGCATGCAAAGTAGAAAGAATTAAGAGGATTAATGCTTTAAGGGTGAACTGGCTATCAAAGTTGAAGTGAATGAAGCCAAGCAGAATCGAGGACTAAATAGAGATCTATAATTTGCAAAGTGAGTTGTATTTTGTTATCAGATCAAGCCTTACTATTACTTTCTAATAATTGTATTATTTTAGGTAAAATCATTTGGATTAAGGTTGACCTAACAATCATTTTGTAAATCCTTTAACTAGGTGCCATTCTAATGGAATAGCCTAAACTCCTCTAACAAGGCTCACTCCTAACAGGGTGATTGAAATCCTTTAACCAGGTCACATTTAATGGTTTGTATTATAACCTTTAATAGGGTTGGCCTTTCACAAGGCATCACTTCAGAAGAGTGAGAATTAGTAGCATGTTACTAGAGGTTTTTCCCAAATTGGGTTTCCATGTAAAATCCTAGTGCCATATGTGTGAAGGATTCTATTGTGTTTCATGTTTACATTTCTACAAAGTGGTTTTGTCCTAGGATAGTAATCTGCAAGTTTATGATTTGAATGATCCAATGTATGCATGCAAGGTTTATAAGAGTAATATGCATAAGCACTATTAAGTTTCATTTGGAGCTTTTGGACCTTGGATAACTGATTCACCCCCTCTCTTAGTTATTCTAATCTATTCCAACATAAATAAGGGCATGAGGGATGAATGAACTCTAATCATGTGGAAGTTAAAGACCACAAGCTTAGGGTGATCACAACATAATAGAACATCCATGAGGAAACTTTTCCTCTTTGAATGTGATGAGTGTCATATTTCAAGAGTGCTATTTTGTTAACAAATCATGGAGACTATGAGACAAAAGCATTACAAGGAGTTTCTTAGAAGTTATAGTTCAAACTATATTTCTCCATTATCATCTCATCAATCGACATCATAGATGCTCTTTGTAAATTGGTTATAAAATTGGAGGCAAATGAGGCTAATTTTTATTTATTTCACTGCTTATTAATCACATCTAATGCAAATGTTAGCCATCTATCCAAAACCACATAAACTTTTAGCTAGAAACCCTAGCTAGAACACGCGACCTTGCTAACAATGGACTATTAGCATAGTCACAACTTGAAAGAATAAATGAAGAAAATAGATCTTTCTGTATGAAACCTCATGATATGATCACTTTGAAGGAAAAAGAGCTTTCGATATGAAACCGAATGATATGATCACTTCAAAGATGTAGATTTCATCACTAGACAACTACATATATGAAGAACCATAAAGTCATTTAATAAAAATCAGATTGAATATCAAGAAAAGGACCATAATGATAATATATATACTTAGATCGTACAAGGAATCTTGACATGTTTCAAAGTCCAAATGTAGAAGAGGGGATTAAAACAAGGCAAGGAAAAATTTATATTACAGATGGAAAAAATGTGAAGGAATTTGAAAAGAAGGTTTTATATTAGAGCGTGGACATACACTATGCAAAGGAATTACAAAATGAAATTGCAATTTATTTCATTTCATACCAATTAGGGCTTTAAATAGACCTATTTAGACGAAGCATTTTAAATGGGTGCAATTGTGTGAAGGCAACAAGGATAATATCTTGATATTATTGAAGCAATGACTAGGAGTATGTCAAGTGCATAATGATGGTAAATCCCTAGTCTTACCATCACAATTTGGAATGTACCTTTGTGGTTTTTCAAGCCACTCTATGGTAGGTGCATTGGTTGTGCCCATAAGTATCTCTCAATCCCATCATGAAGTGAGGATAGGCTCTATGTCAATTTCCTGACCTTGGAAGGATGTCACCAGTGAAGGAGTCTACCATGGCAGTGCCCTTGGAAGCATGTCACAATGAAGGCATCTCTAAAAATTTTGATCATTTTTTGGCCCAATTTTACTATATTTGGTGACAATTTTGGCTAGGCTAGTTAGAAACTTTGTAATTCTTTTTTACACTTGTTAAAGTTAAACATCTTATACACTTGGCCTTAACTATTTTGATATTGAAATCAAAATTTAAAAAATGAGAAAACTTCTCGTATTAACTATTAAATTTATTTTTAATGTTTCTTTATATCAATTTAATATTTAATATTATATATATATATATATATATATGTATATGTATATGTATATGTATATGTATATATATATATATGTATATATATGTATATGTATATATATATGTATACGTATATGTATACATATATATATACATATATATATATACATATACATATACATATACATATATATATACATATACATATACATATACATATACATATATATACATATATGTATATATATACATACATATATATACATATACATATATATATATATATATATATATATATATATGTATATATACATATATATATATATATATGTATATATATGTATGTATATATATATATACATATATGTATATATATGTATATGTATATATATGTATGTATATATATATAATAATGTGTTGTGCATTAAATGTTTTACTTGTTTTTTAGATAAAAATAACAACCAATTCTAACTTCACTGATAACTCTATGAATCAACTCTAGTGAGTAGTGTTATTTAAAAGAATGGAAGAACATTAATAAAATTTTATTTTTGATAATCAAAATGTGTGTGTGCGCGCGCGTATCTGTACACACACGTGTATGTATTTCTCATTTGAGTAAGTTTAGTGCATAAAATAAGTTCATATCTATCAAGATCCTAAAGAGAAATCTTAAGGAATCTGCAATTGAAACCTTAACTCCAAATGAACCAAAATTCTAGCTAGATTGTAGATCTTTCCAAACAAGTCAAGTACAAAATGAGAGTTTGTCTCACTTATTTTTGAGTTTGGGGAATCCTACTGTAGACAACAAAAATCGTCCCAAATGACTTTATTAATTTAATTAATACTAGTCACATTCCTCTACTTATTGAATTAAATTATTTTAATTAAATAGGTTCATTTTTGCCTAAGTATTTAAATTTAATTTAAATACTCCTAGCTCTAGTGTGTTAATTTAAATTAACACATGATTCTCCACATATTCCTTTTTTAAATAAATTTTATTTATTTAAAATCCTTCATATTCCCATTAATTCTTCTAGACCTTGATTAAATTAAATTTCATTTAATATAATCTTTATCCAAACCGCCTAGAAGTATGTGCATTCATATGAGTTGTCATCACATATTTTAAGCACATGTTGTCTACACCATAGGAATCTTCTACACACACATGCCATCTCATCAGTCTTATCTATCTATCTAGAATGTGAGATAAGGTGCTTAGTTGTCAATTCTTATCCTTATCTCCTGTGCTTAGTTGTCAATCCCTATGCTTATCTCTTAGTGGCTTCTAAACACATTCTAGATGCTTCCTCCATCCACTTTAAATAGATGTCCTGTCTCAAGCTTTTTGGGACAATGGCCCGATACTAGCAAGGGTTAGGAGTCATTCGAAGTCCATTAGAATTTCTTATCATTGCATCATCATTCTGTCATTTTGATTTCTCATATCATCTAGTCTAGGTACATATTCCATCACTTCCATTTGCATTCACACATCCAAGAGATTCATCCATTGTTGTGTTCCTAAGAGCATACCGAACATACTCTCCATTGTTATGTTCATAGTTTGAGGTTTGCATAATCTTGGTTACAATTTTATGCAATACACCTACATATCTAATGGTTATCAATTTTTTTTCCTTTTGAAATTATTTTGAGATTTTGATATATGCTTTGAATGAATTTGTGTTGTAAACATTGTTTGTAAACTAAATTACATTTAAATAATATTTAATAATTTTTTTGTATATTATTAAATCATTTTATTTCAAGGTTTAAAAGGTATTAAATAATGGTTCTCATTATTTACTAAATATAATAAAAGTAATGATAATAAAATAATGTTATATATTGTGAGTTAGTTAGTTTTTTTTTTTTTTTTTTTATTGGTAAATGGCCAAGGCCATGATAAATTTTATTAGTGAGATTATAAATTACAATAGCTTTCTTCATTCAAAGGGGCAGTGGTAAGAAAGAACAGAGAAAAAAACCTCCAATCTTTCCCAGGACATATGTCCTATATTATTATAGAATTAAAAGGGGTATACCCCAGTGAACTGATGTCCTAATAAAAATTACAATACAGTTACAATCAATAAACGGAAAAAGCCTCTAATAATAACAATTGCATCCAATCTTCAAAAGCAGCTACCGAGTGGTATATGATCGGGATCAAGTTAGCCTGCTAAGAGACAATCAATCGAGCAACAAACTAACCTACTTGCTAATAACATAAAATGGTTAGATATCATATATGGACGACACATGAATGTTCCGATTGAGAATTCAGAGTTGGTGTCATCCTTGAATAGTCTCCAATTAATCAAACCATGAACATTAATTTAAAATTTAATAAAACAAGGAGGACCTAAGAGTAACAAAATATAAGTAGCAATACTATCTTAACCCCCTAAGCATCCATGTTTAATGATGAATAGAAAGAGATAATCCAATAACACATATAAATTAATGGACATATAAAACTACAGGAAAATTCACTTGAAAATCTTACCATCAAACTACTAACCAAATACTAAAATTAAATAATTAATAGTAGCAAAAAGTACTTTCTAATGCATATCGATATAGACCAAGAGAAATCTAGAGATGGAAATTTATCTATGAATATGAACCAAAAACACATCTTAAGAAATGCATGAGCTTCAGATGTGATCTTGAGGTAACTATGAATAAGTGATATGCATATACCAAAGACTTAAACAAAGCATGTTTACATCATTATGACTGAGTCTAAACCAAGTTAAAAAAATTATCTCATCCAGACCTTATGTTATCCATAAGACAAAAACTAGTAACAGAATCAATATTGTCAAAGACATCAATCTGGGTAAAACAAAACCCATATAATATAAATATGGGAGAAGCTTATACCAAAACAAAGAATATTGGCATACCAGTTAGCACTATCTGAGAATATACAATCTATACACTCCTTCTAATCTATCAATTAGTAATCAATTTTAAAATGTTCATCCCTAGAGACTTTTATATAACTATTCACCATGGTCAAGCTCTACCTACCCTATGGTGGGCTATCTAGCCAAAATCCATAGCAGGACAACAAAGTATTTAATGCTACATATAATATAGGACAAGAGTAAGGCTAAAAGCATACTAGTCATAGGCACTATGCCACCATGTAGGAAATCAAGGAGCTCTAAAAAATAAAACCATATGCTAAAAACAAAGAAAGAATAACCAAAGAAAAGCATGCTACAGAGGAAAGACTACAACAACCTAAAGACAAATGACCAAGAACAGGCTCAAAATCAAGGACCAAATACCCAAATAAGAACAACAACAAAAAAGAAACCAACAAAAGGGAAACAAATAAAAAGGAGAAAAAGCCAAAAGCAGGGGGCAAAAGGCAAGAAGCCAAACCAAACTCAAAAAAACCAAAAGAACAGCAAAACCAAGCTAGACCTAAAAACCCCAAAAGGAGAGGGCACACCTAGCAACCAAACCTAACACCAACTACGAAAAAAATAGAGAAACAAGAGGGATTGAGAAGGCCTACCAAAAGCACTAGAAACAAAATAAATGGAAACAAAAGGGACCAATAAAAAGTAGAGAAGACAAGGGAAGGAAAAGAGGAAAGCAACGAGCCCATAACAGCTTGGATAAACCCAAAATTTACAACGTACAAACTAGAAGAATGACCTGCCTAACTATATAGAGACATACCTAAAAATGCTAAACCAAAATCAAACCCATGAAGAAACCTACAAAGGAGGGCCATAAAGCTATGTTAAATCTAAGAAAACTTATGGGCAACATTCTAATACTGCCATCTAGGAGATTGTAATATCTTCCACTAGCAATCCTTTTATACATTTGGAACCCTCACATAGGAATAAAATTGCATGTTTCTTAGGGTCTACAAGTTTCCATACATTAAAGAAGGTCACAAGAACAGAGATTGAACAACAACCATCATAGTATGGATTCAATAGGGCTCTCCAAAATAACATTTCTTGCTTAAGAGATAAAACAATCTTAAATACTTCAAAGACAATTTCGTTCACAGTCCAAGAAAAACTATCTATAACAAATAACCTAAATGATAAGCATTAGAAATATGAACCTTCATAGTAATCATTTAACAAGTGAGTTTCATCCATTAATTATATCAAAGTCAGTTACCATCTAGTGTATATATAATTCAAGTTTTTAACAATATCAAAAAGATATGTCTTGGAGGTTTAATGCAGAGCTTTACTTAGATTATATAAACATATCAAACTGCGAGTCTAAAAAAAAGATGTAAGCTTACTAACAAAAGCACTACTTATGCATAACCATAGAACCCTATCCTGTTACTTCTAACCCAAGATGACTATTAAATTTGAGTTGGACCCCTACCTTCCTTCTAGTGTACCATGATAACATCTATGATGTCACTAAACTGCTCTACCGAATAATTGGGTGTGATTTCAAAGTTGAATTTTCCTCTGCTGGTCTTCTCTATGTTTGGAGTGCTAAAGTTCAGATCATCCAAATTGTTGAATGTTACCCCTAGTTGAATATAGGCTTTAAAGAGGCCAAGATAATTGGTGAGCCATATGACATTCTCTTCTACTGTGATTCCTTACTAGTGAAGGAGGAAGTGTAGAATGGCCTCCATTTTAGTCCATTCTCAAGAGAATGTCATGTTCTCTCAAATAACCAAAGATTGACGACAAGGAGCAATGATTAAATCCGGGTGACCTATAGGGAGATTCATGTATTTTTCAAGCAAGGATATCTAGGATTTGTTGTCTATGTTATATACTACTTGATCTAAACCTTTCCTCCAAGTGGGGACAAATAGATCATGACAGAGCCTTATAACATCATCCATAAGTACTTTGGCTCTAACCAGGTAGCCAATAAACATTCAGATGATATCATTGTTTTTTCTCCATGTGTATTCATAGTTAAATATTCCCTCACCCAAGGCTTTTTTGATCGCAAAATGGGACATGTCATCCACTAGATATAATATGTGGTTCCACCTTTACGATTTCACTACCCCATAGAAAGCCATGGTTCGGTTCTTAGATGCATGAAAAAAGACCACATTGGAATCCATGCTTAGAGATATTTGCATAAACTATGATCTTGATAATCAACACCTCGAAGTAAAGCTAGGAAACTACTAGAAAAGAGCATGTGAACTATTGATGCTAAGTTGCAAGAGCAAGGCAGAAGATTTTAAAATAAGTGCTAAGTACCTAAGCTCGTGAAGTGTCATAATGGAGGACATAATAACATGAAACTCCAGGTGATTGAACATATGTGACTTATGCAACAATAATGAGAAGGTACCGAGACCTTTCAACTTGAATAGTTGATGAAACTTGATGAGCTAGAATCAAGATTTAATGGAGAACTTAAGATGTCGGGATGATCTATAAACGATCACACAATACTCACGGGGTATGCTATTAAAGAACCTAAGAATAAAAGTTAAATTAAATAAGTATTAACATAATGGATTATAGAGGGTTCAATAAGAAAGAGTATAACCCTTGTTTACTAATAGGGAATCAACTCCATCTGCTCCTGAATTAGCTAATTGATCTGCGAGATGATTGCCTTCTTTGTAGATATGATTGATTCTATAATCATCTGACTTCTCTAATTGGGAGAGGACTACTTCTAATTGAGAATTAAAGACCCAATTAGGAGTTGATCTTTTTCTAATAGCATTTAAAATAATTTTGGAGTCACCTTCGATAATGACTTTATAGAGGTTAAGCTTATGACATAACTTAATCCCTTGACAAAGGACCTCTAGTTCTACTAAATTGTTAGAGGTAGGGTGAATTGACTTTGCTTTTTTGGAAATCCAAAGCATGTCTGCATTATGAATGATGCATCCAATGCTAGCTAAACCTGAATTACTCCTCACTACGCCATTGAAATTCAATTTAACCCAACCAATGGGAGGAGGCTCCCATTTACAATTTTTCCTAGCTTCTTTATTACCCTTAGTGTAGAATAAAGGTGGATTGATCAAGTTTGACCATAACTTCTTCATGAGGCCATCCTAATTAGACAATAAGTCTTCCTCTAATCTTGACTTCCTCAAATAGGAATTAGTAGTTTCTACAATACTAGCTTCTATTTTTTGAAATAAGAACTTTTGATTTAAGTTCCAAATTATGAAAGATCAGGCAATTTATTTCCTTCCAAATTTCCTAGATCAGAATAGATGGAGAAATATTCTAGAGCTTACTATACACACCTTTGACATTGTTTGAAGGACATCCCATAAGAAACTCAGACAATGATTTTGGGAAAGGTGAAGACCATCCCAACTTCTGCCTAAGCCACTCCCAACAACTAAGGGAAAAGGAACATCGATACAAAAGATGATTTGAGTTTTTAGTGCTTTGTAGACAAAGAACACATCTAGACGGGACCTGAATGCCAATGGTATTCAATCTATCCATTGTTTGAATCCTATTTTGAATTGCAAGACAAAGAAAGAATCCTACTTTTGGAAGGCAGGTGGGATCCCAACAAAGCTTTACTGGGATATCCACTGATACTAACCTATTAGCTCCAATAATTGTCATATATCCACTTTTGACATTATACTTCCCATCATTAGATGCTGCCCAAATTAAAGAGTTTCTTTTGTTAGACTGCTTAAGTTCCCTATCTTCTAGGATTTTCTCAAAGTAATTAATAGACTCATCATCCAAGTCTAATCCTCAAGGAGATTTCCATTTCCAGACAAGGGAACCATCAGAGTCTAACAGAATCCTATAGTCCTTAACTCTATTTCCCCACAACTTGGTTAACCTATTTTTGAGAGTTAGAGGGATCTTAAAGGTGGAAAGTGGAGGCTTTCCTTCCTAGGAATCTTCCCAAAAAAGGTCCTCATCACCAATCCCAACATTCCATGTAAGGAATTTACTAATCAAATGGTGACACTTGAGCATGAAATTCCAACATTCTGATCCTTTTGGCAGAGAGATAATTCTAAAAATTGAGATTGGGTCATCTACATTAAGGTATTTATTATAGAGAATCTTAGCCCATTTATGGTTACTTTCATGGTAAAGTGTCCAAATTATCTTTTCCCCTAAGGCTTCATTTTGCCATTGGAGGTTTTTAATTCCAATACCTCCTAATGCCTTCGGTTTGCATATGCTTTCCCATTTGATAAGGGCCAATTTGTTATCATTTTCCTTGTCATTCCAAAGGAAATTCCTCATCTTGGTTTAAAATTTTCTAAGATTTTGCTAAGATAGAGGAAGGCATGAAAGAGGATAGGTCAGAATAGCTGAGAGAACTGCACAGATCTTTGTGCATTTTCCTACCTTTGTGAGCCATCAAAAGGATAACTTAGAGTCCAATTTCTCTAAAGTGTTTTCCCAAACCTTACCTAATTTTAAATCTTTCTCACGAGCTATACCCAAATATTTGCACAAAAAGGTTCCTTTCTTAAAACTGATAATCCTAGAAATTTGCTATTCCATCTCAGGCTTAGTGTTCAAGAAGAAAATCTCTGACTTAAGGTCAATATTTATTTATATATCTATAAATAATTATTTTGAGAGCATGGGCTTCTAAGAGCGTGCTCTTCCCAGGAAGGATATTGTCATCAAAAAACTGTTGGTGGGTTATATTAGCCAGATTTTTAGAAATGGTAACGCCTGAGATTCTCTACTTGTTATATGCATTAGTCATGGCTCTCCCAAAATATTTATCCATGATGATGAAAAGAGAGGGGGATAAAGGATTCCCCTATCCAAGACCTCTTGAAATGTCAAAAAATCCTTCTAGGGTGCAATTGATGAGAATAGAGATTTTTGGAGATGAGATAAATTTGAAAATTAAATTAATCCATTGGTGAGAAAATCCAAAAACTTCTAACATCTTGCATAGAAACCTCCAATCAACCATATCATATGCTTTTTGGATATCCAATTTCATTAGCATGAAGGCTTCCTTATTAAGACCAGCAAAGTGAATGGTCTCTTGAATGGTAATGATACCATCAAGAATAGATCTACCCAACATGAAGCCAATTTTTTCCTCAGAGATAATCTTATGGAGGATCCTTTTCAACTAGTTTTCTTGAACTTTAGGGAAAACTTTATAAACTGTATTGTACAAGGCTATCAGTCTATAATCTCTTGGTAGTTTAGGAACAACCTTTTTTGGGATCAAAGTGATAAAGGAATTATTAATTTTGGAAACAAGAGAAACTCCATTTCTAGAGGCTTCAATAGCTTTCCAAAGGTCTATACCTATTATATCCCAACACTTTTTGAAGAAGAAAACTTGGAATCCATTTGGTCCTAGAGATTTGTCCAGATTCATGTCAAAGACCACTTTCCTGACTTCTTCTAAAGAGATGGATCTGTTAAGAAGTTTTTTATCTTCTTGGGTAACAACTTTCAGGATAACTTTTAGAAGACTAGACTACGCAGAGAGGTTAGAGCCTTTTTTATCATTCAAAATATCCTAGAAAAAAATTACAAAGATTTTCACTATTTCTCCTAATTTTTTAGTAAAAGTGCCTTACTAATTCTTTATGTGCATGATTTTACTCTTGGCTGTATTGTACGAGGTTGAATTGTGAAATTTTTTTGTACTACAATCACCTTCTGCTAGCCATCTTTCTCTTGGTTTCTGTCTCTAGAAAATTTCTTCTCTGTAGTGTATCATTTCCTACTTGGCTAATAGTTCCTTTTCCAGAAGATAGATTTGGTTTTCCATGCCCTTGCTAATAACTTATGAGTTTAAATCCTTAAGTTGATTTTCTATTTCCAACTTTTCTTTGAATATGTTGTGAAATTGTTCTTTGTTCCACCTAAGGATACGTTCCTTTAGCATCTTTAGTTTATTAATGAATACAAACATTTTGGATCCTACACAACTATCTTGAACCCACCAAAGTTTTACATTATTGAGAATGTTTGGGTCAAGAAACCACATCTTCTCACATTTGAAAGGGTTTCTAGCTAGCTTGAGGGGCTCACTAAATTCGAATCTGATAGGAAAATGATCAAATCCAACAATGGGTAGAATTCAGGACTAAAAATTTAAATTGTTAATGTTCAATTCACCTTTAATCATAAATCTATCTAGTTTTTATGTGATGCAGGCAAAGTCCTTTCTCCTATTGTTTCATGTATAGGTACCAATTATTGGTAGGAATATCAATTAAGTTATGCAGAGCACACCATTCTTTAAAATCTCTAGATGCTTGAGATAGCACTTGAGAGCCTCCTATCTTCTCATTAATATCTAGAATTGTATTAAAGTCACCTCCTAATATAATAAGTTCATTGACTTGACTATGCAAGAGTTGACCAATTTCATTCCATACTAACTATTTATCAGTATTGTTAACTAGACCATACACATTTATAATTGTGAAATTCATATCTAACTTTAACCTTTGAACCTTACCACTAATCCAAGTTCTTGAACAATTAAGGATTTTAATATTTACCTTCCTTGGGTCCCAAAGGATGCCCAAACCCCTTGAAGCCCATAGAGATTCCTAAAATGTAGAACACTAGACTCCAAGCATCCTACTAAATTTCTCTATTTCTAATGAATTTAGTTTAGATTCTTGAACAAGAATAACATCAAAATTTAAAGATTTGAGGTTATGTTTTAATAACCTCTTTTTGCTAGGGGCATTGAGGCCCCTAGCATTCCAACTGGTGAGCTTCATACCTATGACGGAAGACACTTCCCCTTCCCATTGTGAAAGAGATGATCTAACTTCTGGTGATCCTTGCTAAGGTGTTCTAATTCTCTAAGTTCCTTTAAAGACTTCCTTCCTCTTTTTCCTTTCGTTTAACCACAACATGGGGATTTAGGCCCTTCTTGTGACATATGGATACCAAGCTATTCCAAGTTTTCTTCTGCTATCTGAAGTATGTGTATCTTGCTTGCTAATAACTATTCCTGAATCTCTACATTACTTTTTGAAATAATTTGATTGGCAAGATCCAGTTGTTTCAGAAATGCTGATGCCAAATCTTCCAATTGAATGTTAATTATATATTTTCTAAGATCTTCACATGAATAGTTCTTGCCTCATAATTGAAGGATTTTTTGAATAAGTTCCTCCTTCTGAGATGTCAATGATTTATCAATGTTTTCTTGATAAAATACTTGGACCAATACATCAGTAAGTTGTTCCATCTTTTCTTTTCCAATCTATGTCATATCTGATATAACATTAGAAGAATCTGAGGGGCATTCCTTGTTTAGAAATTCTTAAAGCTCTATAATTGGTAGATCATCTATTTGTGACTTTTTTTTGTGTACCTATTGTATCACATTGATTGAGGTGAAAGGAGACCTACTTGAGGCAATATGAGTTAGCCAAAATTTACTAGGCATTCTGGGTGGCTTCATCAAATTGTCTTTCTCTAGAGGATGAGTTGGATATCAAGAGTTAGGGTTCTCTTGTTGTTCTTTTTCACTACATGCCCTACTTAAGGAAAATAACATATGGTTCTCCATCTCCTCTAGATTTCTTGCTTGACTATCCTCTAAAGGTCCTACTTGATGAGGAGCAGATACTACTTTCAAGTAGTATCTTCATTTATTGGGTTCGCATAGCTTTCTGCCCCTTTTCCATGGGAAATATCTATTGCTTTCATACTGAATTTCTCCATCTCTTGAGCCATGTCTCCTTTGAGAGTTATATTGGCGGAATCATGTGATGTCCCCTTCTAGTTAGAGACATCACTTTAGCTGGTGATTAGCCCATCAGAGACCCTTGTAGGCTAATAAGATTGGATAGAGGGTCACCTTGGTGTGGATATCCTCCAAGGACTAGAGCAGAGTACTCTTTTGGGTTTCCAGAGTTTTTTTATAATGAGTTTTGCTTTGAGTTTGGCTTGGTCAAGCTATTTTTAGCAGTTTTGGAGTTATAAAGATAGACCCCTGCTATTTTTAGAAAAGGGGTATGGTCATATATAGTTCTATCATGTTAACTCCCAGTCTAAACAACATTCAAAAATTTTGAGTAATAATGGAGATATTAATAAACATTATTGGTTTTGAGCCTATATTGTTAAGTTATAATATATAACTTAAGTGAGGGTCATTATATCATAAAAGGGGCCATTGTTTCAATTAATTGTGGGTCCAAGCTTATAGAAAAATTAAAAGGGATTTTCTAAGTTTTAATGTAATAACATTTTTTATGTTATTATTATATCTTTTATCCCACATTGAGCGTGGAGACTCATTCTGGAGTTGAGGAGTCCTTATAAACAAACCTTTTCTTCCTTCAATAGTAGGTTATGAGAATTGCTTAAAAACTTTGCCTTGTGAAATTTCTTGAAGTTGTGGCAACAAGGGTTTCTACAAGTTTGAGAAGAATTCAGACTATGGAGAATGTAGTATCTTCAGAGTTGATGCAATTTGAGGGTGTGAAATATCACTTGAATTTTTCCTATGAGTTGGCTTCATTCTGGAGTCAATATTGTGTTTTAGTAGGAAAGAATTGGATGAATTTGTTTACAGGTTGGAAGGGGTTATATCAGTAGCTACAGTGCTGTGAACACTATAGCGCTATAGTGAATTAAAAATAAAAAATTTAATATTGCAGTTTTTGATAGGCGCTACCCAAGGAGGAAGCAACCAGCAATGTGGTTGCGTATTGGAGACAAAAATCAAGTTTTTTTTCAACTATTAATGATGATGTTTTTAATGTATTCTTCCAACAATAAGTATTGTACATACATTAGGAGCCATTTGAATAAATGAATTTGATTAGCATTATAATCATATTTGAGTTATAATTTTAGGTAAGATTAGTTTTCAATATTTGTATTTTCTTTTCATCAACTCAAAAACCCAAAAATAGCTTAAAACATTCAAAAACAAACCCAAAACAATCATTACACCCATGGAAACAAATAGTGATCAACGCAGAGCCTATTTGGTGTTCTTACATTGGTATCAGAGCCTCATTTCTGCCATCCAGAGGGTTTGGGGAGTCATATGCAACCATTGGAAATTGGACCACACAGGTACCATACTCGTAGGAGAGCTCTAATTAAAAGAGAACATTTACAGGAAATAGGAAATATGGAAGAGAGGCATGATGGTAGTCCAGCTAGGAACAGGAGGAATGATGATGATCAGGATACTAGAGAATTCTATCGTGCTATGGTTACAGGGCAGCAGCAGATGGCACAGGCATTACAGGCACTCACTACTATGGTAGAAAGGATGAACCCACCTATTAGACAAAATGGGGAGCTGGGATAATAGGGAGATAATAGGAGTGCTATAGGTAATCAGAGACCACAATGGACCCAGTCTAGAATAGCTGATAGGCCTACATGCCCCACATTTGTTTTAGAGGAGCTAGAAGAAGCTCCGATAGAGGAGGCGACAAGAGACCCCATATTCGCAGATGCACTCATGGCTACAAATGATGAATGGGAATTATTAGCTCCGCAAGTTTGGGAGAGGATGACCTTTGAATGCTTTGTAAATCAGAGGAAAGAGCATTACAGGTCACTCAGACAAGATAGGAGGCCTAGAGGTTAAAATAGTGAGCTGAAGAGGGCTACAGGCAAGCTTACTATGCCTACATTTGATGGGAGTGGTAAGATGACAACTCAAGCTTGGATTCATAAGCTTGACATATTTTTGGCACTGAGGCCAATGATAGAGATTGAAGCTATCAAAAATGCCACCTTGCATTTGGAGGGAATAGCACATAATTGTTGGTACCATGGTATGGTAACACTTCAGCATAACCAGGTGACAGAATACAAGGACTTCGTGGATAGGTTGGTTGAAAGATTTGACAAGAAAGATCCAGAGATTTACTTTCGGGACTTAGCACAGCTGAAACAAACATGAAACTTGGAGTATTTCATTGGTGAATTTCAGCGGTTGTCAGTCATGGTGCCAAACATTTCAGAGCATAGATTGATAGTTCTTTTCATTGAAGGCCTATCCAAACCACTGAGAGGTTGGATAAAGGCATTTGATCCTATTTCTTTATAGGAAGCAATGAAAAAGGAAAGAAGTATGGAACATGCAGTCCCAACAAACAAATTTCCATCCAAAGGAGCATCTTCTAGTAAGGATAACAAACCATTTTATAAAAAATAGAGAGGACTGATTTTGAAAATGATTCTAAAGATAAAACTCTAGCATTTTTTTATAGGGAAACATTAGATGATTTGAGGAAGAAAAAATTATGTTTCTACTATAAGGGACGCTATGATGCAAACCATGATTGTCCTCTTAGGCCAAAGGGCAAACCTAACTGAGTTATGTGGGCATACTATGAGGAATCAGAATCAGATAATTCAGATCAGTAGTCTGATATAGAGGAAATAGATGGTGAAAAAGAGGAAGACAAGGCTGAAAAATTGTCTAAAATGGAGTCCAAGGATGGGGAAGGAGATGGGCAACTTAGGGAAGCTCGTCTCACTAGTATTAAGCAAGAAGGGTCATTCTGGATGAGAGGAGTACTTGCTAGACAGTGAGTCATAACCTTGGTTGATACAGGTGCCAGTCATAATTTCATTGATGCTAGGATGGTGGAGAAGTGTGGCATACAAACAGAGGAGTTTGGGGGAATTAGAGTGAGGGTAGCAGATGGCTATGTCCTCAAATGTGATCATAGGATCACTGGACTACCATTGAAAGTTAATAATTATGACCTTGAGATAGATTTTTATGTTGTACCTATGGGAGATATAGATATAGTTCTTGGGATGAGTTGGTTGCATGATATTGGTGAGTTCACTCTTAACCTCAAGGAGATGGAGATGAGGTTTAAAGTGAATGGGAAGACACATATTCTTAACGCAATTAGGGATAGTGATCTCAAGATGGTCTCTTTTCGTAGAATGGCTAGATTGATTTGACATGATCAAGTAGAGTGGGTAGCAGAGTGCATGTTGATGCCATCATAGGAGGGATAGCATAAGATTGAATATCCCCCTGATATTTAGGAGCTTAGAGTTAAAAACTCTAAGGTGTTTAGTGACATTCCACTAGGTAGACCACCAGACAGAGGTATTGAGCACATCATTGAGTTAGAGGAGAGGGCTAAGCCCATCATGATTACACCTTACAAGAATCCGAAGAGGTTGAAGGATGAAATTGAGAAAACCATAAAGGAGTTACTTGCTATGGGCCACATTAGACCAAGTAAGTCTCCTTTTGCTTCTTCATTGATGTTAGTAAAGAAGAAGGATGGGACATTGAGGATGTGCATTGATTACAGAGTGCTTAATAGGAAGACGATTAAAAATAGGTACCCCATTCCTAGGATCGATGAGTTGATAGATGAGCTTCATGGAGCTTGCTTCTTCTCAAAGATAGATTTGAGATCAGGTTATCACCAGATCAGAGGTAGAGAGTAGGACATCGAGAAGATAGCCATTAGATGTCATTGTGGCCATTTTGAGTTTGTAGTTATGCCATTTGGGCTAACTAATGCACCTGCTACTTTTCAGGCAACAATGAATAGGGTTTTCCATCCTCAGTTGAGGAGATTTGTACTTTTCTTCTTCGATGATATCTTGGTATATAGTAGATCCTGGGAGGAGAACTTGGTTCACTTGGACACGGTGCTGGGTATATTGGATAGAGAATCCTTGTATGCAAAGGAGTCGAAGTGTGATTTGGGCATGACAAAGTTGTTGTACTTGGGTCACATCATTAGTGCAGAGGGCGTGCACACGGATCCTGAAAAGATTCGTGCCATTGTGGAGTGGCCTTCATCGATGAACCCTACATAGTTGAGGGGCTTTCTAGGACTATGTGGTTTCTACAGGAGGTTTTTGGATGGATATTCCAGGCATGCGGCACCCTTGACAGATTTGATGAAAAGGGAGCTTTCTTGTGGACTCTTGAGGCACAGGAGTGTTTTGAGAAATTTAAAGGGTTGATGACTTCTTGTCCAATGTTAGCATTACCATATTTTAGCAAACCTTTTGAGCTACATTGTGATGCTTTTGGAGAGGGCATTGGAGTGGTGCTTATGCAGGAGAAGCACCCTATTGCTTATGAGAGCAAGAAATTGAGAGGGCCAGAGCGGAGCTTCAACATATATGATAAGGAGATGTTAGCAATTATGCATGCTTTGGCCAAATTCAAGCAATATTTGGTAGGTAGCAAATTTTGTATCAAAACTGACCATAATAGCCTAAGACACTTTTTGGGGCAGCAAGATCTCAATGATAGGCCGCAAAAGTGGGTGAGCAAGTTATAGTCCTATGACTTTGACATTACATATTTTAAGGGGACATAGAATGTAGTTGTTGATGCCTTATCATGTAGTCCCCATTTGAGCTTATTGACAGACATATCGGAGGATTCGAGACACTTGATCCTTGCAAAGTATGCAAAGGACACTTGGGCAACTGAATTCATAGATGGGACTATTCAGGATAGTAGATACACCCTTGTGAATGAGCTCATCATTTACAAAGGATGAATATTTTTGGTCCTAGGATCAGAAGTGAGGAGGGTGGTTTTGAAATATTTTCATGATTCACCTATGGAAGGACATCCTGGTTTCTACAAGACATACTAACAGATTAGAGAGTGATTCACATGGAAAGGGCTCAAAGCAGAGGTACTTCAGTATGTTAAGGAGTGTCCCACTTGCCAGCAGAATAAGCAAGAACACTCATATCCAGCCGGTTTACTTCAGCCACTTTCAATTCCTGAAAGAAAGTGGGAGTGTTTGTCTATGGACTTCATCATAGGACTACCTAGAGCCTAAGGCAGGGACTGCATATATGTGGTTATGGATTGCCTTACGAAGTTTACACACTTCTTTTCAATCACTGCTACATACACTGCTACACAGGTGGCAGAGTTTTTCTTCAAAGAGATATTCAGATTACATGGCTTACCTTGGAGCATTGTAAGTGATAGAGACAACAGGTTTATGAGTCACTTTTGTCAGGAGCTATTCAGGTTGTGTGCGACAAAGCTCACTCCGAGTACTAGCTACCACCCTCAGACAGATGGTCAAACAGAGATAGTAAACAAATGGGTGGAGGGATATCTCAAAAATTATATAGTAGGGCTATAGAGGGCATGGGTAAAGTGGGTTTATATCTATGAGTATTTCTACAATACCACTTATCACATGTCTATTCAGATGTCACCCTTTATGGCCCTGTATGGGTATGAGGCACCCAATTTTATGGATCTACTTTTGAGTGACAGTAGAGTGCCCAGTGCAGGTGATTTGTTATAGGAGAGTCAAGACCTTGTTAAGACTCTCAAGGATAATCTAACTAAGGCACAAAATCAGCAGAAGCAATATGCATATTAGAAGAGGACTGAGCGGACTTTTGAGGTTGGAGACATGGTGTATCTTATGTTGCAGCCTTACCATCAATCCACTCTTAAGAAGAGTGGTGCTAAGAAAATCAAGCCACGATACTATGGTCCATTTAGGATTATTAGGAAAGTGGGAGAGGTGGCTTATGAGTTAGACTTGCCGGTGGAGAGCAAGGTGCACAATGTTTTTCATGTGTCACGCCTCAAGAAGGCGCTAGGGCATCATATTGTGCCTTCTACACTACTACCACCCCTGGATGATGAGGGAAAACTTGTTTTGATACCAAAGGCTATCACTAATTTTAGAGAGAGGAACTTGAGGAGACGTACCATCCGAGAATATTTGGTGAAGTGGAAGGATTTACCGATAGAGGATGCTAGTTGGGAGAGCGAGGAGATTTTACAGCATCGAGAGTTGAGATTTCTTGAGGACAAGCAATTTCAGGGAGGGTGGACTATGATGTCCCCTTCTAACTAGAGACATCACTTTAGCTGGTGATTAGCCTATCAGAGACCCTCGTAGGCTAATAAGATTGGATAGAGGGTCACCTTGGTGTGGAGATCCTCCAAGGACCAGAGCAGAGTACTCTTCTGGGTCGCCAAAGTTTGTTTATGCTGAGTTTTGCTTTGAGTTTGGCTTGGTCTGGCTATTTTTAGCAGTTTTGGAGTTATAAAGATAGACCCCTACTATTTTTAGAAAAGGGGTATGGTCATATGCAGTTCTATCATGTTAGCTCCCAGTCCAAATGACATTCAAAACTGTTGAGTAATAATTGAGATATTAATAAACATTATTGGTTTTGAGCCTATATTGTTAAGTTATAATATATAACTTAAGTGAGGGTCATGATATCATAAAAGGGGCCATTGTTTCAATTAATTGTCAGTCCAAGCTTATGGAAAAATTAAAAGGGATTTTCTAAGTTTTAATGTAATAACATTTTTTATGTTATTATTATATCTTTTATCCCACATTGAGCGTGGAGACTCATTCTGGAGTTAAGAGGTCCTTATAAACAAACCTTTTCTTCCTTCAAGAGCAGGTTATGAGAATTTCTTAAAAACTTTGCCTTGTGAAATTTCTTGAAGTTGTGGCAATAAGGGTTTCTACAAGTTTGAGAAGAATTCAGCCTGTGGAGAACGTAGTATCTTCAGAGTTGATGCAATTTGAGGGTGTGAAATATCACTTGAATTTTGCCTGTGAGTTGGCTTCATTCTAGAGTCAATATTGTGTTTTAGTAGGAAAGAATTGGATGAATCTATTTACAGGTTGGAAGGGGTTATAACAGTAGCTACAATGCTATGAACAGTACATCGCTACAATGGATTAAAAATCAAAAATTTAATATTGCAGTTTTTGATAGGCGCTACCCAAGGAGGAAGCAACCAGCAGTGTGGTTGCGTATTGGAGACAAAAATCAGGTTTTTTTTCAACTTTTAATGATGATGTTTTTAATGTATTCTTCCAGCAATAAGTATTGTACATACATTAGGAGCCATCTGAATAAATGAATTTGATTAGCATTATAATCAGATTTGAGTTATAATTTTAGGTAAGATTAGTTTTCAATATTTGTATTTTCTTTTCATCAACTCAAAAACCCAAAAACAGCTTAAAACATTCAAAAACAAACACAAAACAATCATTACACCCAGGGAAACAAACAATGATCAGCGTAGAGCCTATTTGGGGTTCTTACATATCATCTGTTATAATTTCCTTATCATAACTTATTAACTCATTCCGCCTCCTCAATGGTAAGGGATTCTTAATTGTGGCATTATCTAGATCAGTTTGTGAATGAATCTCCAGATCCTCATTAACCTTTTCTTTACTTTCCAACTCTAGCTTAGAATTTATAGCTTTATACATATTCACCTATTTTTCACCTTTGATTGCATGCTTTATTATTGAATTGGATAGCATCTCTATGCCTCCTAAAACTTTGTCTCGATCTATCTATTGCTCCTATATGGTATTTTCAAGTCCATCTCTATTTATATCCTTATTGGCCTTATCAGCTTCCTTTTCCTTCTTTCCCTTATATTTTTTATGGATCTTGCCTTTCCCATCAGCTTTAGATTTACCTTTGGAGTCCACAACTATTATTGATTTAAGTCTACCTTCATTGTTTAAACTATTTTCCAATCTTTTACTAGTTGTATCTTCAATACAGAGAGATTCTTCTTGAGCATGATTATCTTTATTCATCAAAGGGGATCTCTACCCTTTGATATCCTTGATCCTTTTGTTTTTCATTATCCTCAACCAAGGAAATTTACTTCTGAAAACAAAAGTGAGAGGAAGGATCTTGGGCATAATTTTGTGAAGATCATCAAATTTTAAAATATCAACAATTTTTCCTTTATGTATTTGGAAGTTAATATCATATGATGTCTTGTTAGTGATAATTTTCTTTTGAAATTTGGTAGCATGATTAAAACTAGTGTTGATGAGAATTTTAACACTATAACAATAAAAGAAAGATGCATCAATTCATCTGATTTCACCTATAGTAGATCCTATGGAATTAATTATATCTACTTGACATAATTCTAGAGGTAGAGAAGGCATCATGAACCATGAGGGAATCATGCACTCTACTTTCTCTATATGAAAGTTAGGTGACCATTCTATGAATTTCACATAGTGACCTTTAAAAAAGCATTCAAAGAGTAAAATGAACTCTCTTCTGACACTCTTCTTCACATTTTAGAAATAAAATCCTATCCGAGTAGTGAAAAATATTACCTGGTCCTCATAGTTTTCCTCCAACCAATCAAATAGAAGAAGGACATCTTTCATGGGACCATTCCAAATTGCAAAAACTCCTCTCTTGACACATTCATCCTAGCTATCCTCAACTACTATGTCTAAAATCTTAATAGGGTTATCATAGATTTTGATTGGTAACAAGCTAGAGAATGTTTTTGGTATCGTAAGTAGAGATTTGTTTGCTTTCCAACGATGTGGGGGAATATAGGAAGATGGAGAAACTAGTTTAGATGAAGGCCTATCTAATTGCAGTGCTGGAGGAGAGTAGCTTAACAACTAGCAAAAATTAGGGTTTTCATATTTTGTGATATTAAAGATCTGAATTAGATTATCTAAGAGCTTGAAGGTGAAAAATGAGTTGAACGATGGGATTTCAAGTAAACCTATGAATGTGGGAGGAGCGTTCAAAATGGTTTCCCTACTAATGATATCATTTTGATGTGGCTGATGCCCTTCCATCCATAGCTAGTTGAAAGACTTGCCTACAAGTTCTTCAAATACCACAAATCTATTATCCATCACCACTACAAATTTGGCATCACAATTTTTTAGGGAATCCTTGTGGCATTGCCATTGATTTTTTCAGGACTGTCTTTCATTATGGCTTGGAAACCTCTTCTTTTTCCTTTGCAACTATTTTTGGCTTAGATTTCTCATGTGATTAAAGTAGATCGACATCTTTGTAAAAGAAGCAAAGAAAAATTTTTAATCATTTCGAAAAAAAATTGTAAGTTTCTTATTACATAACATTAATGTGATTAATAGATATTCTATGTTGAGATTCTAAATAATTAATTGATAATTAATCCTTTTGATATGGAGAGGTAGACATGGAGTTTTCTTTTACATACATGGAGGGTTTTTTTTTCTACAAGATGTTGTGGATAGATTTTGAGGAGCTTGAATGTAAATTATGGTGATTTTGAGTTTATTTCTAGTTCAAAATTAGTTGAGAAAACATTCAAAGAAATTTACTCATAAAAATATATTGATAGGACAAAAACTTCATTTGTGAGGAATACAAGTTGTAAATAGTTAAATAATATATTAATATGATAGAAACTTCATCAATCATTCATTTAGTTATTTGTTTGGGTGACTAATTATTAGTGACCAATTGTTTAGTCATTTAGTTGATCAATTATTTAGTCAATCATATTCTTTTTCTTGATGATCAAATTTTTCATTTATTTAGTCACTTATAATTATAAATTGTAAAATGCTCCTACATTTAACTAGTTTTAGTCATCTAGCTAAAAAATTCAGTCTTGTGACTAAAAGTTTTAGTCACATAGTCACTTATTTTCCACATTTCACTAATGTCATTTATGAAAACATATATATCTAAATTGATGATAGATTGTACACATGAAGACCCTATAGTCAAAGACATAAAATTGTCTAAGTGTTAGACAATTTTGACATCAGTACATAGATGGTTTATATATTGTGAAGTCTATAGTGACAATCGGCACATGAAAAATTGGGGACATGTAGTATAGATACAAATGACATGGCTAAGTGCAAAAATTAGTATGGGTAGTATGAAACAAGTTACATGTCAAACACTAGTAAGGGCAATGGACAGAGCATAATAGAGCACAACATGAATAGATGAATAAATGGTTAACACATTATTTTTGTTATCAAATAATTACTTAATTGTTTAGGGATGACATCCTAAATGTTAACCCTAAGTCAACATGAGCTAATATTTTTTATATAGTCAAATACATGTAAGCATCAAGTCAAGTGAACAAAGTTTTTAGAAAGAGAAAGGTATAAATAAGAAGTCATTATATGGTACTAAGGAAACTATGTATGTGACATATGAACTTATGTGAAATACCTATGATGCAAATTTTGATGTAAGATTAGAGACATGCAAAGTACATCAGGCAACATAAAAGAGGTTATTGTATCTATCTCATTTTGTTTAAGGCATTGAATTGTTTAATTGCATATTTGGGTAGTGGGCTCTTCTTGTATACATATGTAATTGTATTTCCAACTTTTAATAGTGTTGAAGAAAATCCTAACATGTTGATGCTTTTAAGAAGGCCTAGTTATCTAACAAGGACTGTGAAACTATATGTAATTCATAGACTCCTAACAAGGTCAATATCCTTAACCAAATTCTTTTCTTTAGTGGATAATTTAGTGGGTACAATCCCCACTGGGATTTTCCCTTGGCCAGGTTTTTTCCTAGTTAACAAAATATGACCTTTTATGAGTTCTCTTTGTGTATGGATTTATTTACAATTCAACATTGCAAATATACTTTCATATCCAAGTTATAAAATAATTAACAATATTTAGTTGTGGGCAAAATTTTGTAGAATATTGATTTACTACTCCTCCCCCCTCTTAGTTTTATATATTTCTAATAGTTTTGACATTATTAAATTTTCACATGTATTTTTTTACCATCAAATTCAAAGGGGGAGAATGTTGATCATCTTTCTTCTTTTTGGATGATCCTCTCATTTACACATCAACTTAGCACTTCTGCTACTAGATTGCATGTTGAAGCTCTGCTCAATTATCCTCTAGCTATAACCTTTCACTTCAACTTGATCAACAATAATGAACATCTTATTCATCCCTTAAATAGACAAAAAAAATTCCACTTCACCATATTCTTATATTTTGTGACAATCAAAATTATTTGATCTTTGTGTAGCTTAGATTCATTGAATCTAGACAATCACATATCACACCTTCACCTTGAACTTTGTGCTTTAATTAAAACAATTAAATATCCTTTATCAAATATTTTAAGAATTTTTCGAGTTGTAGATCTCTGAACTAAATCCATCCTTATCTTTGAAACTTCTTGATCAATCTTTATTTCATCAAATGTTGACGTTCAATTTGAATCTTCTATAAATTTTGTTCTTATTTTTCTTTCTTAGTTTACATTACATCTACAAATACTAAGCTCAATTAATAGTATTCTTTATCAATTAATACTACTCATTCTTTACTTCCATATCATGTGCTTGGTTACAACTGTAGTATCTTGGTTACTATTAGGTTATTCATTTAATCAAGATTGCAACACTTAATCAAATCATGTAAAAAATATAAATAAACAATGTATTATCATAGTCTAATTCATGACTTCATCACTTCTTTATGCTTCATGACTTCTTGACTTTCTTATACAAGATCACAACTCTTAATCAAATCATGTAAAAAATCAAATAAATAATGTGTTATCAGAGTCTGATTCATCAAGTGACCATTTAAAACCATATATTTATCAGTAATTGCTTCATTATCATACTTTTTCAAATCTACTTCATCAATCTAATGATATGGTACTCTACTAAATTCGCATAATGTCTAACTAATTAAGGGTTGATATCAATGACAAAAAACTAACTGATATGACTCTTTCACATACATTATTAGTTAGGGATAACACACTCACCAACCACCCCATTAGAGTATACAGATATAGAAGAGGACACAAAGATAGAAGAACAAAAGTTTATATTGATTTTAATGTAGGTATGTTGAGATAATCCACAGTGTAATGTATTAGGCATGAGGCATACCTAGTTACAATTGTTGGAAATATAAGAGGAGTTATTGATTTATGATGCAACTATATTACTAATTTTAGATCTCAATTTTGATCGAATGTATCTTTGCATCTCCTCAAGGGTATTATACTTATCCTTTTAATTCACTTCCTTTAAGAATCTTCTATTTTTCCATACACTTTGCACGCATTCAATCCTCAACTTGACATTATAATTATATCATATCCATTTTCAAGTCAACTTGAATAAAACTTAGAATAACTAATATTCATCTCCCTAGTTGGCTAGAACCAACAAAAAAATCCATTAAACACAATATGCCAAAACAAGAAATCCTTCATTCGTTGACCCAACTTGGTGGACACTAACAATGAAAATATTTTCATGTATTAACCAAGTGAACTTGGTTAACACTGCATGTTTACAAACTTCCTTTGGTAACCGAGTGAGCTTGGTTAACATTGGTTTCATCCAACTTTTCTTTGTTACTCAAGTGAGCTCGATTAATACTCAACTTCTTCAAACTTTTCTTTGACACCCAAGTGAACTCAGTAGAGACTATCTTCCGAACTTGGCAAATACTGGAATGCTCGGTAGACATAGGAAATTATCTTAATTACCCAAGTGATCTTGACATAAATTGAGTAGTAAAGGTTTGAAATTTTGTGTAACATCCAAAACAATACATAATTAACCAATTTCTTTCAACAATCTCCCTCTTCAACATTGATGATAGCACAATATGTCATAATATAATAAAAAATTTAAAGGAAAAATAAAGTTAGGATGATATCCTTAATTTCATTCTAATTCTCATCCATGAGAACCCACTCTATCAATGTGAACTCCCTTTGACTTTAGTTTTACCCTTTGTTAGTAAATAATCTCTATTTACTCTATCTTCAACATCTTCTTCTGATAGCAAACTCTCCCTCTTTGATATCAGCTCTAAATATTTTAGACGAGTTCTTCCTTTTTGACTTCTCCAAAAAAAATTTGTGTGATATGAAAAACTCTCCCTCTTTGACATCTAAATATGAAATGAATATCAATGTACCTTATGTACTAATTCATATGCAATCTTCCCTTTTATTACTTCATCAACTTGATTGATATGCAACATGCACTAGTTGATGCATCACTAAACTTTATTTAGTGAGCTTCAGATAGTGTAATAATCCCTAACTTACCTCTTAGATAAAATAATGCATCCTTAGGTAATGACTTAGTGAATATATCTACAATTTGTTGTTTAGTATTCATATATTCCAATCTTACCTATTTATCTTGCACCAATTGTCTCAAAAAATGATATTTTATTGGAATGTGCTTGGTCTTGGTATGCATCATAATATTATTTGATATATTAATTGCATTGGTGTTATCATAGAAGATAATCACTAGATCCTTGATCTCTACCTTCATACCTACCATCAATTTCTTGAACCAAACAATATTAGAACAATTAACTACTACTACAACATATTATACCTCTACTATAGATTGAGAAATGCAATTCTACTTCTTACTTATCCAAGACACTAGTCTTTTACCAAGAAATAATGCTCCACCACTAGCGTTGTTCCTTTCATCAACACTTCATTCCCACTCAACACTAGTAAAGGCTTTCAAACCTAAATTACCTCCTTTCTTGTACCATAATCCATACTCTTCAGTACCCTTTAAATACCTCATAAATCTTTGTATTTCCATCATATGATTTTCTTTAGGATTAGCTAAAAATCTTGCCACCATACCAACTGCTAATGCAATATTAAGCCTTGTATGCACTAATATTGTAGTTTTCCAATCCTTGATTTGTATGTGGTCTTATCTACTTCCTTGGAATCATCATCTTTGGAAATCTTATGTCTAGTAGACATAGGTGTTCCAATTGGTTTTGAATCTTCCATTCCAAACTTCTATAGTATCTCCTTCATATATTTAGATTGAGTAATGTAGATACCATCTTTCTTCTATTGAATCTAGAATTCAACAAAAAAATTTATCTCTCGAAACATGGACATCTCAAATTACTTACTCATTTTTTCTAAAAAATATTTGTACAAGTCATCATTTCTAGTACACAATGTATCATCCACAAAGATCTCTGCCAACACAATCTTCTTGTCTAGTTCTTCTTTTATGTATAGTATACTATTATCATTTGTCCTTTCTAAATAACTCATGATCAAATAGTTATGAACTCTTTCATACCAAGCTCTAGGAGCTTGCTTGAGACCATACAATGCTTTGTGAAATTTACAAACCATATCCTTTTTGCTGAAATCTACAAAACCTTCTAGTTGTTCTATATAAACTTCTTCTAGAATTCCATTCAAGAATTCACATCTATTTGATAAACTTTAAATCCTTTAGTTTGGTCCACATGTCATGAGTAGTATCAGATCCTTTGACCTCACCAAATTCAACATAGTTAAGATCCGATGCAATGCTAATCATCATAATGCTATCACTTTTCTTTTCAGTAATCTCCTCCATAGTCAATGTTCTAGTTCGAGGCTTGTAAGAATTGTCCAAATATTTCAAACCTAAATCACTGATGGTTTCCAATTGCAACTTCATAAGTTCCTTCCATGCTTCAAAGTTATCTCTACTCAACTTGGGAATCTCTCTTCTATAAGAAATCCTACTTTTTAAGATTAGGTCATTTAAACCTTCTCTGCAAGCACCAAGAGCTTTGATACCAATTGTTGGAAATATAAGAGGAGTAACTAATTTATGATGTAACTATATTGCTGATTTGGTATCTCAATTTTGGCTCAAATACTTGATCCTTTATCATTGAATGTATCTTTGCAACCCCTCAAGGATATTTTTCTTATCCTTCTAATTTTGTTCTTCTAACCATTTTCTATTCTTGCAAACACTTTACACACATTCAATGCTCAAATTGACCTTATACTTATATCATATCCATTGTCAAGTCAACTTGAATAAAACTTAGAATAGTTAATATTCATCTCCTTAGTTGGCTAGAACCAACAAAAAAATCCATTAAACTCAATATGCCAAAATAAGAAAATCCTTCATTAGCCAACCCTGCTCGGTAGACACTAACACTAAAAATATTTTTCCTATGATAACCAAGTGAACTTGTCTAGCTCTACATCTTCACAAACTTCCTTTGGTAACCAAGTGAGCTTAGTTAACACTAATTCCATCTCGCTTTCCTTTGTTGCCCAAGTGAGCTTGGTTAACACTCAACTTCAATGAACTTTTCTTCAATGCCCAAGTGAACTCATTAGACACTGTCTTCTAAACTTGGAAAATACTAGAATGGTGAGCATACACAAGAAACTATCTTCATTACCCTAGTGAACTTGGCATACACTGACTAGTAAAGATATGACATTTTTTTTAACATCAAAGATAATGTACAATTAGCCAATGTTTTTCAACAACAACCATATACAACTAAATTACAATTAGTAAGCTTACAAGATTAGGATAACATAGCCAAATTTATATTATCCTTCTTTTATTTACTTGATTTCTACTTACTCTAATCATAGATATTAAATATATAGACATCAAGACCTTAAGTCAACCTAATAGGTGCATTTATTACAAAATACACATCCTACCCCAAAGGGAAAATCAGAGACCAAACACGTAAGATAACTAACATTATCAGGATCTAAGATAGGTCCACATCTGATCCAAGAAGATATCTAGAAGACCATAAAATGCCTTAAAATCACAAAAACCTCAGATAACTATTAGTTCATGTAATTTTGTGATAGTCACCTTGTTTTGGTTTCTATGTTCTTTGGTACTATTGCCTTTATTTTGACCTTTAGTCCAGATTTTCCTAACTACATGCTCTATGAAGTTTCCCTAAAGTCACATCGTCCCATTATCATTTGTTGGTCAAAGCCTTTTTTTGGTTAGTTTAGTACCATTCGAACTCTTAGAACCTTTGAACCTTTTTTACTCTTGAACCTCTTTGAACTTTTGAACCCATATGATCCTTCTAAACCACTTCGAACTTAGTTCAAATTGGTTTGAAATGGACTAACACTTGAAGAGATTTCCTCTCAAAGGAAAGAGGTGTGACCTGGTAAAAATATGTAGGAATTCTAAAGGAAGATGAACCTCATGAACATCAAGGTGATATCCAATATGTATCTTAATGACACAAGAAAGTAGAAATGGCAATAGGTGGAATAACGATGAGTAAAGTAATTGCAATAGGTTTTGGGTTTTATGAAATCATTAAATGAAAAGTACTTGTAAACCAAGCCTAAGGAAATCAATAAAGGAAATCACATGTCAACATAGTGATGAGGTGGTAAAAAGAAAGAAACATGAAAAGTTCTACATTTATAGAAATTAAAGTTAATGATCTTGTCATAATTATCTTCCAGATATGTGATTTTTTCTAAACCCTAACTATTTGGGTTATTTTTTTGGAATTTTACAATGGGAAATTAAACTCTAAGAGGAGAGGGGAGGGTGGTGAATTAGTCCTTCTACACTTTAACCATAAAAATATTCACCACACATCCATCTCAAAATTTTTAGGTAATTGAAATTGCTAGCTAAACATATTAATCCATAGTATGAAAGAAAATAACACATATGACACAAGATATTTGGTTACCCAAAAACCCTCCAATGAGAAGGTAAAACTATGGTGGGAATGACACCGAGAAATATTCACTACTGTAGTTGTAATGTCTAGCCAATTAAGGTTACAATAAATTTGATCATAAAATATGATATACACCATGAAAGGTCTTTCCTATTAAAGGCTTACAAAGACTGTTAGGTCTCACCCTGTTAAAGGATTTCAACACCCTACTAAAAATGTGCCTTGTTAGAGGACTTTAACTTATAATAAAGTAAGTACTAGGTTAAGAGATTTATAAAAATGTCTTCTAGAACTTTAAACCTATTAGGGCTACTTTGTTAAGAGCTTTTACTAATTCACCTATTAGAATGTCTTAGCCTTGATCCTAAGGTTAGCACTAGTTTACTAGATATCAAATCTTCTCTTTACTAGTGTATAATTGATCCTCTTGATCACATGTATCACTTTTTTTCTCTTCTCTAATCTCCTATGTTCTTGCTAACTAATTTTGCAATACAATCCTTTCACATCTCCTTAGTCACCATGAATGCTCTATCTCTACTTGAAAACCTTTTCCTTTACGTGCTTTACTATTTAGGGTATGCCTTCTTTAAAAAGATTTAGGTGACCTAAGGTTAGGTAGGAATCAATGATACATTCTTCAATCTGATTGGTTGCATGTACTGCATAGGGATTCATAATATACCAAGTAGTATATATCTTCTAGAATTAGAAAAAATCCTTAAGTTGTCCCAAAAAATATTTACATGGGAGTTTGTGCTAATAAAAACAACTATGTCCAGAACTATATAGTCAATACTTCAAGCCTCTGATGCTCAACATCCATTATATCTTCAATTCTATAACTCATTCTCTAAATGACTTAGCATCTACTGTTCACTCGACATCTAAATCAATCGCCATGCACCACTATAGTAATTTATCACTAACTACTTGCTTGGAAAATATTGGTGCTCAACACATATTGTGTATTACATTCGACATGCATTATTTGTCAACTTATGCTCGACATATGTACTTGCTTGACATACATTTTATAAATATGACTAAGTATGTAATCACTCATATGTCAATACCAATATGAGGTTAACAATTTCCCCCTTTAACATGAGTGGAAACAACACTTTTTCATGCATATATAACCTTAACCTATGAGCATAACTCAAATAATCTATATTCTTTACTTGACTTGTATGCAAATTTTCTAATTTTCAATTTTTTTGCAAAATCTTATGACTGTTCACTCATACCAAAAAACTTCACAACTCCCCTCAAGCTAATTATTCTATGTTGTATCTAAATCTACTACTCATGCTAAGTAGATTTGTTGAACTACTCTCATCATCTATTTATGCATTTACTCCCCCTTTATGTATGCTCTCTGTATCTATCTCACTTTTTCTTTTCTTCAATATTCCCCTTTTTTGACACTAATGCCATTGGTGGTACATGAATAGTGTGTTTGTCCAAAAAGAATTTATGGACATCTAGTATAATTTTGAATGTTGCATCCCAATTGTTGTACGCTACCTCTAGAGATTGAAATTGAACATCTATCTTGGAAGCAAGGTCTACTAAGTCTTCATGAGTAGGAAGAGGACAATATTTTTTCATAAATTTTTTTGAAAAAGTTAGTTCCTTGTGTAACACTTCCATGTGTGGGGTCAACATGGATTGATTTTGATCAAGCTAGCCCAAATGTTAACATCTTGTCCATGTAATGTGCCTAGCTAAACCTGAGTTGATGGTAGTCATAGAAAATGTGATTGTGTTTGACTAGGTGATAATTTTAAGGCTTTATGTATAATGTTCACATCTCCCTCCATTTCATCAACATGTCTCTTTACTTCTTGTGTGAGAAGATGCACATCATAGTGTTTGAATTACAATAGGAAAGGTAAACTTCTGAGAGGTGGCGGCGGGTGGGGGGGTGTGAATTTTTAGTTAAAACTTATACCCATAAAACTTTCATGACACATTCATCTCATACATTCATTGTATATCTTGAAATAACATGCAAAGAACATCCATCTAAATCATGTAAGAAAGTAAACATTCACACACATAACACCAGGTATGATTACCCAAAAACCCTCCAAGTGAGAAGGTATAATTTGGGTGGGGATGAAACTCACAAATTTTGACTACTATAGTAATAAAGTGTATCTAATTGAGGTTACAATGTTTTCATCATGAGTCATGATCTACCCTATGAAAGTTCTAGCCTATTAAAGGCTTACAAATAATGTTAGGTCTCACCTTGTTAGATGCTTTCAACACCCTATTAGAAGTGTGCCCTACTAAAGGACTTTAACTCACAACTAAGTAAGCACCCTATTAAAGGATTTCATATAGCTTGTTAGGACTACTTTGTTAAGATATTTTGACTAAAATCACCTGTTAGAATGTCTTATCTTTGATCCTATGATTAGCACTTGATTGCTTGATAATATATCACCTCTAAACAATGTCTTATTGATCCTTCTTAATATGATGTCTCTTTGTTGTATACTCTTCTCTTTCCTCTATTATACTCTAACTAGTTTTGCAATGTACTTTCACTTCATAACTTCTAAGCCACTATGAGTGATTTGTTTGTGCATGAAAAATTCTCTCTGAACTCCTTTAATTCCTTAGATACTCATAGAGAGTTTAGGGTTTCTTCCTTCTTAAGAAGGCTTGGTGACCTAGGGTTAGGTATGAATCTATGGCTAAGATTCATCCATTTTTCCACTTAAACCTTCCCATTTTCTATTTGGCTACATGTAATTGCATTGGGAATCCAACTTAAGATTCATCCTTATTGCCAAAATATCATAATTCATCCTTAAGTGAACTCAAAAATAGTTTACATAGTTGTTTGTACCATTACAAACAAATATGTCAAAACTATCTCATTCGACACCTAAAGTCTCTAATGCTTGACACTTGAATCATTCAATATTCACTATTAACACAACATCCACTATTCACTTGACATCCATTATTCACTCAACATGGTCTATGTTTTACTCGACATATGTTACTTGTTTGATATGAACTAAGTAAATAACTTAAGTGTGTTGACACTCACTTGTAAAAACCAATCTAAGATCAGCAATCTCCCCCTTTGACATCAATGTCAAAAAAACTTGAGTAAATAATAATATCTTTAATCTCATGAGCATAACATATCTATAGCTTGGCTTATATACAAAAACTTCAAAAATTTCAAACTTTTGTAACAAATTGCATACCTCAAAATTTGATAACTCCCCCTGAGTTGATATGTCTATTCTATAACCAACATTTTTTACTCTTACTGAGTAAATGTGTCTCTGCTAATACACTATGACTTCATGCACTATTTTTCTGATACTTTGATGGTTGCTCTCCCTTTTCTCTCTTATTTTACCCCCCCCAAAAATATGTCTTCCCCTTTATCTTATTCTACTCCATTTTGGAAATTTATGTCAATGGGCTATACACTTATTGTGTGTTTGTCCAAAAAAGATTTGTGGACCTATAACATTATCCTAAGAGCTGCATCTCAATTCTCACATGCTACATCCAATGACTTTACTTGGATAACTAGCTCAATAACAAGGTGGAATAGACCATTTGAAGGTAGAAAGATTTAGGTCTTTCTTCATTAAAGTTTTAGCATAGCCTCATTCCTGGTGCAAAATTTCCATATGGGGGGTTACAGTTTCCTATATGTTAGTTAGTTTGGCCCTTATGTTGGCCTCATCTGCTATCAATACAACTAACTGACTCTAGGTTGATTGAATTTCTTTTCACTTTGAGCTAGGTTTAGAGGTAGCTTAGTACCTAATTTATTGATGTGTCTCTCCAGGCTCAAAATGTGACTTCTGGTCTCTTCGATGAAGAGTGTTGGATTGCACACTTTGGTACTATGAGAATATGTTCTCAAGTACCTTCTTTACATCCTCAACCTTAGTTGCCAATGCAACTTGTTTTAGTTCTATATCACCAAATATTTTCTCATTGACTTTGTTTTGGAATTTCTTTTCTAACCACTCTAATAATTTGGCATTAGTATCAAGGTATTCATTACTAACCTTCTCCACTATGTCTATAAGCTTTTCCATTAGTGGCTTGATATCATCTGGAGTTGGAAGACTTTTTGGGATTAAACCTCAAACAAAAATAACAATTGCATGTAAATATAACCAATATCAAAAAATAATAGATCACACAGAAAAGAAAACAAGACACCAAGATTTAACATGGTTCATCGAATCCATAGGCTACATCCACCAAATAGAAAGTCCAATATTATTATGATCTAGCTATTACAACTTGATTATAATCCATAATCCCTTGAAACTCAATACCACCACAAGAACCAATTTTTGCATCACTCACAATGAAATAATCCCTAACCCTAATCCCTTTTATACAAGTATTTTTGCCACTTTAGGGTTACAACATGTCGGCCATAAATTGGTGAATACTAGCCCAAACTTTAGTGGTGAATTAGTGAATAGTACCAAAAAAATTATGAATTGTGTACATTAATTCCCTTATCAGTCACCACAATCTACCAATCTCCCACTTGGGGACTGATTAGACTCCACACGAGACAAAAATCTCCCACTTGAAGATGGATTCTATAGCAATACCACCACCACATCGGGCTCCCATTGGATCAAATCACCTTGGACTATGTTATTCTTTTATTCATGTTCTATTGAGAAGACCAACCAAAGCTACAAAGAAATTCAACTTCTCTCTTTTCACTACCTTTGTAAACATATCCACTAGATTGTCATATGTATGTATCTTTTCTAGCTTTAATTGTCCATCATCCAAAATTGATCAAATGAAATGGTATTGCAACTGAATGTGTTTAGTATTAGAATGCAGAGCTAAATTCTGTGCAAGATGAATGGCACTCTGACTATCCATAAAAAAATAATTATCTATTTGAGGTGTCCTAATTCTTCCAAGAAGAATTGAAGTCACATCATCTCCTTGGCTACCTCTATAGTAGCAACATACTCTACCTTTGTAGTGGATAAAGTATTAACCTTCTATAACCTAGAAACCTATTTCACTACTACCCCACCAATAGTAAACACATAACCTATAGTATTCCACCTAGTATCAATATCTCCTACCAAATCTGAGTCAACATTGCCCTATAATTTAGTAGTAGAGCCCCCAAAGTATAAACACTTACTGGATGTTCCTCTCAAATATCTAACAATCCATTTTATTGCATTCCAATGCTCAATTCTTGGATGACTCATATATCTACTAATCACTCCCACTACATGTACAATATCAGGCCTTGTACATAACATAGCATACATCAAGCTTCCTATAGCTGGAGCATAGGGTACCATGGACATCTTATCCTCCTCTTCTTGTGTCTTAGGACACATCTCTTTACTCAACTTCAAATGACTAGGTAAAGGTGTGCTGAAAGCTTTAACATTCTTTAGAGAGAAATGTTGCAACACCTTCTCAACATAATCAGCCTGAGATAAATTCAATTTTCAATTCTTCCTATCTCTACAAATCTTCATACCAAGGATTTCTTTTGCTGCCCCAAAATCCTTCATAGAAAATGCATGTGCTAATTGGTGTTTCAGCCCCTTAATGTGATCCATGTTAGACCTAGCTGCAAGCATATCATGAACATATAAACATAAAATAATGTAGCTATCATCATCCAACCTCTTAAAATAAATACAATGATCTAAATGACACTAGCTATGTCCATGTTCATGCATAAAACTATCAAATTTTAGATATCATTGCCGAGATGCTTGCTTCAAGCCATATAAAATTTTCTCCAATCTACACACTAAGTTCTCCTTACCTTTGACCTCAAATCCATGTGGTTGTGCCATATATCTCTTTTCATCCAAATCACCATGAAGGAAGGTTGTTCTAACACCAAGTTTCTCTAAATGAAAATCTTTAGTAGCCACAATACTTAAAACAATGTGAATATAAGTCATCTTAATAGTAGGAGAAAATATCTCATAAAAAAAAATACCCTTTTTCTATGCAAATTCTTTTACTACTACCATAGCTTTAAATATTTTCTATCCTCCATCCTCTTCTTTTAACCTATAAACCCATTTATTCTATAAAGCCCTTTTACCTATAGGTAACTTGCATAAATCCTAAGTCTTATTTTTTAGCAAAGAGTCCATTTCATTTTTCACGGGAGACTCCCACTAGATCTTAGTATCCACCTACACAGCTTCATCATAACAATCAGGTTTGCCAACATCTGTTAGTAAAATAGAATACTAAGAAGGAGAAAATCTTTTTGGAGGTCTAATTAGCCTTGTCAATCATCTAACATTCATTGGTGTGGGTGGTATTTTTTGTTACGGTTGTCACACATCATGAGGAATTATTGGAACATCATCTTTTGAAGTATCATCCAGTACTACATAATCATCTTCTTTCTTCTCATGTTGCTGAAATAGATCTTTGTACAACACTTTCTCATTGTATATGACATCCCTGCTTCTTACAATTTTATGATTTTTAAAATCCCAAAACCTATAACCAAATTCATCAATGCCATATCCAACAAATGCACATTTCTTTGACTTAGCTTCCAGCTTGGTTCTATTTTTAGAATCTATATGAGCAAAAGCTTTATAATCGAAGGTCTTGAGAAAAGAATAACTCACCTTCTTACTAGTCCATGCTTCCTCTAAAATAACATAACCCAAAGGAGTAGAGGGACCTCCATTAATCAAGTATATAGTAGTATTGATAGCCTCTACCCACATGTGTAAGGGCAATCCCACATGCAACCTCATGCTCCTGGCACACTCCATTATAGTCATGTTCATGCATTCAGCCACTCCATTTTACTATGGAATCCTTGGAATATTTTTCTCTTTACAAATACCATTAGTGGAGCAATAATATTCAAATTCATGACTACAATACTCACCACCATTATCACATCTAAGATATTTTAATTTCTTACCAGTCTCATTTTCAACTAAGCATTTCCATTTCTTAAAAGTTTGAAATACATTAGATTTCTATCTAAGGAAATAAACCCATTCTTTTCTAGTTGCATCACCAATAATAGTGACATAATAATGAGAGCCACCAAGGGAAGATACCTAGGCTGGTCCCCGTACATTTTCATGCACAAGCTCTAATTTCTCTCTTTTATTTTCCTTCCCAGTCTTCCTAAAACTCACTCTCTCTTTTTTTCCATACGCACAACTTTTACAGAAATCCATATTAACACATTTTAGACCTAGTAAAAATTTCTTTAAATGAAGTACTTTTATACCTTTCTCACTCATGTGCCCAAGTCTGTTGTGCCATAGTGTTGTATTAGAATCTACAACAGCTATTTGTTCTCACTACTCAACTACAACAACTATTCCTTAACATTCATTTTTCTTTAAAAAAATTAAAGTAGAAGGAAAAATATGACTCATACAAAGATATAAGGTGCCTGCTTTGACACCTTTCGCTATTACAAGGGAACCTTTTGAAACCTTCAAATTTTTATCATTAAAAGTAACTACACAAACCTCATCACCGAGTTGCCCTACTAAAATTAAATTCCTACTCAGCCTTGGAACATATCTTACCTCACGTAGTGGCCAATGATTCCCATTCTACAACATAATTTTAACTTTTCCCTTTCCAACAATCTAACAAGGTTCATTATCCCCCAAATAAACAAGCCCAAAATCCCCTTGGACATAGTCAATGAAATAACCTCTTTGAGGTGTAGCATGAAATGAAGCACTAGAATCCTAAACCCATGAATCATCAACACTTTCTAAATATAGAAGCAAAGCATCCTCTTCAGATTTGTTACTTACCACATTTGCCTAGTTGTCTCCATCTAGTTTATCTCCTTCATTTTTCTTTCAACTCCAACAATCTTTCGTTTTATGCCCTAGTTTTTGACCTTACCATCAATTTTTCAGTCCTCTTGATTAAGACCTCATCCCTTTTGACTTTCCTCTTGATTTTCCATGATTTTTAGACTTATTTCCTCTCTCAATCATTCTACTTCAACTTTGTGCATTCAAAGCACTTCTAGGTGTAGATTTTCCTTAAGATTTCCTTCAAGTTTCCTCACTCAAAATAACATTGATGACATCATCATATTTTAGAGTACTAGATCTAGGAACAAAATTACTCGCAACCATTACCAAGTTATTCTAGCTTTTAGGAAAATAACACAAAATCAAGAGAGCCCTAATTTCTTCATCCAAATTGATACACACAGAAGATAAGTAACTAGTAATAGTATTAAAATCATTTGAAAGATCTACAACAGATCCACCTTTTTCCATTTTCATATTAAATGAATTCTTCATAAGAAATACCTTGTTTGAAGTAGAGGGCTTTTCATATAATTTCACTAGGGGTTGCATCAAATCTTTTGGTGTCTTCATTTTTTTAATGTTAAATGTCACTGATGGTGCTAGGAATAATTGAATGCTTCCAAGTGCCTTTCTATCTAAAATCTCCTAGTCCTCATCTAACATACTTTCTTATTTTTTGAATTTTCCTTCCAATGGCTTCCATAAATCCTTTTGATAAAGATAGTCTTCCATTTGCATCTTCCATAACTGAAAGTTCTACCCATTAAACTTTTCAAACCTCAGCCTACCCTCATCTTCCATTTCTCCCACTCAACTATGAGACTTTCTTACAGAGGATAACTAAAAAACAACCTTTCTTTGATACCACTTGTTAGGATTAAACCTTAGATAGAAATAAAAATTACATGCAAATATAACCAATATCAAAAAATAATAGATCACACATAAAAGAACACAAGACACTAAGATTTAATGTGTTTCATCCAATCCCTAGGCTACTTCCACCAAACAACAAGTCCAATATTATTATGATCTAGTTATTATAACTTGATTACAATTTGTAATTCCTTATAGTTCAATACTACCACAAGAACTAATTTTTTCATCACTCACAATGGAATAATCCCTAACCCTAAGAACTTTTATACAAGTATTTTTGCCACTTTAGGGTTACAACATGTTGGCCATAAATTGGTGAATACTAGCCCAAACTTTGGTGATGAAATTGGTGAATAGTACCAAAAATTGTACGAGGTATGTACAATTATTCCTTGATCAATAACCACAAACTAACAAGACTAAATCCATCTAAAAAGATGTATTTGATATCTATAGGGCCTACTTCTTCCTATGCTCACTTCTAAGAATTTCCTAGTGCTTTTTCCTTGCTAGGGCCTACTGCAATATACCTATTTGTTCTATAGTCATTGTATCACAATCGTACTTAGAAAAAATGATTTCTTCATCAAGGCTCACATCTCCATATTGAATTACTTCTTCTACCTTTGATGAACTTTATCTTAGCACTGAGATCTACAATGGAGTAGCATCTATGCTCAACTTTTGAAGAGTACGACTTGATTGAGTGGCAGATACTAGTAAGGTTAAAGGGGCTTAGATGGAAGTTTGCTTCTTCAGTTGTGGTGTCATCTTACTATCTTTAGGCTTACCCTATTTTGGCACAATGACTTGACCTACACTTGATCTTGTGCTATAGGTGCAAATAAATCTATCTAACCTATTTGTTGCTATCTAGCAGTGGTGGCTTGTGCTTCTATTGTAACCTTCTCAATAGTATCAATCTTGGCAATTGTATCAACCTTGTTAGATGTATCTTCTGGCATTTGGACCAAATGTTGTACATTAATGACTAGAGAAATGGTAGAAGGTGGTTCTTGTGGCTTCACCTTTTCCTTGGTAGTATCAGTCACTAACTTATGTAGATCATTGACACTGACCAAAAAATAATTAGCACAAAGTTTGTCCTGTAGTGTAGACTGATCTAATATCTTCTTGAAATCATCTTTAGTAAGGGGATTGATGTTCTAAGTTGATAGATCAAAAATGTCCTTGACAGTTATTGTTTTAGTAGTCTCACTTGTGAGATGTGGAGGACTAACACTCGACAATTATGTGTCTTGCACACTCTATTCTTCAGTCTTCTCTAGCTTAGTTGTTTCCTTGTCATCTACTTCCATTGTTGTTCCTCCTCCAATAGTGTTGTCTTTGTCATCATCCTTTATTTCAATGGGTTCTTGCTCACCTTGCTTTGTTGTAGTCAACCAATAAGTTACTTTCCACATCTAAGTGGATTTCTTAACAACATCCTCAATATTTTTTTTCAAAATGCTAAAGTCTCTATATTTAGGTACAAACCTAACTACATATTTCTTTATAGCTTTATAAATTTGTGCCTTTGTTAGTTCTAGGATCACTTGGGCTAGAGATGTTTCTCTAATTTGTTTCTCCAAGTCTAGACAATAATTTTGTTTCTACTCAACTCTTTCATATATACTCTTTTGTATAGAGTTGGAAATCTCTAGTGGAGTTGTCTTGAATTTTTCCATCATGGCATATATGACCTCCTCCACTTGGTTTTTCTCTACTTTACCCAATTTATCAAAATCTACATGTGAAAACCTTGATAAGTCTGCACTATTCGTAACATTTTCACATAAATTTTCTAAGTCTGAAAGAGAATTAGGACTCACCACCTTAAATTGGTTGTTTTCATCTAATTCTTTTTTCTCTTCATCAGAATTAACTTGTGCTACATACTTCCTTCTTTTCCTTTTCTACTCTTGACCTCCTCAGTCTACTGGTTTGGTCTTTTCCTTGGCTTTTTAAGCTATTGCACATTGACTAGCTCTTGTAGTATGTGTAGTAGGCTTGGATTGACATGGTTTTACAATTTTCTTGACCCTTGCCATAGGTTGTGTCTTGGCCTTCCTCTTCTTTGTATTCGCAAGAGTAGGTGCTTCCTTAGCTTCTTCTCCCTCATCACCTTTAGTCTCCTCCTCTTCTTAGTCTTCTCCCATACCTTGAATTAATGCAAGAGGGGCTTGTGCTTAGGAATATTTTTCCTCTTCCTCTTTCTCCTACTTAGCACCCTCATGAAATTTGGCCTTATGTTTCTTCACTAGCCTATCCCTCTTCTTGATAACTAAACTAGTCTTTAGTTCCATGGTGATTTTGGACTTTTCCAATTCATAATTTTCAAATAACTTTGTACTTTTATATACCTCCTCTACTAGTAAAGCTATTATAGTTACAGAGGCTTCATCCACATTTATTTCATAACCTAAGGGTCTTAACCATCTCACCCTTGGCGTAGTAGCTTGTACAAATGTATAATCAACAACCACAAGAAAACATACATCATCTTAGTATTTATCAACTAAGGATACTGGTATTCTCAATCTTTCCTTCAATGACTTCTTGAAGTCTTCAAAATAACGTGTCATAGAGGATTAAAAATTCTCTACTAATTGCTCAATAAACTCACCAATTTGTACTACAACTGATCTATTAGTTTTCCATCCCACAGTGCCAAATGAAGGGAATGTGTTTTGCACATAAAAGAATATGCATATTATTGGTGAACAAATTGTCCTTTCAACTATTTAGCAAATTCACTTTATGCCCAAGGTGTAAAAATTACAAAATGTCCATAATAGTTGAGAAAATCTCATGTTATTTTATTTTCTCTCTAAATTTTAAAGGTATAGCTCCCTTATGAAATTTGTAATGAATTCAAAATTATCATTGCACTTTTATGAGAAAGCATGTAAGGATTTCTCACTTACTCTTCGATAGTGAGGTAAGAATCAATACAAACAAAAAAAATAAACATTCATGGAACCATACTTCCACAAAATATCTACTTCAAAAGAATTAATAACACCATAAACTGATATCAATCATTCAAACACCTTAATTTAAATGAACTTATAATAAGAAACTCAATAAAATATCTCAAACCAATAAACTAGATTTCACAAAGTAATAGTGATTCAATACTTCGAACACCAAGTTTCCCAAGCCAAATTCAAGATCACACACACACACACACACACACACACACACACACACACACACACACACACACACACATGTTAAACCTTCTTTATGCACACAATCATTCAAAAAGAAAAACATCCATATACTATCCTTTGATTACTATCTTTCAAGCATCTACTTATCAAAAATTTTAACTATCTATTTCTAACTTTAATTAGTTCAATGCCCCGTCATTTATAGGTCCATTACAAAATACGAGAGGCCTCCATCAAAACCTGACCATTTTAGTTAAAACAAGAAATAATTATGAACAAGAAAGAAATTATGAAACATCTGTCAAAATGTAACTGAAGCAACTATCCTATTCAAGCCTTAATGGCAGTCTTCTCTTCTTCACCCATAGTCTGATACACCAACTTCAAGCTGTAGAAAGTGTTCATGAACTCTTGAATCACATGAAAATGTGGATTTTTCAAACTCAACAACCTAGCCCTACACTTGTCCTTTTCCATTTGAACTCCTTTATCATCAAGCTTTGATGCGGCATGAGGTCCTTGCTAAGATGTAACATTGACTCAATGTTCGCCAACGTAGTGAAGTCATTAGCACTAGGAAGTTCATTATTGCTAATCTATTGAAAAACTTCATTGAAGCTCTTAGTTAGTGTCTTAGAATCCATATTCCTATTGTCAAACTATAGCGTTCCCATAGGATTTACTACTTTCATATCTCTTAGGAGTTCTTCATGCATTCTAGTGACTTTGTACTTGATGGCCTGCACTTTTTTAATTGTCTCCTTATAAACTAACTCCTCCCAAATCATGTTTTTTTTCATGATGAACAAAATGTAGGGATCTAAATTTTTCATAGGATTCTCATTCAGAAACTTAAGCACCCCAAACCTCTCAACTTTAGTTACTTGAAAAACAATCACCTAAAACTGGCTTTGCTCTACTTCCCACCACGGGATCAAAGTCTGAAGCTCCCCTAGAAGTGATTCCCCTTTAGCATATACATTTATGAATTCCAAAATAAACTTATTACATTCTTTAATGATGAATTTCACCCAATCCTTCATGGCATCCACTAATAGCCTTTCTCTTTGTATTCACTTCATCAGTTTTTGACTTCTAGGAGAATTCAAATCAAAAGCTTGGGGAGCTTGAACAATTGGTAACATATCGAGACTCATCAAGAGATCAATATACATGGCCATACTCATTACCATGCCCTTAAGCTCCTTTTCCTTTTTTCTATCCTTCTCAGATTGAGGTAGCATGTGATTAGTAGAGAATTTGAAGAAGTGATTATCATTGCTTCTATTAATGGTCTCTAACTTAACCAAAGTAACTTTGAAACCCTTATCATCATTATCACCTGACTCCATTTTTTGCTTGTATCTAGATATTTCAGCAATTATCTTCCCAATTATTGGGTCCTTCGTTAGGTGAGAATCTATCTTAAACTTCTTAACCTTTGAACCCAATGCAACATATTTGGTTATAATGTCCTTCACTGGTGATGTAAACAGTTACAAACTTCTTTTCTTAATGATTGTGTTGGATAGCAGGGTAGGTATAGTAGCACCTAGAGAAATTGCCTAAGGGTCTCTAGTGGGAGTCATAAATTTTGGTTGATCCACCTTAGGAGCCTTGATGAACTATACATCACCATCTGTGCAATCTAAGAAATTCAGACCATCGGTTGAATCCTGCCCCTAAGTTGACATCTTCTTTGTTTAAACTTTGTGTTGCTTAAGGGCCTCAGATTTAGCTTGGGACCTAGTCCTCAAAGCCACATTTTGTATATGGATTGGCATCCTTCTTTGTTTATGTTTAACCAATTCACTACCTACAAAAATAGAGGAAAGAGGGATGATAGAAGATGATGGTTTAGAAAAGGAAATCACCCTTGAAGAAGGTTCATTGATAGCTTTCTTACTATGCTTCCTCATCTACTTATCTATGTAAGTAAATAAAAATCTAGCTCTTAGATTTATATCCTCCTCAACCTAGTTCTAGTCTACTACGAATGAATTCAATTCATGAGATTCTTCCCAACTTGGCTCAATTATATCTAATCCATCCTCAATGATCCCCTTTGTTTTGAACTTCAACATCAAGGAATTGATTTGATGTAGTGTTAACCTTGAATGATCTCTCCTTAAAACCTCCTCCTCATCCTTAAAATCTTGCCATAAATCCTCTAACTATGGAGTTACTAATGAGTGACCTACAAGCCCAAGAATATAAATTGCATATCTCTTACTATCAAAGTTTCTTCTACTATTATAGGAACCAAAATTGAATCCAAGTAAATTGCTTTTGATAATAGAGACATTAGTCATACTATTGTAGACCAGAGAACCCAACTTAATTGGGAAGGCTATTTCCCAATCCTCCTTTGGTAGATTATCCTTAACAATAGAGAATAGTTTCCTACAAATATCAACTAAGACAAAGCAATCCAAAGCACACCGAGGAAGTTTTATAGGTTCCTCTTCGAATCTGCCTATTCTTAAGTAAGTGAACATAGGAAACTATATAAAATAAATTTCATATTGTTGAACCAACCTTTGAGCTTTGGGAGACAACCTAGGCATTGGTGTTTTCTTCATAGTTGTATGCAAATTTTCAATTAACATATCATGAACCTTCCTAAAGTTCTCTAGTGCTTTATCTTTTGTAGCAGAGGGCAATATTGGTACATCATTGTTTCTTTACTGAAAATCCATGAGGAAGAGGAGTCAGGTCACAAATAGAGGAAATATAATAAATCAAGTGGGAAGCCATATAAAATTTTTCCCTAGACTCTTTGGCATCCTTAAGCCATGCCCTTAGTGAACTAGGGATAATCTCCACCTAGTCCATCCATTGCTCTCCCTTCAAGATAATTTCTATATATCTGTACATCCATTCCTCAAAGAGGAGAACATCAGTAGAACCTTTGACTCTTTGCAATAAAACCACAAGTTCATGGATATGAGGTTTAAGGTGATCTTTAGTGATAACTTTGGGTACCATAGAACCTATTCCACACATGGTCTCAGTCCATTTCCTAGACAAGTTATTGTAAAATTGGTTCAGAGTTTCTTGATATTTGACCTGGGCTTGAACAGGGGAGAATGTCACAAAATTACCCTCAAGAAGATGTAATAAAGAAGCAATAGCATCTCTTGAAATTGAGATTATCATTTCACCATCTTTTCTTTCAATACATTTTCTCCTAACATCATAGTTGTTAATACACATTGGAGCAACTCAGGACTCAAAAAAGATTGGGGAAAAGTCATAGCTTCAAGTAGTCCACTGGTTAGAACCTCAATGCACCCTTTTGATTTATCAACATGCTCAAGGAAATTTTCTTACAAATTTTTTACCTTAACACCCTCTAAATTTGTATCATTTATGATAATCTTTCTACATCCCAGACTTGAAACATTGCCAAAGAAATGCAAAACAAACTTCTTGATTAATAAAAATAGCAACGCTTCACATTGATTTTCTTGAAAAACATAGGGATTGTAGAACAGAAACAAGGATGTCTATGTTTCTCACCTATAATTTTCCAATAAACAATGATTTTTCCTTCCTTCCTTAAAACTTTCTTCTCCAAATTCCCAACTCTTCGTATGATAAATAAAAAAGAAAGTTGAGCTCATTTTAAGAAGGAAAAACACTTATGTGAAGAAGTACAGTCTCATTATTAGGCATTAATGAAAAATCACTCCTTGTTAAAGATCACACATTCAAAATCCTTGTGATGTAACCATTTCATTTAATAATTCCCCTTTTTGGCTATACTAATAATGATTAGCTTTATCACAACATCAAATCTCTTTTCCAACCACAGATTTTCCACTTTTCCTCATAATGATGATTTTGCATTTGGAATAAAAATGTTCTTTAAATCATAACTCTCTCACATAACCATCAATGCTTTACAAAATGATGATGCATCTTACACCATAATCCAATTTCACCAAGATGATTCTACCATTGAATGACTTTGAACTACTTTGAACTAAGCTTCAAAGTGGTTCAAAGTGATTTAGAAGAACACTTTGTGAGATGGGTGCACACTTCTTGCAAGAAAACCCATTAGTGTAAAACCTTTGGTTGAGCTACTTTGAACTACTTTGAACTAGGGTTCAAAGTGGTTCAAAAGAAGGGACTATGATAGGAGGCTTTCAAGGCTTGCACAATACTTTGAATGATGACAAAAATATGGAGCAATGAAGGAAAGACTTTGAAAATCCAAGGAAAAAATTTTAAAATATGGTGACTCATGGAAAACTAATAGGGGCTCTGACTAGAGACTAGGTACATGGAGTACATAGAGAACTCAAAAAACCTAAAATAAGAACTAACCTAACACAAAGAAAACAACAAGAAAAGAAAGACGAGAAGTGAAAACAAAACCAAAATGATATGTACAGGACTAGGAATTTCACAAGACTTAGAACTTGATTAACTTTAAGTCCTACCCATTATAGGTGAAAGGTAGAACTATTCCATCTAGATAACTCAATCAAAAGGTATTAGGGCCAATGACTTTTGAAATAGTAAATGGAGCTTTCCAAAGAGATTCAAATTTTCCATGTGCCCCCTTTGGTTCTCTCCTTCTGTCCCAGAGAAGCACTTCATCATCTTTGAGGAAACTATGTGGTTTGGCTCTCCTATAAAAAATTTTCTTTACCCTCATCTAATGCTTAGTGATGTGATCAACCAGCTTATTTCTTTCATCTTCCAAATTGTGTAGGTACATTATCCTTTTCTCCAAAGAGTCTTTAAAGAATCGGTCTTCAGTTATTGATTGCAATTTAGCAAGAGAAAGCTCTGAAGGCAATGACACTTGAGCTCCAATTCTATACACCAATTCAAATTGGGCCATGCCTATAACTCTCTTAGGAGTAATCCAATTAGCCCATAATGCTTCATACAGTTTCTTGTACCAATCCCAAGAATTATCAGACACCAATTTTTTGATGATAGCTACAAAATTCTTATTGCTAGACTCTGCCTATCAATTCCCTTGTGGAAAATAATCTGAGGAGTGGGCTAGTGATATGCCATGTTCATAGTAGAAAAGGAAGATTTCATTAGATGAAAACTAAGTTACATTATTAGAGACTATCTTTTGGGGAATTCCAAACCTAACAAAATATATTCCATTAAGAAATCACACACCACTTGAGAATTGGCCTTCTTGGTTAGGATAGCCTCCACACACTTGGTGAAGTAATCAGTAACCATTAATATATATGCATGTCTAGCACTTGATGGAGGCTTTAAGTGTCCAATAAAATCAATACCCCATTAGTGGAAAGGTTCACTAATAACTACTAGCCTAAGAGGTAAAGTTGCTAACTAAGGAAGACCGGTGAAAAGTTGACATTTTTCAGAATCCTTAACAAATTTGTAAGCATCTTTGAACATATTAGGCCAGTAGAAATAGTTCCTAAGAATTTTCAAAGCACTTACTATAGATGAGAAGTGTCCCCCATAGATATCTAAGTTATATGCCCTTAACAACTTCTCCTATTGTTCTACATTGACACACCTTAAAAAGGTTCCATCAATTCTCATTTTATAAAGGATACCATTTGAAATAACATATTTAGTAACCTTCAATCTAAGGTTTCATTTTTCTTTGTAACTCATGTTTGTGGAACATTCACCATATGTTAGAAGGTATGTGATATTGGAGAACAAAGGGTCTATAACGCTGACCAATAAAATAGTAGGCATTTTTCTAGCACCGTCAAGAGATGGATCTTTTCTCTCAACTATCAACTTGCATAAACCATGCCCTCTCACCAAGGAAGTAGGCTTAATAGTTAAGTCATATTCCTAAACTTTAGTTACCCATAAAACTCTTTTATTCATTCTCACTTGTTGCTAAGTTAATATACTTTTAATTGCTATTTCTAGCACATATACAACTAAATGGGCGTGCAGAATGTAATACCTAAATTGCTTCAATGCTTTCACCATAGCAAATGCATGTTTCTCTATTTGAGTATAGTTTAATTCATGCATCTTTAATGGGACACCCATGAAGGCAATTGGGGCTTCATTATCCTGTTCATCCTTCTGAGTCAAAATGCCAGATAAGGAATGCTCCAAAGCATAGTAGTAGATGATGAAATCCTTTCCAAAATTTAGACTCACTAGAATAGGAGCATTTGAAATAGATTTTTTAATATCTTCAAAAGTCTTCTTACCTTCTTCTTGCCATTTGAAGGGATGTTTCTCACTCATCATTTCTAACATATGCCTCACCTTTTTGGAGAATTCAAGAACAAAACTTGTTAAAAAGTTGTTCATGGGTAAAGCCAATTTTTGCATCACCTTCAATCTTTCTAGATCAATCTTTATGCCATCCCTCGACAGAATATGTCTAAGAAGCTTTCATTCTTCCATAAAGAACACAAATCTTTTAGGATTTAGAGATATACAATGTTTTTTTCATCTATCAAGTAGCTTTTCTAAGTCCCTTAAATGATTTTTTCTTCTCTTAGAGTAAATGGTAAAATCATCAAGATATATCATGATTATCGTATCCCTCAAATCCTTAAAGGATGAATTCATTTCTCTTTGAAAAGTCACTCCTAGATTAATCAAAACCGAATGGCATCTGACTATAAGAAAAGGTGCCCCATGGAGCAATGAAGGCTATTTTATGCTGGTCTTCTAGTGCAACATTGATTTGGTTGTATCCTAAATAGCCATGAATAATTGACATGACCTTGGATCCAACAATCATCTGCAAAATATGATCCATAGTGGGAAGTGCATAGTTGTCTTTGAGGCTCGCTTGGTTTAGATTCTTGAAATCTATGCAAATCCTTATTTCACTATTTTTCTTTCTTATAGGAACAATTTTTGCTATCCACATTGAATGGTGAATTGGGTATATTATGAAAGATTTTAACATTATATCAACCTCTCTAAAAATAGCTTCAAATACTTTAGGATTATAATTTTTGAGCTTTTCCCTAAAAGTGGTTGCCTCTAGTTTCAAAGGTATATGATGGATGAGGTCCCCATTTCTAAAATTCTTTAAGTCTTCATACCCCCAAGCAAAAAAATCCTATTACTAAGTAAGAAGCTTAGTCAGCCTATCTTAGTCAGCCTATCTTTCTCCCTCTTAGAACAACTCTTGCCAATAGAAATCCATCTGAGATTTTCCTCGATTCTGATATTAATTTTATCATGTTCTTCTGTATTTTTACCAAAATCAACATTCATTTTTAAGGTACTATCATTCTTCATTCCAAAAAAGTGTTCCAAAGAGACCAATCCCTTGGGAATCTGATTACCCTTGAGTTGAATAACTTCCTCAGATTCAACTGATTCCTCTCTAATTGATTTACCCTAATGATTAGATCCGTGAAAGAAGATATTAGCAAAATTACCAGCACATTCAATGAATTCTCTCGATTGTGTATCATCATTAAAAACCTGCCAATGATTAACATTGTCTGGAACCCTAGGCCTATAAATCATCTTAATATTTTAGGTATCATTTCTAAATTCTAGATGTGGTAACAATAATGATGCAAAAATAGCTAAAGAATCAACTTTAGTGTTTTGGGAGTGAGGTATGAATTCAATAGATAAAGCTTCAAAGGACTCACTTTCATACCAGACCAAGTTTCTATAATGCTTCAGCCTATCATTTTTAAAAGAAAATTTCTTTCTTACCTATTTCATAATAAGTTTGGCAACACCTTTCACTTTTAACTACTTCACTCCTTTTTCTTTGGCTTCTTAAAGACCTAGAAGAAGTGCTTCATATTTTGTAGTGTCATTGGTATTATGAAAGTCTAATTTAAAAGAGAAAGGAAAAATATCCCGAGAAGGTGAAATGAGAACAACACCCACACCTAAGCCTAAATTTGAATAGCTTCCATCAAATTCTAGAGTCCATAGGGCTTCTTCATAACCTACTATCTTTTCTTCTTTACATGGTTCCTCAGGCAGTATAATATAATTTCCAAATTGACACTCCTCATACAATATCTATGCTATGGGATTGTTAGAAGGCACTACTATATATTTATTCTTTGGTTTGGAATCCAGCTTTATTTTCTTCTTTCCTACTAGATTACATGCTTACAATCAATCCATTTTAATTTCCTCACTCATATCCTTATAGAAAGTTCTATGGAGCAACATTCCATAGCTGGCTGGTATATCAGCCACAAGAATGGTGAGCTTTAATCATTTTTCTAGACAAGCATAAAGAATAGCTTGTACATCTTTCACTTGACCAACTAGGGGTACTTGTTTCCTGTCCATAGAATAGAAACATCCAAAGGTTTTTGTGAGTTCTAGGTCAAGGGCCTTTGCAATAGGCTGGGGCATAATATTATTTGATGATCAAGAATCAATGATGTAATTACTGAGTTTTTGGCCATTTAATAGCAATGATATATAAAATGGATTGGACCTTTTCTCTTTTGTTTCTTTCTGAATAGAGTTAGTAGTTGCCTCATGGCAAGAGAAATTTTTTGTGCACCTTTCAGACACAAAAATAAATTCATTAACAGCCTTTGAGTTCTTAGAAACATCATCGACAAAATGTGTATTAGTGGTAGAACCTCCATTTACATATTGAACTAACTTGTCTAACTCCTTAGGATTAAGTCTTAGATACTTGACTAGAGAAATAATTATAGAATAAGATTTGTAGAATTCCAAAATATCAAATGCCGATGTAGTGGCTACTAATTTTGTTTTGGACCAAATTTTCTACTCTTTAACTTTTGTTGGATTAGCATGTATATGTTCTTTTCCTTTAGATGTTAACATTTTGGCTTGCTTCTAGATAAGACTTTTGATTTCTTTGACCTCTACTCATCACTATGCAAGTAGGGTCTTGAAGTTTCATGAAAATGTTACCCCCTCTTTCTAAATCAGATTCATACTCAAGGAAATAAGTACTTGAATCTCCACCTTCTACATTCTCATTTGCAGGCATTTGTTCTACTACAAGAGCATTTTTTACTTATTGAACACAATTGTGCCAATCAAGACAATATTTTTCATCATGGTCTAAAGTCATACGAAAAGAACACATTGGTTCCTTAGGAGCTTTTTCAATTTGTATTCTTGTTTGAGGGGCAGTCAATAGGGGAGTTTTACCAAAATTTTGACGCTGTTGTCTCCTATGAACATTCTAGTAAGGAGTTTGATAAGGAACATGAATTTTATTTTGCTACCTCTTCATCATTGCTACATCTTTCATCAATTTCTAAAAAATAGAGTTTGTAGGGGTAGAAGATGAAGTAGTTCCAGGTGTTTGTACTTCCCTTTTCCATTTAGTAGCATTGATAAATGCATCTTCTAATTGAATAGCTAACCTTTGAGTAGCAACCAAATCAGCATAGGCATCTTTAATAAGATAAAAACTTATATCTGGAGGAACAACATTAATAAAGAATGATTTTTGGTTTTTTGCACTAGGTATAGATGTCATGGGAATTCTTTGAATCAACCCATTAAATTTAGAAATGAACTCTCTCATAAGTTCATGCATCTTCTTTTTCATCTAACTAAGTTGAGAAAATAGAGCGTGTTCATTTTCAAGGGCCTTGAACCTACCTTAGAATGCCATTTTCATATCATCCTAGGTGGTGATGGAGTGATGGGGTAAGTGATTGAACCAATTAGCTGCAACATTAGTTAATGTCTAAAAAAATAATCTTATAGAGAATTCTTGGGTAGGAATGCTTATAACAGAACAAGCTAAATGAAAGGTACTTAAATGATGATCTGTTGAAACTTTACCATCTCCACTAAACTTAGGTAAGATTTTAGTAGCTCCTTTGGGTAATGTTTTAGGGTTGACTCCTATATTCAAAGGCCCTAAATATTTTCCTCAAGGTTGATTGGCAACCAGGTTAGGTGGTACAACTTGCAAAGGTTGGATTGTTATATAGACTAGGACAAGATTATTTAATGGAAGCAAAGATTGTACTAATGACAAAAGAGGAGATTGTTTTGGTGGTGAACTAGCTCTACTTTGAGATTTGATTTTCTTGTTTTTAGGGTCGTTGAAATCTAGAAAAAACTTCAATTTTTTTAGTGGCTCAAAGTTCTCATTAAGGATTCCCTTTTCTCTTTTCCCCCCTTGTATATCTATGAGTAGCCATATCTTTTTCTTAGTTTTATGTTCAAGGTCTTGTTGGTACTCAAGCAAGTTTGTTAACAACCACTTCTTCTTGAACTTTTGGTACCCCTCCTAACAATTCAAACGCCTTAATTGAAATGAACTTATAGTAAGAACAACAATCAAATATCTAGAACTAATAAACTAGTACTCACAAAATAATAATGGTTTAATACTTCAAACACCAAGTTTCCCAAGACAAATTCAAGATGATATATATATATATATATATATATATATATATATATATATATATATATATATATATATATATATATATATATATATATATATATATATATATATATATATATATATATATATATATATGTATATATGTATATATGTATATATGTATGTATGCATGCATGCATGCATGTATGTTAAACCTTCTTTATGCACATAGTCATTCAAAAATTAAAACATCCATATACAACCCTTTGATTACTGTCTTTCAAGCATCTACTTATCATAGTTTTTAACTATCTATAACTAACCTTAATTAGTTCAATGCCCCAAAATTTATAGTTCCATTATAGAATTTGAAAGGCCTCCATCAAAACCTAGCCATTTTGGTTAAAACAAGAAATAGTTATAAACAAGAAAGTAGTTATGAAATAGGTATCAACATGTAACTAAAGAAACTATCCTATTCGAGCCTTATTGCTAGTCTTGTCTTCTTCATCAACAGTCTAACGCACTAGCTTTTGGCTTCAAAAAGTGTTCATTAACTCCTACATCATGTGGGAGTGTGGATTTTTTAGACTCAACAACCTAGCTCTACTCACGTCCTTCTACCATTTGAACTCATTTATCTTCAAGCTCTAACATGACATGAGGTCCTTGCTAAGATGTAACATCAACTCAATGTTTGCCAAAGTAGTGAAGTCATTAGTGTTGGGCGATTTGTTATCCCTAATCTATTCAATGGATTCATTGAAGCTCTTAGTTACTATCTCAAAATCCATATTCCCATCTTTGAACAAATGGATTTTCGTAGGATTTACTACTTTCATATCTTTCAGGAGTTCTTCGTGCATTCTAGTGAATTTGTACTCGATGCCCTACACTTTTTTAATTGTCTCCTTATAAACTAAATCCTTCCAACTGACATTGTTTTGCATGATGAACAACATGCAAGGATCTACATTTTTCATAGGATTCTCATTTGAAAACTTGAGCAACTCAAACCTCTTGACTTTAGTTACTTGAAAAGGAATAACCTAATACTGACTTTTCTTTGCTTCCCACCTGGGGATCAAAGTTTGAATCTGTCCTAGCAGCGACCCCCCTTCATCATATACATTTACAAATTCAAAAATAAACTTATTAACTTCTTTAATGATGACTTCCACCCAATCCTTCATGGCATCTGCTAGCAACTTTCCTCTTTGCATTTGCTTCATCAGTTGTTGACTTATAGCAAAATTTAGATCAAAATCTTGGGGAGATCGAACAACTGGTAATGCACCAAGATTCCTCAAGGAATTAATATATGTGGCCATACTCATTACCATGCCCTTAAGCTCCTTTTCCTCTTTTCTATCCTTCTTAGATTAAGTTGGCATGTGATGAGTAGAGAATTTGAAGAAGTGATTACTAGTGCTTCTATTAATGGTCCTTAACTCAACTGAGGTAACTTTAAAACCCTCATCATCAATATCATCCAACTCCATTTTTTTCTTATATGTGACTATTTCAATATTTATCTTCCCAGTCACTAGGTCCTTGGTTAGGTGGGTATCTATCTTCAACTTCTTAACCTTTGAACTCCATGCAACATATTTAGTTACAATGTCCTTCACAGGTGATGTAACTAGTTGCAGACTTCTTTTCTTATTGATTGTGTTGGATAGCTAGGCAGGGATAGCAACAGCTATAGAAATTACCTAAGGGTCTCTAGTGGGAGTCATAAAATTTGGTAGATCCACCTTAGGAGCCTCAACAAACTATACATCACCAACTATGCCATCTAAGAAATTGAGACCATTGGTTGAATCCTATGCCTAAGTTGACATATTCTTTGTTTGAACTTTGTATTGCTTAATGGCCTCAGATTTAACATTGCACCTAGTCCTTAGAGCCATGTTTTGTATATGGATCAGTCTCCTCCTTTGTTTACCTTGAACCAATTCACTACCTGCAATAGGAGAGGAAAGTGGGATGCTAGAAGATGATGGTTTAGAAAAGGAAACCACCCCTAAAGAGTGTTCATTGATAGATTTCTTACTATGCTTCCTCAACTAGTCATCTATGTAAGTAAATACAAATCTAGATCTTAGATTTATATCCTCCACCTCATCCTAGTTCCAATCTATTGTCTATGACTTCAATTCATGAGATTCTTCCCAACCTAGTTCAATTATATCTAAGCCATCCTCAATGACCCGCTTTATTTTGAACTTCAACCTTTAGGGAATCGATTTGTTGTAGTGTTAACCTTGAATGATCTCTCTTTAAAACCTCCTCCTCATCCTTACAATCTTTCCATAAATCCTCTAATTGTGGAGTTACTAATGAGTGACCTACAAGCCCAAGCAATTGAACTGCATATCCCTTACTGTCAAAGTTTCTTCTACTATAATAGGAACCAAAATTGAATCTAAGTAAATTTCTTTCAATAAAAGAGGCATTAGTCATACTATTGCAAACTAGAGAACCAAACTTAATCTAGAAGGCTATCTCCCAATTCTCCTATGGTAGATTAACTTTCACAATAGAGAATAGTTGCTTGCAAATCTCACCTAAGACAAAGCAATTCAGAGTACACCAAGGAAGTTTTACAGGTTCCTCTTTGAATCTACCTATTCTTAAGTATATAAACCTAGGAAATTGTATAAAATAACTTCCATATTATTGAACCAACCTTTGAGCTTTAGGAGGCAACCTAGGCATTGGTATCTTCTTCAAAGTCATATGCACATTTTTAATTACCACATCATGAACCTTCCTAAAGTTCTCTAGTGCTTTATCTTTTTGTAGTAGAGGGCAATATTGGTACATTGTTATTTCTTCACTCCAAAATCTATGAGGAAGAGTGGTAAGGTCACAAACACAAGCAATAGAATAAGTCAAGTAGGAAGCCATATAGAAATTTACCCTAGAATATTTGGCATGCTTAAGTTATGTCCTTAGCGAACTCATGATAATCTCTGCCCAATCCATACATTGTTCTCCCTTCAAGATAATTTCTATATATCTATACATCCATTCTTAGAAGAGGAGAATAGCAGCAGAACCTTTGACTCTATGCAATAACACCACGAGCTCATGGATATGAGGTTTAAGGTCATCTTTTGTGATAACTTTGGGTAGCCTAGAACCTCCACCGTACATGGTCTTAGTCCATTTCCTAGCTAGGGTATTGCAAAATTGGTTTGGAGTTTCTTGATATTTCTCTTGGGATTGAACATGGAAGAATGCAAAAAAAATACCCTCAGGTAGATGCAATACAAAAGCAATAGTGTCTCTTGAAATTGAGATTATTGTTTCACCATCTCTACCTACAATACATTTTCTCATAACATCATAATGGTCAATACACATTAACTTAGGACTCAAAAGAGATGGGGGAAAAGCTATAGCTTCAAGTAGTCCATTGGCTAGAACCTCCATGCACCCTTTTCATTTATTAGCATGCTCAAGGAAATTTTCTTGCAAACTCTCTAATTTAACACCCTCTAAATTTGTATCACTTATGATAGGCTTTCTACATTCCAAACTTGAAACATTGCCGAATAAATGCAAAATAGACTTCATCCATCAAAATAGCAAGGTTTCAAATTGATTTTCTTTAAAAATACAAAGATTGTAGAACAAAAATGAGGATGTCTATGTTTCTCACCTATAATTTGTCAAAAAATAATGATTTTTCCTTCCTTAACAATTTCTTCTGCAAACTCCCAACTCTTCACATGATAAACAGAAAAGAAAGACAAGCTCATTTTAAGAAGGAAAAACACTTACATGTGGAAGTATACACTCATTATTAGGCATTAATGAAAAATCACTCCTTGTTAAATATTGCATGTTCAAAAGCCTTGTGATATAACAATTTTATTTAGTAATTCCCCTTTTTAGCTATACTAATAATGATTAGCTTTATCACAACATCCAATCTCTTTTCCGACATTAGATTTTCCACTTTTCCTCATAATGATGATTTTGCATTGGTAATAAAAATATCCTTTAAATTATAACTCTCTAACATAACCATCAATGCTTTGAAAAATGATGGCACATCATACACCATAGCCCAATTTCATGAAGATGATTCCGAGATTGAACAAGTTTGAACTACTTTGAACTGAGGTTCAAAGTGGTTCAAAGTGATTTAGAAGAACACTCTGTCAAATATTTGCACACTTCCTGGAAGAAAACTCATTTGTGTAAAACTTTGGTTGAACTAGTTTGAACTACTTTGAACCAAGGTTCAAAGTGGTTCAAAAGAAGGGATTGTGATAGGAGGCTTTTGGGGCTTGGAAAACACTTTGAACCATGATTAATACATGGAGTGATGAAGGAAAGACTTTGAAAATCCGAGAAAAATGTTTTAAAATATGGCAACTCATGGAAAACTAACACATACCAATATAGAACCAAATTTACTTTGTGCACTCTTTGTTTTTCTGATTGCTCTGAGGATCTCAGTTATTTGTTACAACTGCAGCTTTGCTAGATCATATGTATGATCTTTATTCAAAATTTTGTATTGCACATCCGCAACTATATAGGGAACACTATTTAATCTATTAGATTGATAGTCTTGGTCTAATTAAAAACTAAATAAAACTTTCCTAGTTTTACATATAAAAAATCAAAATAATTTTTATGTCTTGCCTACTAGGGTTTTGGTTTTCTATTGTTGCAATTTTAACTCTTTAAAACTTATGAGAAGCCTATTGAACCCTAAGCCTTATGCCCAATTATGCATGTTAGGTCTTGTACTTTTAAAATTTTATTGAATGCAAAGCTGTTTAAATTTTGAATATTCCTTTAGCATATGTCTGAGTTACCACTTTTCCAAGTGTTGGTTACCAAAGTGGTTCACACTATCTGATCTTTACCAGATCTATAGTTTTCATTATCTCACATAAAGGAAATGCAAGGTTTTTAATACATGAGACATATCGACTACCATGAAATGGAATGGTGATGTCACAAAGTGGAGGGTCAACATTGAAAATCTTCATTGTTTCGAAGCCCTAGTGACATGATTGATGTTAGAGTTGTTAGTGCTAGAGAAGGGAGTAGTTGGAATGAGTTAAAAGCAACATCACCGAAGTTCACTATGTCACGATTGCAAAATCCTTATGCCTTTCCAGTAGTGGAATAACACCTTACTGTAGAATAAAAAGGATGACAATTTTAGAAAAGCAACAATGATCGTAAATATCTCAATTAGTAATATGGATGTGCGCCTTTATTTATTTGTTAGAGGTATTGATTATGGTAATTATGACTAAAAAGTGGATATGTTCTGGGTACCAAATTCTCAAATAGTATTCATGAGGCCACTATGTCATGAAAAAAATAATAATGAATCTTTCTAGTAGTAACATAATGACTTGACAATAATTGGGTTTATGATAGCGATTTAAAAGGTGGGTCCCAACAATCTTCTCATTAGAAAATGAGCCAAATAATATTCATTGACACGTTGGCATCCTACAAAGAAATGTGTATGTACTAGAAAATTTTAAAAACATGGGAGGTTGCTATGTCAGGGCTGAAAAATCCTTACACCTTGCCAATAGAAACATAGTGCCTTGCTTGAAAATATGGAACACGATAGCACCCAATCCTATGATGTCAAAAAAAGTATTAAAATATTAAATTCTTTGCCAAATTGTTAGGACATTCCCAGGTCATACGTGACATGGACCCACACTCAAAAGGAAAGGGTAGGTTATACGTGACATGGACCCACAATCAAAGTTTATTCAATGATTATTGCTTTGTCGCTATGGAGAATTGCTCACTTTTTACTCAATGCAACATGGTGACTAAGGTAAAGGATGTGGGGACCCACCATAGTTAAATGAAAATTAATGTAGATTCCATGTTATCAAATGAATCTCAAATCAATGGTCGTCACTTCATCACTATGAGGAGTTTCTCACTCTTTAAGGGTAGCAACATAGTGACCAAAGGGAGCAAAATAGGGACCCACAATAGTTTTATTGAATCATAAATCAAATGCTCATCGTCAGATTGAAATGAAATCAATGACTGTCTCTATGTCGCATAGACGACATGCTCACTTTTTATGCATAGCAATGTAGTGACTGGGTGACACGTGTCCTCAAAAATTAGTGGGTCTAGTTTATAGTGCCAACAACAAAGGAAAAGCTCATGTGGAGGATTTTTATTGGATTGACTTCCAGCGTGATAAGTGGAAAATGAATCATTCCTATTTTCACTATTGGATCATCGAATATTTTAGGATTGATAGCATAGTTTTAAAATCTGAATGTGGTGCCACTCTCTTTCCCTTATAGTTCATTAATGAGGAATGAAAGCTTCTTGTGTGAGTAGAAAATAGAATATATTGTAGAAAGATTTTCCATTTTTCATCTTATGCAAACAAAATTTTAGGTCTACAAGAAAGAAGTCACTGAGAACTTGTGCTAGGCATGATCGAACGTGAAACAATTTTCATTTGTTTGCAAGATGTCATAGAATTATAGAGAAAGATAACTAGAGAGTCAAGTAAGTTCCTACACTCCATACTCCTAGGAGTAGTCTAGTTCTTTGTAAACTATATTTAGTATGCCTCCAAAGAAGGTTTTCTCTAGTCAAGAACACTGTTTGGCTAAGAATGTTCATAATGATCTTCTTGAGCTACTACCCAAATCCACAAATGAAACTATCAAAGTGAAAAAGTTAATCTCATTAAACCCTAGACTTAAAATTGTAGATGAGTTATATGATAAGAGGAATTGGGTTAGGGATGCCAAAACTTCCCAAACTGGATTTTCTTTTTTCAAAAAATGGTTTTTGGAAAGGAATTTATTTGCCCCTCATGCAAATATCTAGAACTTTGATTTGGGAAAGCTAGTAGTTCCCAGTGTCTTTATGGATTATGACCTCTTAGAGGCTATTGCAAAAAATTATGATCCCACAATTAGAGTAGTGAAAATAATTGAAGGTGATATTCTGATCACAATCAACCTAGAGGAAATTCAAGAGGTATTTGGCCTAGAGCCATTAATAGAATATCATGTACCCATTGACCTACAAGAGTTAGAAAAAGAATATTTATCAAAGAAGGATGTAATTAGGTAGGGTGCACTAAGGTCACATATAGGCACAATTGGAACTTTTCCAAAAATTAGGACATCTTGTAGGGAACCTTTCACAAAGGGGCATTTCAATATCTGAGTTGTGGAAGCATACAAGACTCTATGTAGAGTTTTTGTTGAAGATTAACAAGATTTTATGTCCATAAGTTTTATGTATATGATCATTTAGATTTCTTCTTTTGGTGTTGATTTTATTTTTGATTTTGCCTCCTATTTAGAAGAAGAAATTCATACAAGCCTAGTTGAGATTGCAAAAGGCTATCATGTCTCCTTTTCAAATATTTAAAAATAATAATCTTTGCTAAGGCAGGCAGGCCCAAAAAAGGTGAAGTTTCAGCAAAAGGGGCTAATATTTGGAAACCAATGGACTAATAAATAAAAATTATTATTAAAATATGTTTTATTAACCCCTCTTTTAAGGGATTTGGAGGCATTTTGGGCTCATTCCAGAACTTGATTTTTGCTCATTGCTTTGTTGTTCTTCAGAGGCTACCAAACCTATGGAGAAGGAGACCCAAATATGGGAGTTTGTAGGTTTTAAAGAAGGCTAAGGATGAGATTTTAAAGCCATTCCATGTGCAAGCTCATGCAGAGTTTGCCCTTGTGTTAAACAGTGTAGATTTGTGGATTTCCAGGTGTGTTTTTTGTAAGAGTTTGGTGTTTCCGGTTGAGTATTTCATATCAGTTTGGGTTGCTGCTGTATATAAGACATTTAGATGTTAAAATAGATCTGAATATATGTATTTGGTCATGATTATACTTCTATGATAGATTATCAGTGCTTTTGTGGTGTTTTTGGCTATTTTGTGTTGTCTTCGGGAGCTCAATTAGCATTGTTTTTGCCCTCCATTTGGGAGCTGTTGTGTAAATGTTATACAGATATAAAAATTTCATTTTGTAGGCTGTTATGCTGATGAAATTTTTGTAAAAATATCCACTTTCATATTTATTAATAATATGTGAAGTTGTGAAGTTTTTGGCACTATTACTAGCATACCCGATTTGGGGTTTATTGAAAAATAGGTGGATCTTTGTTATATTGGTAGTCTGATTTTGAAAATATGATTAGAGGCTTGAAATATTATATAAAATTAGAAAAGCGATATTTCAATGGTATTAGAGCTATGATCTTGCCAGCCTGAGGGTTTGTAGAAGTTTGCATGCAACCAAGTGAAAGAGAAAAGAGATATTTGCAGCTAGAAAAGAATAAAGAAATTTTGATCAAACCTCTAGTTAAAAGTAAAAGTAAAAAATTCAAGGAAGGAAAAAGTATGGCTGATCAAGATGAGATGGAAGATAAATTTTTCCAAGACATCCAAGATACTCAGAAGAAAATAGTGGATAGTTTGACGGAAACTAGAGAGGCTTTGCGGATATTGATGAAAAAACTGCAAGGAGTTGCATCTATTAATGAGAGAGGGAGCACTTCAATGGAGCCAAGAAATCTGAAACCCACACCCTCTAAATCAACAAAAACTATTTTTCTTCATGCAGATGAGCCACCAGTACCAAATCCAACACTTAATCTCGTGGAAGAGGTTACAGGTAACTTGATTGCATTAAGAGCTACTTACAATGGCTTAGATGATGACTTTCGCAGTTAAGTACCTTTTAGAGAATATGTGGATATGATGAACACTTTGATGCCCAAGAAAGAGTACAGGAGGGAGCATGAAATAAGTAGAAGAGAGATCAAAAATAAAATAAGCAAGTTTACAACACCTACTTTTGATGGAACAAATAAAATTTTAGCTAGAGCATGGCTACAAAAATTACAGACCTTATTCACACTTAACCCCGTGAAGGAGAGTGATGTTGTTCAATTTGCAAGTCTACACTTGGAAGATGTAGCCTATGATTGGTGGTATCATCGAATGACTACTCAAGGTCATGATTAGGTAACTACATTTGATGATTTTAGTCAAAGAGTGATAGATAGATTTGACCTCAAGGATGATGAAGAGTACTTTAAAGCATTGTCAAAGTTGAAGCAAACCAAATTAGTTAATGAATATATAGAAGACTTTCAAAAAGTGGCTGTTATGGTACCTCATATGAGTGAAAAGAGGATTTTTTATCTCTTTCTTGATGGTTTGGAAGATTCTGTTAAGAGTTTGGTTAAGGCTTTCTCACCCTCAACCTTATAGGAAGCTATCAAAAGAAGCTTGCAACTTGAAACTTGTGTGCCTATGAAATTAGTCACTACTCAAAAACCCCCAAATCTTGGGCAACATAAGGGGAATTTTCAGAAATAGACTTTTGAAACTTGTAGAGAACCATGGGTTCTGGGACATAGATGTTTGGGGAAAGGTCAAGTGCACTATATTGAAGTTGCTTCAGAATCTGATTCAGATGAGCACGAGGAATTTCATGACACTAAGGAGGAGGAAGAAGAAGAGAAAGAAAAAGAAATTAGCAAGGTTGGCACTTTAGCAACATTATCAGGAGTCCCAAGATACCATCCCTTTTGAATTTGAGGGGTACTAGCAGGGCAAAGGTTGACAGTTCTTCTTGATAGTGGGGCAACTCGCAATTTTATTGATGAGGGATTTGTCATGAAAAGAGGGCTTAAAGAAAAAGATTTTGAGAGATTCAATGTTACTGTAGCTGATGGATTCACTATGCTTTGCACACGGGTGGTGAAACAACTCAAGATGACCTTAGGAGATTATGAGTTATGTGATGATTTCTATGTTGTTGGAATTTGGGAGACAGATCTTGTATTGGGTGTTCAATGGTTGCACTCTATTGGAGGCTATTACATGAACCATCAAACTATGGAGTTTAAATTTCATTCCAATGGGAAAGAAGTCTTATTGAGAGGCTTATGAAATGGAGCACCTAAGGTGGTCTCTACAAAGAGGATGGAGAGGACTTTTTGAAGAGAACAACTAGCATGGGCAACAGGAGTCATAATCCATCCAACAAGCTCTCCAAAGAATCAAGGTAATTTCCATTTTCAAATTCAAAATATTCTTGATAAGAATAGTATAGTTTTCAATGACTTGCCTCTAGGATTACCACTAGATAGAGGTTTTGAGCATGTTATAGAGTTAGAATAGGGTGCCAAACCGGTTATAACAACCTGATACCGCCATCCAAGAGGTTATAAGGAAGAAATTGAAAAAACTATTAAGGAACTCCTGGAGATTGGATTCATAAGGCCTAGCTCTAGTCCATTTGCATCATCTATGGTACTTGTCAAGAAAAAGTATGGTACAATGAGAATGTGTATAGACTACAGGGCTCTAAACAAGAAGACCATAAAAAATAGGTATCCCATACCACGCATAGATGAACTCATTGATGAGTTGCATGGTGTTGTATACTTCTCAAAAATTGACTTAAGATTAGGGTACCATCAAATCCGAATGAGGAGTGAAGATGTGGAAAAGACTACTTTCAGATGTCACTATGGGCACTTTGAATTTCTTGTTATGCCATTTTGCCTCACTAATGCACCTGCAACATTCCAATCTTGTATGAATAAGGTATTCAACCAGCATCTTTGAAAATTTGTTTTGGTATTTTTTGATGATATCTTGATTTATAGTAAAACATGGGAAGAGCATCTAAAGCACATAGACACTGTTCTGGGAATCTTGGAGTAGCAATATTTCTATGCTAAGCTATCTAAATGTGAGTTTGGTTTGACAGAGATCCTATATTTGCAACATATTATAAGTTCTAAAGGAGTACAGGTTGATCAAAAAAAAATTTAGGCAATTTTGGATTGGCCTCCACCTACTAATCTTACACAGTTGAGAGGTTTCTTTGGGTTGTGTAGCTACTATAGGAGATTTGCAAAATGATTTTCTCAGCTTGCTGCCCCCTTAACTAATTTGACAAAGAAAGGAGCTTTTTTTTGGACAGAAGAGGCACAAAAAAAATTTGATAAGCTTAAGGAGGTAATGAGTTCATGCCCTGTGCTTGTAATTCAAGATTTCTCTTTACCTTTTGTTGTTGAATGTGATGCTTCTGGAGAAGGTATAGGGGCTGTCCTAACCCAAAGGGGATATCCAATAGCATTTAAGAGTAGAAAACTAAATCAATCAAAGAAAGGTTACTCCATCTATGATAAGGAAATATTGGCAATCATGCATGCACTTCATAAGTTTAGACAATATTTGGTATGTGGGAGATTCATTGTAAAGACAAACCATAATAGCCTCAGGTTCTTCTTGAGCCAAAGGGATTTTAATCATCGTCAACAAAAATGGGTAAACAAATTGCAAGCTTATGATTTTGATATTGAATATATGAAAGGAAATAATAATGTGGTTGCCGATGCTCTCTCAAGAAAGCCCACTCTATGTTCCTTAACATCTATCTCTGCTGATTGCAAAGTCTCCATAATTTTAGAGTATGCTAAAGATTCCTTTGCCACCAAGATTTTGGATAAGTTAGTGGATGATAATAGGTACAAGGTTGTTGATGAATTGGTTTATCACAAGAACAAGATCTTCGTAGTGCCAAGATAAAAAACTAAGGAGAGGATATTGAGGGCCTTTCATGACACACCTTTGGCTAGTCACCAGGGCTACTTCAAGACATATAGGAAAATTTGAGAGTTGTTTTCATGGAAGGGTATGAAGGAGGATGTCCTTAAACACATTAAGGAATGTATGGTATGCAAACAAAGCAAGAGTGAGCAAAATTTTCCTGCAGGGTTGTTGCAGCCACTTCCTATTCCTGAACAAAAATGGGAAAGTATTTCCATGGAATTCATCACCGAGTTGCCCAAGGTTCAAGGTAAGGATTGCATATATGTGGTGGTAGATAGACTAACTAAGAATGCACATTTATTTCCTATCACATCTAATTTCAAGGCATAACAAGTGGCCGAATCATTTTTCAAGGAAATTTTTTGATTACATGGCTTGCCTAGAAACATTGTCAGTGACCAGGACAGTAGATTCCTCAGCTCTTTTTGGAAGGAGCTCTTTCATTTGGTAGGAACTGAACTCACTCTCATTACTAGCTATCACCCTCAAATAGATGGACAAACAAAGATAGTTAATAAATGGATAGAAGGATATTTGAGGAACTATGTTTCAAATAAACAACATGCTTGGGTGAAATGGTTGCACCTAGGGGAGTATTGTTACAATACATCTCATCACATGTCTATTGGTATGCCTCCTTTTCATGCTCTTTATAGTTATGATGCCCTTTCCTTTGTTGATTTAGTACTTTCATATAGCAGGGTACCTACAGCAAGTGATTTCATCAAGCAAAGCCAAGACATAATAAGGTCCCTCAAGGATAATCTACAACATGCACAGAACCAACAAAATTTGCATGCTGATACGAAAAGGACTAAAAGATCTTTTGAGGTGGGAGATTTGGTATTTTTTAGGTTGCAACCATATAAGCAAAGCACCTTGAAGAGGAGTGGGGCAGAGAAACTCAAGCCAAGGTTCTATGGGCCTTATAAGATCACTAAGAAGGTAGGAGAGGTAGCTTATGAATTGGAGCTCCCACCAAACAACAAAATACATAATGTTTTCCATGTATCTTTCCTGAAGAAGGTTCTAGGCCAGCATACCATAGTATCTATAGAATTACCACCTCTTGATGATGAAGGGAAATTAGTTTTGATACCAAAAGAGATTTTGGATACAAGAGAGAAAAGATTGAGAAACAGGAGCGTCATAGAGCGTTCAGTCAAATGGAAAGGATTACCACTAGATGATGCAACTAGGGAAGGAGCACATATTCTTGAGAATTCCAAACTTCATTTCTTGAGGATGAGAAATATTTGGGAGGGGAGGACTTGTCATGTCCCCTTTTCAAATAATTAAAAATAATAAACTTTGCTAAGGCAGGCAGGCTCCAAAAAGGTGAAGTTTCAGAAAAAGGGGCTAATATTTGGAAACCAATGGACTAATAAATAAAAATTATTATGAAAATATTTTTTATTAACCCCTCTTGGATGTGAGTTAGGGTTATGCCCTATTTTAAGGGATTTGGAGGCATTTTGGGCTCATTCCAGAACTTGTTTTTAACTCATTGCTTTGTTGTTCTTCAGAGGCTGCCAAACCTGTGGACAAAGAGACCCAAAGATGGGATTTTTTAGGTTTTTAAGAAGGCTAAGGATGGGATTTTAAATCCATTTCATGTGCAAGCTCATGCAGAGTTTTCCCTTGTGCTGAACAGTGCAGATTTGTGGGTTTCAGGGTGTGTTTTTTTGTAAGAGTTTGGTGTTTCCAGTTGAGTATTTCATATCAGTTTGGGTTGCTGCTATATTTCAGACTTTTAAATGTTAAAATAGAGCTGAATATATTTATTGTATCATGGTTAAACTTCTGTGATATATTATTAGTGTTTTGTGGTGATTTCGAGCTATTTTGTGTTATTTTCGGGAGCCTGATGAGCATTATTTTTGTCCTCCATTTGGGAGCTGTTGTGTAAATGTTATACAGATCTAGAAATGTCATTTTTTTTGTCTTTTATGCTGCTGAAATTTCTATAAAAATTTCCACTTTCAGATTTATTAATAATATGTGAAGTTGTGAAGTTTTTGGCACTGTTTCTGGCATACCCGATTTGGGGTTTATTGAGAAATATGTGGATCTTTGTAATATTCGTGGTCTGATTTTTAAAATATGATTAGAGGCTTGAAATATTATATAAAATAAGAAAAGGGACATTTCAAAGGCAAGGTAGAGAATTTTTTTTGTCATTATTCTTTGTTGATGCATATGTTTTTTTTTAAGGGAGTAACATATTTTGGGAAGGAGATGAAATTAAATAGAGAAAAATATGCAAAAGCATGACCAATTTAGTTATGGATTGCAAGTATGACATGTGATGTAGAAAAAGATAGTTTTGTTATATTTTATAGGTAATTTGCTTCAAAATTAAGGTGCCTTTTATTAAGTGACAATCCCAGAGTGCCTAAGGCAATAGTAAGTCATATAAGGCCCATGGATAATCCTATTGGTTTGAAAGTATCACATAATTGGGGGGACATTATCCCATAATCTATTCCAAATATTGTTAGGATTTATGGTTTGTGAGGATCTCCACATGTATTGCCCTACTAGGTGCCATTAAAGGTGGGGATAGCTGAGTTGTTGTGGCAACTAGGAGGATTGGAGGAAACTTATTTGGTGAAAAGGAAAAGAGTGACAATTTTCCACACTTGTACTATAGCTCACCAATTTGTGATCACAAAAGGTGGTTTGCTATCCCTCTATAAAATACTAGGTTAGTATAAGATGGTTGTGTCTCATTCCCATTTTTGTGATACTGAGGGATTCTATGACTTGGCTTTTAGGAATATATCCAAGCTTGGTAAAATAAAGCATGAGCCATATTACGCTAAAGACATAATAAGAAACGAGTTCTCCTTGTAGGAGCAAGAAACCAAGAAAGAAAACTGGAGGCTTTTCTCTATGGTTTTGGAGTTTATAAATTTTTTTGGTGAAGATTATAGTCCTTTGGATAATGCCAACATAGAGGTAGATAGGATCAATAAACTCATGATTACACTTCATAAAATAATGGAAACTATGAATGAGAAAAATATTTTTTTATTAATATTTATCTAGATAAGGCCAAAGAAGTTATGAGGAGATTGGCATTCACTCCTAATGTAGGGGTAGTACAATTGATTATTTAGAAAAGGTCAGGATGTACTCTAATAAAAAATAAGAAGGCCACTGTGGATAAGGGTAAACAAGTCATAGAATCCACTAGTGTTGTCCTAGAAGAGAGACGTGATGAAACCTCCCCTAAGAGGAAAAAAATAATAAAAGATCAAGGTCCTCACATTGAGGAATATTTAACTACACAATCTCATTTGGGAATTGAAGAGGAACAACTTACTGGAGAGCAAGTTGAATAGCTAGGGTCCCAAGGAGGATTTTTTATTACCCAGGTAGAATTAGATGAGGGAAACCCCCAAGAGCCTTCTATGCCAAACCTAGAGTTAAAAATAGCATTTTTTAAAGGAAGGTAATTACACCCTATGATAGAGTAAGCTAGTTAACAATTTTTATCAGGTGATAGTTTTGTTAAGTCCAGATCTTTCCACTAGTTTGCATGGGGGACAAACATAGGAATGTATGAAGAAAGATGTAATAAGTTACGAATAGAGCATCTAGAACTAGAGAATGTAGCCTTGATAAATTAGGTAAAAGAAGAGATGATTTAGGAATTCCAATGTATAACCCCTAAAGAGGGGAGACATATAGTGAAAGCATCAAATATTTTATTGCTACCCAATTGGGATATAGTAGATGCTCTATGTTTCAATTCTGTTTCAAATAAATTGGAGCTATAGGATCAAAAGAAGAAATAATTCTAAGGTACTAAATTTAGTGAGGACTAGGCCACTTTGGTTATTTGGTCATTAAGGAAAGGATCAAGAACTTTTTCATCACAGCCAAATGACTCTAGATTAATGGGGAATATCATTGTAAAAAGAGTATAAGATACCACCCATGTAGAGGCAGCACACATGAATGTTGGAACATCTCACTTTGTCCTAGCTACTACAAAGAAAGAAGAGAAAGCAATATTTTAACTGTAGAGTAAGTATGAGAGAGTTTTGGAGGCTTATAATAAAAAAGTCTAGAAAAGAATTGAACTTGAAAATAAGGTGATAGGGAGATCTTCCAGGCCAAGGATTACATATCCTTGCCCTCTAGTGGAACCTTTTAAATCCACTCCTCTCATAGAAATGCTAGATACTTGACAAAGCCCACAATATTACACATCTGAAGATTTTGAAGAAGAAAAGAGAAAATTGTGGGCTTTACATATAAAGCTAAATGTGTAATATGAAGACAAATTGAGAAAGGCTCTCATGTATCTAGTTGATAAAATTGAATGTCCATTGTTTTATGATCAATTAGAAAAATTAATAAACATGTGGGATGAAATAAAATCAAGTGATGCAGCCTTAAAACCTATTGTTAATAAGTGGAGTAAGAGGAGAAAGGAAATTGCATTCTTGTGCTACTCTGTTATAAGGTCTTCGCTTGATTAGATTGAAATAATTTATGATCTTGCCCATGACCTCATAGAATTTGATTATAGGAGAGTGGAGCTACAAAGAAGAATTGTTAGCTATTTAGATAAGCATAAGAATAAGAAAACTATATTATTCCCACTTGCTTGGGATAAGAAAAATAAACTAAAAAGTAAGGATGAATGGGCTAAAGAATTATATGATCTATTATGTTTAAGAATGAATGAAGTCATAAATGAAAGAGGACATGGATGGTGGGCAGCCATAATAGAATAAATAATGAAAATCCAATTATTCTCTGATTCTTTAAAGAAATATTTTGTTAGTATTCATAAAGAAGTAGAATATGTGATAAAAAAGAAAAGATATATTCTATAGTTTAACTAGCCAGATGACACTCTCTATGACAAATGGATGGTTGATGTTGCTTCTAATGAGTAGTTGGAAAAAATTGATAGTGATGATGATGAAATGAATCCATATGAAGTACATATTACTAATACAGCCTCAGACGATCAGAAGAGAGAAGAAGACAAAGAAAGGAAACCATCTCATGTGGAATGTACCTTGGGCCATGTTATTTTTTGAAAATGCTATAGGTTTCAAAATATACTAATGAGAATATGACACATCTTGGGGTTGCTAACTCCCATCTTTAACATATCATTTTAGACACTGGGCCAACTGTAAGGCTTGATCCTTCTTCTACTTTAGGCTTTGGAAAACCTAGGTGGGTGGACCTTAGATTCAATCAATATGGTGCTAGTGCAAAAACATACTCTTGAATCTATCAAAGCATATTTAACCCTTATATCTCCTAATAACTTATGCAATAACATAGATCAACAATAGCTAAATGCAAATCTATGAAATTCATAAGCTGAGTGAGGGTTATACTTTTTAGCTCTTCAACATTAAAGGGGGGAAAACATTTGATTAATAATGTTGAATTTAGCAACACCCCAAATGTGAAACAGTAAGAAATAATCATCCTATAATTGATCAATGCCTTATCTATTGGGAAATTTCATGAATCAATCACATACATATGGATACTTGAGACATATTCATATATTTCGATATTTGATCTATCTATTTACATTGCAAATACACATTTGTGTTCAATCTAAATCTCATTCTTACCTAAAATCCTCATCAATAAAATTGCAACCCTGTTGATTTACCTGAACCATTTACATAACTCCTTGAATTATAAGTAGAAATGAAAAAACATATAGCCTTAAGGAACTACAACTATGAAATAGGCTCTTTGTTCAAAGATCATAAAACATTGAAGATTAATAATAAAGGAGAAAAGATTTAAGATGAAACTCAACACCTGTTGTTATTTGTATTGATTTTGTTGAAATAATACATTCATATGCATGAAATAAAAACATAGAAATACCTAATAAATCTAAACTTTCTATATTATCTTTCCTACTATTGTTCATACAAGAGAAATTGTTGAATAAAACTAGAACCAAAACACGGTATCACAGCAATGAGTAGTTTTTCTCCAAAACACTAGAACTCCTACAAAGGATGAGAGAAAGAAAGATATAGAAGAGGATGAATTCTAGGATCTAATCTAAAGAAGACATGTGTCCACTTGAATTTCCATCCCTTGCAATTGCAAAAATTCTTTCATCTCTCTACCCATTTGATCTAATATGATTTTCAACATTATTCTGTAATTGATTTGAAAATATCACTTCTTAAATGATAAAAACTTTTGTGTCACCAAAAATCTAAACTACATCATGAAATGTTGGTAAAAATTTGGGTTTAAATTGAATAATTATGACTAAAATCGACCCCAACTACATTCTTACCATGTTTTACGAACATTTAGCTCATTACCATGCTAGAAAATAGTTTTGAACTTTGATAGATCAAATACGGTTGCAAATTGGGAATCCAGAAGAAAAGCTTGACTAACCTGAATAAATTGGTTCCTATGCAAAAAAAAACTCTAGAATCAAAAAGTTTGTCTTCTCTTGATTCTAGTGATATATAATATTCCTATATTCACGTCTCAGAAACCCACTAAAAATTAGTTTGAAAAAAGTACCCCTGATGAAACTATCACATTTACACTTTTTAAATTTTTCAAAAATTTAAAAATTCTAAAATGTAAACAATAGAAAAAAATAGTTTTCAATTTAAAACTTGCACGTACCCCTTTTTTACTTGAAAAATTCTATATGTTCCCCCATTTTTGAAAAAAAACATTTTTAAAATTACAATTCAAATATTTTATTTTTTACCCACCCCTTCGGACCTAATGTGTGCAGTGTGGCACCATATTATTGGCCGCCCAACTACTCCATCACCACCTCACCATGAATCCCAAACCTATTGTCACATGGTGCTTGGGTGCATTCACACATTCTTTAATGGTCAAGCAACTTTCACAAGCGAGGAAACACCCACCATAGGATGCACCATGTGGCATGATCATGTGCATCCTACCTTTGCCACATCATCACATGTGCATATTTGTTTGAAATTAAGATGGTTGGATCTAGTTGTTAGTCTGTAGGCCCTACGTGCATGAGCACTACCTTTTCAAAAGGCATTGCCTTAACACACCATGCTATTAGAGTGGATTAGTATTTAAAGATTAAAAACTTTAACCCATAGTGAATGTGGGATTTATCCTATGAACTAACTTTCACTTGTGCTTTCATCTTTCTACACCACCTCTTCTTTCTTTCAATTTTGGTTTGGCATGAATGCTCCATTTAATGTGCCATGGCCTCCTTTCTATGCTTGATGACTAACATTTTCCTTCATAGTTTGATTGGCATTGTTTGTTGCAGGAGTCTAAGTTGCAACCTTAGCTTCAAGCCCAGTTTCTTAGGGGTCATCAATTCATTTTTTTCTTTTGACCCACCTTTTTTGGAGGTTACTATTGGGAAGATTAGGTATAAATTTTTCACTATTTTCACCTGTAGCAATCAAATTCATCACCACTCTTGGAAAAAGCCCATTGAAGTGTGCTCTTTATAAACATGTTTATCTTCCCCAAATTGTTAGCTGAGTCGAGCATTTCAATCTATTCATTGTACTCCCTTGGATGATGGTTGAAACAACACTATACACAGAGGTACATTTTTGGGAGAAAGGTCCATAGCCCATGGAAACAACTTTCCTGTGAAAGGATGTGATGTCATCAAGCCCGCTCTCTTCCTTTAGCTTTACCTTCAAGCTATACATGTCATTTCCCTTGAAGATGAAAGAAGGCCACTCATACCCATCTTTTATGTTTCCATTATCCTTACCAACAATATAATAGATAACACTTCCACTCTTGCTTTAACTCTGGCTTGTTAAACTCAAACTACTAGATAGTGATGTTCATGGAGATGGGTTTGACTCTACCAAAGAATCACTCTAAGAGATTGTGTGTATATATGTTACTTCAACCTCCCATAAAACTCAATACTATGTAATTGTTTTGTGAGGAACATCATGGGTTACTCTATTCTTCCAAGGATTAGTGAACCCATTTACATGTAAATAACTCCCATATTTTGTTCTAAGAAGTTTATGAGAATTTTTTTTATTGATCAGTTCCCATTGAATAGAAGAATCCAAGCTTGAGGCAAGCATAGTATATAAAACCTTCTTTCCCGTCCATCCCAGCAGAAATGATATCTTTGTTGCAGTCAAGTAATGGTTATAAGAGTTCTTCAATCTAATTTTAGATAGCCCTTCAACAAATTCAACCTCCCAATTTGCATTTCTGTCAGCTCCATTTCTGCTTTGATTTACAATGTTTTGATCATCTCCTGCACAGAGATATTTGTCATGATGGCTCTGAAGTCTCACATACTTTGCCCCATGAAATGAATCCATTACTACTTTCTACTTCAAAATAGGATTAAAACACATTGGCCTGTTGGTTATATGTGATTTAATAGAAGAATTAAGGTGAGAGTGAATAGAAGATTCTTTGCACAACATAATCATCATTAAAACTTTTTCTGAGATGCTCGACTGATATCTTTAATTGCGATAATATTTTTATGATCCATTTGGCATAAGAGCCTTTTTTTATGGAGAACCATTTTTTCATCTACTCTATTATCAACTGCATTTTAAAATGCTCTTGAAAGAAGCTTCCTCATTTTTAGGATCCATTATTTGGCAATTTACTTTTCATCTTATCAATTTGGCAGAATCAGTTGGGCCCCAAAGTGGGTCTGGCTAAAAAAAATTTGCATTTCAAATGACCAACTTCTTAAAATGCCCTGATGAATATCCAATAATGATCAATTATTTTTTAACTCAATTTACGACTTTCTTTTTTGCAAGTTGCCAACTTAGTGTGAGGAGGTCCTTTGACTAACTTTGAAAATTGATAAAACAACCTAACTAAGCTTTGAAATCAGACATGTTGATTCTTTGTTCTGTATACTCTTATCTTGTCAAATCTTTTCTCATGATGAATTCTTGGTCAAAAGATATTAACTGTCAAAGTTACCCTTTTAGAACTACCTGTAAGAAAACATGTTAAAAAACAACAAAATGCATTTGGAATTGGCCTAGAAAATTAGGTAAACTGACACTTGGGGAAACAAGAATAGGGGTATTGAGTCTATGTCATGAGGAAAATATAAATCTAGGATTTTGGATCATGACAAATAACTAGGTGCAAATGGTGAGTTGTCAAAGTGGGCTACTCAAGTTTGCAAATGGAATGGACTTGAGAAAATGTGTAGATGGATTCATCAAGATTTGAAATTTGGCACACTTGAAGTATTTTTAGAGTATAACATAGTGGTATAATCCATTCAATCTCACCTATCACATTTTTTAGGATATTACATCACCAATAGGGGTTCTAAGAAAATTGCATCCCATGACACTAGTAAAAAGTTAGAAATTGCATTGGGAATCGCATTTGAAAACTAATCAAAAAAATTCTTCATAAGATTAAAATTGACACATAGCAAGTCTTTGACCTATAAAATTCAATGCAAAAATAATTTCATCATTTTGGTCAACTGGTTCAATGTTATAACAAATCAAACAGGGCCTTCTAGAATTTCAAACATTTTGCATCAGCTTGACAACAATTAATGACCAACTTTAAGGGACTCAAAACCTAGCCAAAAAGATTCAAAACAACTCAAAATTTGAAACATAGGCTCTTTGCTATGGATGCTAAATACTCCCAAAGTGGTGAGTTGGTAATCATTACTATGTGTGAGATATTTAGTTGCAAACATAGGCTCCTGTCATTGTTTAACATAGGTGAAAATGCAAATCTGATAAATGCTCAAAACAAGACTTCACATGATAGCTTGAAATGTCAATTTAACTTCATGAAATGAGTGAATAGGTTGAATGGAAGGTGTTATAAATATTAAATACCTCTTAGGCCTCACAAGAATAGCCAGGTACAGATGCATTTAAAAGCATTTTTAGGGCTTCATTTTTCCAATGGTACTCAAAATCAAGGCTACAATTTCGAACGCCAAAAATGGCTCTATCTAGGGATGCATGTCCCTTGCAGGAATCACAAGGATTTAGATCTCTGGAAGAAGCAAACCACACACCTATGACATCAAAAACTTCTCTCTTGAACAAAATTATTGAAAGCAAAACAGTTAAAACTCCTATGTACAAATGATGACCTCGGGCCACCAAACTTCAACAAATATTTTTACCTCTATCATAAATCTGATTTTCATCTAAACTTTCATGAGGTAAACTGAAAATATTTCTTCTATTAGTTTCACCAGTCAAATTGACCTCTTGAATCAACTCACTTAGCAAAACTAAATCTACAACTTCACTTTAATAATGCATATAAAAACTAGATTCACTTTCGACAACTTGCTTGAATTATGAAAATTCTGATCAACATGCTCATAACTATCAATCTCAAACTAAAATTCCACTTCATTAAATGAATATTGCATACTATCAGTCTTGAATACAAAAGCTTCATATTCAACAATAGGAAAGGGATCATGCATACCTTGAAATTGTGTATTGTTATGCATAACCAAATGATACTCAAATGAGTAATTAGATTTGTACTCACATATATCATCAATGTCAGAACCTAAAACTAATCTAGAGTCCTTCAATGATTCTTCACAATTAGAAAATGGATTAGTCATCATATTAGAATATCCATCATAAAACTCACTACAAGGTGCACGTTGATCTTCAATAATTACTTGGTCAAACACCCTATCATCCATCTCATGAAATACAACATTATAATCTTCACTATAATACTTGCAACAAAAGTAATTTGACCTCTTATATTAGTAGGATAATGTATCATTATTAAAATAATTCTCAACTAAATCTGAATATTCAATGTCTTCTTCAAACAATGGATTGATAACTCCATGTAATGATCCTCTTTGAACAGCCTAGCAAAAAATGGAATGATCATCATCAGGATCTTCATCATATAAAGCATTAATATATACTATAAAACCATTACCCATTTTATCTTCATGGAGACTGTTAGGATGTGGAGAAGAATTAGAACTATCACCCAAAGACACACCATTAACTCCATCAACAAAGCATGTAGAATATAAATCAAAGTTACTTCCATTGTCTTCATGTGGATGATTAAAATGTCTTGCAAACTTATCATTATTTATCTTACCAATAGATGTTGATGCATTAACCTTAGAATCATTTGTCTAATGATTATCACTATACACATCCTCAAGACATTCATCTACACATTTAGGTAGTCCATCTTTATAAACAAACCCTTTATCTTCATATTGTGTAGACAACTCTTCTTCAAAACTTTCAACCTCAAGTTGATTTGCATAATTGTAAAATAGAACTTCACATTTAGATTTAGAAAAATAACTCATACTTCTACTAGCATAAGAGTATTCACTTCCATCATTACTTTATTCTTCCCAATCTGCACCTAATTCACATGAAGATGAACATATACTAGCACTTTCCTCTTCTTGAATCAAGTAACAACCCTCACCATTGTGTTCACATGATACTTCTTCACAATACATTGGATCAGCAAGTTCACCTTCATCACTTGATGCATAACTTTTAGCTTCTTTGTCCTCATATTGAGATGAATACCTTTCCTCTTCATGACTCATTATGTTTTCAACATAATGCTAATCATTAATGGGAGAAAGAATGATTGAACTTACATCTTACATGTATAATTTATCAAGTGGACTAACTTGATGTTATGTTGTTGTAATACTACAAACATGCACATTCAATTTAGAAAGAATGGAATCAATTTTTCTTTGCAACAAAGAGATTTTATCTTCAAATGTCTTTAATTCTAAATTTTCAACCAAATCATTGACAACAATAGTAGTATCTATTTTTTGATCTAAAATCAAATACTCTTTATGACATTGGCTTGTGCTTTGCACCTCATCTTGCCAACAAACATTCCTAGAGAAGTGACTCTGGGTTATTCGATACTTTATGTTATTCTTAATCTCTATTGCCATCATGAATGATTGATGCAAAGTCTTGGGCTCTTTATCTCTTAATAGGTAACTCGTCTTCTTATCAAATGCATCGAGATAAACCACTAGACGCACTTGATCATCTAGCTTATATATTTTAGGAATATGATTTAAAACCTTTGCAAATTTGATATTGAATTGGGGGACTAACTCACCATTCCTTATTTGGATTTTCAAGAACTTATCAAAATAATCAAAGATGCTTACTCTTTTCCCAAACTACTTCATGAAGGCTGCAAGTAATTCATCCCAAGATGAAATTAAGCATGCTCATAGAAAGGAAAACCAATCCTTAGCACCCCCTTCTAAAGTCTAAACAAACAACTTCATATAAATGTCTTCATCAGAAATTTCAAAATCACCAATCAAATCACTAAACAACTAAACATGATGACTAGCTGAATTTTCATGGTTCCCACTAAACTTAGGTAAATACTTTCTAAGATTATATAATACAAAGTTTTGTAGAAATAGATCTATAAATTTAATGACATGTATCTTTTGGTAGAAATAGATCTATAAATTTTATCAATGGACAACAAACTAGGTGAATGAAAATTTTCCACTTCTAAAAAACTTATAATTCATTCACCAAAGTTACCTTCAAAATTCATTACTTGCAGAAAATCTAAAATTCTTTCTACCAATTTCAACTCTAAACATACTTCAAAATATGAAAACACTTGATGAACCTATTCTTCACAAAGTCTACTAAAATGAATTAAACCTTTCTCCTACTTAGTGCTGAAATTACCACTTGATAGAGAAACTTTTGTGGAACTTTCTTTCATTGAAATGAAATCACATGAAAGTGGAAAATACCTTTAGTGTTCCTACATGAAAACATTGATCTACTGATTGGTATAGGTGCTAACCTCAATTCTTTCACACCACTAATCAAATCCTTATAGAGCTTCCATCTCCTTGAGGAGAACCAAAATGAAATCACTGTTGTGATTCATTCTTACATTCAAATTTCATATGACAACAGATCAACACAACGCTTTAAAACTCATCAGTCAAGAACTCATAGATTCTCTCTTCTTGCTTACAACTTATCAAAACTTTTGGATCTACACAACTCATTTGAAACCTCTTGAATAGAACCAATTTGCACTAGCATAAAGATCTTTTAGAAAGTCACCACTCACAATTGTCAAAAAATATTTAAAACATAATTTGTAGCATAAGAAATTCGAATTGGATTTTCAACTTGTAGAACTTTGCAAATCTTTAAACACTTAGAAGAGAGAAACCATCTTTATACAATTCTGACTCTAAATTTATAGTAGTACTATGAAAACAACATTAGGTTGAAATAATTGAAAAATGAAACTTAGTAGCAACACAATTTACATTTAACCTTGAAAGATACTACTGTCCTAAACAAAGCATTACTATGGTGCATGATATTTGAGTAAGAAAACTATAAAACACATTAGATAACTTAAAGCTGCATTTTTTTACACACTTCTCCTACTGTACTGAATCTCCTTTTTGTTAAATTCTCAAGGTTTTTCTACCATTTAGATTCAATACAGTCCCCAGTAGAGTCACCATTTTGTCAGTGTTTGAAAATGTTACAGGTTTCAAAATACACTGATGAGAATATGACACATCTAGGGGCTACTAACTCCCATATTTAACATATCATTTTAGACACTGGGCCAACTATAAGGCTTGACCCTTCTTCTACTCTAGGCTCTACAAAACCTAGGTGTGTGGACCTTAGATTCAATCAACATGGTTACCAATGCAAAAACATACTCTTGAATCTATCAAAGTAGATTTAACCCTTATATCTCCTAATAACTCATGTAATAACATAGATGTACAATAGCTAGATCCGTGTCTTATCTAGTTGGCAATTCCATTAATCAATCACATACATATGGATACCTGAGACATATTCATATCTTCAGATATTTGATCTGTGCATTGACCTTGTAAATAGACATATGTATTCAGTCTAAATCTCATCCTTACCTAATATCCTCATCAATAAACTTGCAACCCTATTGATTTCCCTGAAAAATTTACATAACTCCTTGAATTATAAGCAATAATGACACAACACACAGCCTTAAGGGACTATAACTATAACCTTGGCTATTTTCTCAAAGATAGTAAAATGTTGAAGATTACTGATAAAGGAGACAAGATTTAAGATGAAACTCAACATCTATTGTTCTTTGTATTGATTTCCTTGAAATAATACATTCATATGCATGAAATCAAAACATAGAAACACCTAATAAATCTGAACTTGCTATATTATCTTTCCTACTATTGTTCATACAAGAGAAATAGCTAAAGAAAATGTGGTATCACAGTATTGGGAATACATCAAAACTAGATGCAAAACATGGTATCAAAGTAGTAAGTAGTTTTTGTCCAAAAAACTAGAACCCCTACAATGGATGAGAGAAACAAAGATATGAAAGAGGATGAATTTTAGGATCTAATCTGAAGATGACATGTGTCCACTTGAAATTCCATCCCTTGTAGTTGCAAAACGTCTTTCATCTATCTACCCATTTGATCTAATATAATTTTCATCATTATTCTATAACTGATTTGAAAATATCTCTATTAAAATGATGAAAAATTTTGTGTCACCAAAAATTTGAACTACATCATGAAGTGCCAATAAAATTTGGGTTTAAATTAAATAATGGTGAACAAAATTCACCCCAACTACATTCTTACCATGTTTTACTAACATTTAGCTCATTACTATGCTAGAAAATAGTTTTGAACTTTGACACCTGAATATGGTTGTAAATTGGGAATTTAGAAGAAAACCTTGAATAACTTGAACAAACTACTTCTTGTGCAAAAACAAACACCGAAATCAAAAAGTTCATCTTCTCCTGATTCTGGCGATATATAATATTCCTATATTTACCTCTTAGAAACACCCTAAAAATTGGTTTGAAAAAGGTACCCTGGTTGAAACTATCTAGTTTGTACTTTTTAAAATTTTCAAAAATTAAAAAATTCTAAAGTGTAAACTTTAGAATGAACCAATTTTCAATTTAAAAATTGTAAGTACCCCTTTTTCACATAAATTTTTTTGTGTGTGCACCCATTTTTGAAAAAACATTTTTAAAATGACAATTAAAATATTTTATTTTTTACCCACTCCTTTGGCCCTGACAAGTGCCACATGGCACCATATTATTGGCTACCCAACTACTCCATCACCACTTACCTACTCTGACTTGATCACCACTTCACCATGCATCCTAGACCCATTGTCATGTGGCACCTAGGTGCATTCCCACATTCTCTAATGGTCAAGTAACTTCCCCAAGCAGGGAAGTGCCCACCATAGTATGTGCCACGTGGTGTGGTTGTGTGCATCCTACCTTTGATCTTTCCACATCATCACATGTGCATATTTGTTCAAAATTAAGCATGGTTGAATCTAGCTCTCAATTTGTAGGCCCCACGCACATGAGCCCTGCCTTTTCAAAAGTCATTTCCTTAACACACCATGCTATTAGAGTGGAGTAGTATTTAAAGATTAAAAACTTCAACCCACAGTGAATGTGGGATATATCCTATGAACTAACTTTCACCTGTGCTTTCATATTTCTATGCCACCTCTTCTTGCTTTCATTCTAGGTTTGGTGTGAGTGCTCCATTTCATGTGCCATGCCTTCCTCTCTATGGTTGATTAGTAGCATTTTTCTTCATATTTTGATTGGCATTATTTGTTGCAGGTGCCTCGACTACAGCCTTAGCTTTAGGCTTAGGGTCTTAGGAATCATCTATTCATTTTTTTGCTTTTGGCCCACCTTTTTTGGGCGTTACTACCAGGAAGATTAGGTACAAATTTTTCAGTATTTTCACCTATAGAAATCAAATTAATCATCACTCTTGGAAGAATCCCATTGAAATGTGTTCTTTATAAACATGTCTATCTTCCTAAATTTTTAGCTGAGACAAGAATTTTAATCTATTTCTTGTAGTCCCTCGGATGATGGTTGAAGCAACACTAGATGTAGAGGTACATTGTTGGGAGGAATGTCCAAAGCCAATGGAAACAACTTTCCTATGAAAGGATGATATGCACACATACAATATTGTCATCAAGCCCACTCACTTCCTCTAGCTTTACTTTCAAGCTATACATGTCATTTCCCTTGAAGATGAAACAAGGCTACTCATACCCATCTTTTATTTTTCCATTATCCTCACCAACTATATAATAGATAACTCTTCCACTCCTGCTTCCACTCTAGCTTGTTAAACTTGGCCTACTAGATAGTGATGTTAATGGAGATGGGCTTGACTCTACCAAAGAACCACTTTGAGAGATTGTGTGTATATATGTTACTTTAACCTACCAAAAAACACAATATTGTGTAATTGTTTTTCAAGCAACATCATGGGTTACTCTATTCTTCCAAGGACTAGTGAATCCATTTCCATGCAGATAACTACCATATTTTAGTTTAAGAAGTTTATGAGAATTATGTTCCTTGATCAGTTCCTATTCAATGAAAGAATCTGAGCTTGAGGTAGGTAGAGTCTATAAAACCCTCTTTCCCATCCATCCCAATATAAATGGCATCGTTGTTACCATCAATTAATGTTTATAGGAGCTCTTCAATCTGATCTTAGACTACCCTTTGATGAATTTGACCTCACAATTTGCATTTTTGTCAGCTCCATTTCTGGTATGATTTACAATGTTTTGATCATCTCCCGCACAAAGATATTTGTCATGGTGGCTTCGAAGTCTCACATACGTTGCTCTCTAAAATGAGTCCATTACTACTTTCTACTTCAAAACAGGAATAAAACATATTGGGCTACTAGTTATCTATGATTTAAAAGAAGAATTGAGATGGGAGTGAATAGAATATTCTCCACATAGCATAATCATCATTAAAACTTCTTCTGAGATGTTCAACTAATATCTTTAATTGTGACAATATTTTTATGATCCATGTGGCATAGGAGCTTTGTTTTCTGGAGAATAATTTTTACATCTACTCTATTATCAAGTGCATTTAAAAATTCTCTTGAAAGAAGCTTCCTCATTTTTAGGATCCATTATTTTACCATTTACTTTTCATCTTATCAATGTGGCAAAATTAGTTGGGCCCCAAAGTGTGTCTAGCTAAAAAAAAATTGCATTTCAAATGACTAACTTCTTAAAATGTCCTGATAAATATCCAATACTGATCAATTCTAAACTTAATCACTAAGCCATTATTTTTTAACTCAAGTTACAACTTTTTTTTTTGAAACCTCCCAACTTAGTGTCAAAAGGTCCTTTGACTGACTTTGAAAATTGACAAAAAAACTTGATCGGGCTCTAAAATCAGACACACTGATTCTTTTTTCCATATACTCTTACACTATTATATCTTGTCTCATGAAGAATTCTTAGTAAAAAGATATTGACTATTGAAGTTTCCCTTTCAGAACTGCCTGTAAGAAAACATGTCATAAAAGAACAAAATGCGTTCAGAATTGGCTTCAAAAACTAGGTAAATTGACACTTGGGGAAACAAAAATTGGGGCATTGATTCTCTATCATGAGGACAATATAAATTTGGTATTTGGGCTCATTATTAATAACTATGTGCAAATGGTGAGCGCTCAAAGTGGGCTACTCAAATTTGCAGATTGGAAACAATGGCAGAAATGTGGTTTCTACAAATGGATGGACCTAGGAAAGTGTGTAGATGGAATCCTCAAGATTTGAAAATTGGCACACTTTAAGTAGCTTTTAGAGTAAAACATAGTGGTACAATCCATTCAATCTCACCAATCATGGATTTCAAGATATGACATCACAAACAAGGGTTTTGACAAAATTGCATCTTATGACACTAGTAAAAAGTTAGAAATTGCGTTTGGAATCACATTTGAAAACTAATTAAACAGTCTTTTCATAAGCTCAAAGTTGAAACATAGCAAGTCTCTAACCTCCCAAATGCAACACAAAAGGAATTTCATCATTTGGGTCAACTAGGTCAAAGTTATAATAAGTCAAATAGGGCCTTCTAGAATTTTGAACATTTTGCATCAGGATGAAACAATTAATGACCAACTTTGAGGGATTCAAAACCTAGTCAAATAGATTTAAAATGACTTGGAATATGAAAAATAGGATCTTTGGTGTGGACACTAAACACTCCCAAATTGGTGAGTCGGGAAACATTATTGGGTGTGAGATATTCAATTGCAAACATAGGCTCCTATTGTTTGACATGGTGAAATGTAGATCTGATAAATGCTCAAAACAAGACTTCACAAGATAGCTCAGAATGTCAATTTATCTTCATGAAATGAGTGGTTAGGCTGAATGTAAGGGTTTAGAAACATTAAACACCTCTTAGGCTGCACAAGAATAGCGAGGTACATATGCATTTAAAAGTGTTTATAGGGCTTGATTTTTCCAATGGTACTCAAAATTAGGGCTACAATTTTGATTGCCATTAGGCCAAATGGATGATGTGGTAGAAATGAAAATAGATATAACTATCACCTTGGTAGTATGTGATGATGCAAGTGGAGATACTAGAGTAGAGGTGAATTTTTAGGAACCATAGCTTGACACACCATTGGAAAACTTGATAGCTACATATGTCGAAGACTCAGAATAACTAAAGACCAATCATGGGACTTGTAGCATTTACAAATGTAACAAAAGAGGGGCCTACCAAAAGAATAATTTGATTTATAAGTTTTTCTATTGGATAGTTTCTTGTCTTTTTGTGATAGCTAAATGTAAATATATTTTGTGTAAGTTGACACCTGTAAGTTTTCTATGCCTGAAGTTTGTTGCATCCCACTCTGTTTAAGTGAGATTCCAAGGCTAGTGAAGGGCCCAATTTCATTGTTGATTTTGGTCTATATTTAATATGGTTCATTCCAATTTATTAGTACAAAACTTATAATGTATTTTTTTTGCAAAATAATTGGGAATATATTGATGTTGTAGGGGTTTAATGCTTTTTCTAGAGTCATTCACAAGTCTATTACAACTATATACAATTTTCAAAGAAGATGAATACAAAGTTGAACTCTCCCCATATCTGTTCTTGCTGAATTTTGTCTCCATTGTTATTACGTAGTTATTCTAATATTTTTGAGCAAAGCTTCTCCAAGTGAATGGAATTCACTTAGATTGTATGCCAATTCATTATTGCTATTGATTTAATGAATTAAGTAAATGCTCTAGTGAATTAGATAGGGTTGCTAAGGTAATAGGAAGGATGTCTATAAGTATGAATTCCAATAATAATTTCTGATAGTATTGGATGTAATGTTATCAATCAGATCTATAAATTGAAGTAGACTCCAAATGCCAATGGATAAAGAACTGATCTAGTTAATTCAGTATGCAGATAGAGAAATCATGAAGAAGCTACAATTATAAATCCTAAATAAATTTTATTTTAGCATTTGTAGACTTTCAAAGAGGGTCAGCATTCATTTGCATTTGATTTTTGAGTCTTAGATAGTTACTTTGTTCAAAAATATTGGTAAACCTAAGAAGAATTGTAACCATATCTCCTTATAAAGGATGTATATCATTTGACAATGTCAAGAAATGTATAAACTATGTATATGCTAGAGATAGGAGATGAGAATTAGAATGAAACTAAAAGGATTCTTATACAATAGTATTCATTTGAATTATCCCCTAGGTATACCCACCTTGGTTTTGCAAAGCCTAGAGAGTAGAAAACTAGACTTGTTTTTGTTGAAGTTGGATCCAAATAATATGCATACATAATTTTTAATGGGAAGTAGCTAGTCCCTAGATTTGTGAGTATTATTATCTTGGTATTTAACTTTTGTTGTTTAGTAGTTTCAAAACACCAACAAAATAGTGGCTCTACTGGCAAGTTCTTCAACACATGTGTGACAAGTACTGTAGTTTCTTTTTTTGTGTTGTGTACATTTTTATCAGATTGTTTCAATATTGTTTTTGGTTATGGTGGACTTGCTTTAGAGACAAGCCTTGAGAACTTTTTTAAAAAAGGAAACCCAAATGCCACATGTGTACATTGTCGTATACAATGCTTTCAAGTGTCTTATCTATCAATCTAGTGTTGCAATCTTATGATTTTAGTGATTGGTTCCTTAGTGTGTCATATATATTTATATTATCTTGTGTTCTTTCCCCAAAGCCAAGAGTTATTTTATTGATAAATAGTAAATATGGTTGACAAAATGAAAAACACAAGAGCATACACAAGAGCCAATCCTAATGTACCAATGTATATTGACTTGCCTCAAGGTGGTAGGAAGAACCTGAATAAGAAAAAGTCAGACCCAACCACCACCTAGAAACCAAGGGGTAGTGTATCAATTAATTCTCAATGCTAGCTAGTATTAGGGAGAGAGTCTTCTACACTTAGCTTAAATCAGAAACCACAAGACTCTTAGGTGGAATATTTAGTACGCCAGTATCAGATTAAAGAATCTATCAGGACAAGAATATGTCACTAGTAGGGAATGCATCCCTAGGCTAGATCTGATAGTTGAGATGAATCAAAGGCTTGGATTCAGGAGTTCATTTCAAGATTCTTTTAATCTTAGAGCCATCCCATACATGGTAAGTAATCTTATAGATTTGGATGATCCTACTAATTCAAAAGCCACTTCTACATATCGTGAAGAAGTATGATTAGAAATAGGAGTTTTGAAGAAATGGGTTACTGAGGAAGAAGCTAAACGTGACCATTTAGAAAAGGAAAGAGAGAAGCCACACTAGATGCCATATTTGAAAGAGATAATCTACTTAGGAGGATGGCTGCCTTAAAAGAACAAAACATGAATTTTTAATAAAGAACTTCAATCCTTCATTTCAATGTCTTTGAAGATATGGACAGTTTATGAACCAAAGTTTAGGAACAAGAAAAGATTCTAAGATAAAGACAAGAACTTGTCATTTTCCAAGTTCAACCCTACAAACCTATCCAAAATAACCTAGTAGAACCTATTGTCAAATAGATAGATAAAGGAAAAGGCAAATTGTAGGAATCAAAATAAATGATCCTCAAATAGTAGCAAGTAAATCTGTAAATCACCCTATGTTAAAATTGGATCTAGATCTAGAAAAGGCCATGAAAGAGAAATAAAATCTTGCAAAAGATCTTTAAAAGGTTGAGAATGAAGCTCAAGCTGTAGAAACTAGAGAAAAATCTAGTTCATAAATTCTAATTCTGCATTGGCTTCATGGCCAAACTTGTCCACCCTCGCTGCAACTTCTGTAGGTTCTTGTGGACTAGTAATTTCAAATCAAGAAATATCTTAATTTTCCCCTGCATCCACCATTAGTACTCAAGTCCTTGTCATCCAGCCTCAACAATCTCAAAGTGTTATTCTCAACCAAGCCAATGTAGCAAGCACCTCAAATGTAGTTGGTTTTTAGAAGAAGCCCATCTACATGAAAAAATATAGACAAATATCATTTGTAGGTATTCCTAGATCTCCACACCTTATATCTTTTGATTTAAGAGACAAAGTTGTCAAGTTCTCTGAAAAATAATGCTATTACTGGTGAAGAGCACTTGAGAATTTTCATAGATATGCTAAATGACTTTGAAGTTGGACATGAAGATATTGTGATGACGTTAATTGTTCATTAACTAACTAAAGATGCAAGGGATTGTTTCAAAAGATTACCCGATGATAGCATTAGTTCATGGAGTGATTTGGAGAAATTGTTTAAAGAACAATATGTTGATAAAACTAATGCTAGGTTTATGTTGAATGATTCAAATAACATAAAGAAGATCCCTAATGCATCTAAATTTGATTTCAATGTGAGATTCCAAAAGGGGATGTCCAAATTGTTATAGGTTATGAGATTAAATGAGGATGTTTGTCTTACAACCTATTTTAATGCTTTTGATAGCAAGATGTCTTACTAGTTGAGGGATACGGATCTTAAAACTTTGAAAGATGCTTATAAGATTTGCAGTAAATATTGAAAATAATAGGAAAGCATCAAGCAATCTTGGTAGGAGAGATGACCCAAAGTTGTTCAATCTTAAGAATAACAATAAGAAGGAAGTTGATTAAACTCTTGTAGGTAAGAAACCTAAAGAACCCACTATAGGTCGGGTATTTGATTTGTTGAAAAAGATGAAGCCCACTACTTTAAATAAACATAAGCCTAATTTTGGTGAGAAAGTCCTAGTTAACAACAATAGTTTCAATAAACAACCTAGAATGGAGAACAATCCTTATACCACTCAATTGAAGGATGGTAAACCAATTCTTAACTAGGCCCAAAATGTTAAAGATAAAGTTACACCAGATCCTTTACAAAGAAGTTCTATCAATATGAATGATGATGTGCCATGGTGTATTATATGTGAATCACCTAACTCTTCAAATTATTGTGTAGTTTCTTAATCATTTTCTTCAGGTCAAAATGCACAAAATGAGAAGGAAGAAGACAAAGGACAATTGTATGGATTTTGATTTGGAAGGAACTAAAAGTGATCTTGCAAATAAGAAAGTTGCCTATTAGTTACATCATCAACAAGTGTTCTCAGATGATGAAGGTTGTTATGAAGATTAGGTATGTGTTACATCTTTTGAAAATCACCATGTAAAGTTGAGAATGCCATCTAAAGAGGAGATTGATAGGATTAGGGCATAGCAATTACAATTTGAGAATCAAACAATTAATAATGATGTTGGGAATCCTTCTGGTATATTCATAAAGGATATATTACACACAAGATGAAACATAAAAACAAGAATGCTAATGTAGAGATAGTTGAAGTTAAAGACATCAAAACCAAGAAGTGGGTACCCAAGAAGAAGGCTCAATTCCAAGCAAATGAGATAGCGAAAGAAATTGTGCAAGAAAAGAAATTAGGATCTGATATTGTCAAGAAAATAATATTGCCTTCTATTCAAAAGGCTTTAGCTTCAGGCATTCTTTTGAAACCCACTATATTTGAACCTATTGATATGATATCTATGTTGTCCCAAATAATGGTAAAGGTGCCTTCATCTAAACTATTTAGAATTGAAGAGCATAAAAGAAAAGCCTTCTCATGGTTGGGAGGGATAGGAATTAATGACAATATTATAGAACAAAATGTCATTCAACAAACTTGATTAGTGGTAGAAGATAGTGGTATTATGTCTCAAATTCCCCAAATGTTCTTGGATGATTCATTAGTAGCATATATAGAAGATATTGACCCCTTCTTTATCAGTCTAACTATAAAGGGAAAAACCCTAAAAAATTGCATGATAGACTCAGGAGCCTCTAGCACCATCATGCCCTTCAAAGTAATGGAAGCCTTATGGTTGAAAGTAGACATTGAGCAAGCTAGATGTAGAGGTATGGATGCTAGAAAATTTTTGGTTATAGGTACTATCAATGGTTTACCATTTAAGCTAGCTGCATACCTTGAGGTAGAATTGACTATATCAGTCCTTGTAGTTGATATTCCTCGACATTATGGAATTTTGCTCTCTAGAAAATGGAGTGCTGCTATCGGAGGTAGCATACAATGTGACCTAACTTATGCAACTTTTCACATAGGAGATAAGGTTGTTAAAGTAGATAGAGAGCCAAGGGTTAGTCATATTTTGGGAAAAGAAATTGACAAAGATTCTACTTGTTTCTTATACATGGGTGTGAATGCATTTAGAGCTAAGTTAATTATTCAAGAAGTTGAGAAGTTGCTTACTGTGATTGAGCATGAAGTTGAGTGTTGTATGGATTCACTAGTATTATGGACCATGTATTTTGATGGGGCCAGCTGTAAGGAAGGTTTGGGGGTAGGGGTGGTTTTTGATTCTCCTGAAAAGAATACTTTTAGATACTCCTTCACCCTAAATTTTTCATGCACTAACAATATAGTTGAATATGAATCTCTGGTATTAGGATTGAAAGTTGCTACCCACCATGGAATTAAAAAGTTGCATGCTATAGGTGATTCTAGATTGGCTATCTCATAGATAAGGGAAACATATGCCTCTAAAAATAAAAGATTGAAATAGTATAGAAATGTTGTCTAGGATCAAATATAATTCTTTGATGCATTTGGTATTTCATGGAGAGACAGAACTCAGAATAAGATGGACAACTTATTAGCAAACATAGCAATTAAACCAAAGGATGTATCATTTGTAGGAATTTCACAAATTGAGGTCCATAATAGACCCTCAATACCTGAAAATATTGAACATTGGCATCTATTTGAATATGACAAAGACATTGCAAATTTCTTGTTGAATGAAGATAAATACCATGGTCAAGAATTGGACTGTAGTGATTTAGATGAAACTATAAATGGTAAGGAAACAATTTTTAGTCAAGAGATCATATAATTAAAAACTAATAAAATACCTAAGGATTTGGTTGTTTTAGAAAACAAGTTTGAAAACCAAGTTAGGGTAAGACCTGGGGCTGTAGATTATAAACCTCAAGAGCTAGAAGAAATAAACCTTGGAACTAATGAGGCCCCCAAGAAGGTTTATATTGGTTAGAATTTGTTAGCTAAAATTAGAAATCCTTTAATTGATTTACTAAGGAAATATAGACATGTTTTTGCATAGTAGTATAATGATGTAAAGGATTATAAAGAAGATCTATTTCAATATGTCATACCATTAAAGGATTATGTAAAAGCTTTCAAACAGAAGTAGAAACTAGCAAATCCCCCTCTAGCCCCTAAAACGCAAGAAGAATTGATGAAACTAATAGATGGAGGGATAATTAAACCTATTAGACATTCCACTTGGGTCTCAAATCTAGTACCTATAAAAAAAGGAATGAAGATATCAAACTCTGTGTGGATTTTAGAAATCTATACATTGCTTCTCTAAAAGACAATTATGGGTTGCCAAATATGGAGGCTATGCTACAATAGGTAACTAGTTCTGAACTTATGTCCATGATGGATGGGTTCTTAGAGTATAACTAGGACTTGGTGAAAGAAGAAGAGCAGTTTAAGACAACATTTATAACTCCATGGGGAACTTATTTATATGTGAGAATGCCATTTGGATTGATTAATGCTAGTGCCACTTTTCAAAGGTCTATAGATGTAGTTTTCCATGAGTACATCTATAAGTTTATCATTATATACCAAGATGACCTTATAGCTTATTCCAAAATGGTTGAAGACCATTGTAGACATTTGGAGAAGATTATTATCAAAGCCTTGGAATATGGAGTGTCATTAAACCCAAAGAAATCCACATTTGGGGTAACTAAAGGAAAACTATTGGCACATATAGTATCAAAGGATGGAGTGAAAATAGATCTTGGAAGAGTGGCAGCTATTGATAAGGTGCTTAGGCAAAAAAAAGTAAAAGAGATACAATCTTTCCTTGGGAAAGTAAACTTCATAAGGAGACTTGTTACAAATTTTGTTGAGATTAGTAGGCTTATTTCAAAAATACTTAAGAAAGGAGCTACTATCAATTGGGATGGTGAACCTCCACAAGCATTTTAGGACATTAAGATCACCATAAAAATGCTCCAGTCCTTAGGACTCCTGACTACACAAAACCCATGCTCATATTTTCTTTTGCATCCTTTCATGTTGTAGCTACAGTTTTGTTATAGAGGAATGAGGAAGGGCATGAACAACCTATTTCCTTCTTTAGGAAATCATTGCAACCTACTGAACTAAAGTATGACATAAATGAGAAGCAAGCTTATACTTTGGTTAATGTTGTTAAGGTTTTTAGGTATTATTTGGTAGGAGCCACTATCATTGCATTTATACCTAGTGTAGCTATTAAGGATATATTTTCTTAGCAAGAGGTCTTAGGTAGGAGATGTAGGTGTATCAATAGGATCCAAGAGTTCAACATTGAAATTTAGATTATAAAATTGGTTAGAGGTCAAGGAGTAGCTAAGCTTATGGCTCAAACTAAATTAGATGCTAATCAAATTAATACAATGATAGATGACTTGAAATCAGATTTATGTGATATGGATCATTGTAAATGGTACACCAATGTCATTCATTATCTACAACATATGAAAAACCCTCCCTATTTGAATGAGAATTTAAAAAGAGGTACGAAGCTTCAAGCCATCAAATATATTATTATCCAAAATGATTTAAGCTTGATGAACTTTGAGGGAGTGCTGCTAAAATGTGTTGATTGAGAAAGATTAGGAGAAAGAATGAAAGAAATGTATTTTGGAGTCTGTAGAGGACATTACATGACCAAGATCACAGCACACAAGGTGATGAGAATTAGATTCTGGTGGCCATCCATTTTTAAAGATGCTCAAGTAATGGTTAGAAAGTGTTATGCCTATCAAAGGTTTGCAGGTAAATTAAAAAAATTTAGGGAATACTCCATTAAAATAGTGGAAGTTCAAGCACCATTCCAACAATGGGGAATGGATTTTATAGGTGAGATTTCTCCCAAGTCTAGTACTAGTTATTCCTGGATACTAGTTGCAACTGATTGCTTTACAAAATGGGTGGAGGCAATCCATACCATAAGTTCAACTAGTAAAGTTGTCAATAATTTCTTGCTAAACAACATTATTTCCAGATTTTGTTGTCCTTAGAAAATTATAATAGATAATGCAATGTGCTTTACATCTAAGGAATTCATAAAATTTTGTGATAAGTATGGGATAATAAGAGAAACATCCTCTCCTTACCATCCACAAGGAAATGGATAGGTTGAGTCCATAAATAAGAGTTTATTGAAAATAATAAAGAGAACACTGGATGATAATAAGAAAGCCTAGGATTCTAGACTATAATTAGCAATATGGGCTGACAAGGTGACTATGAAGAAAGCCATTAGTGTAGCACCCTTTGATATTGTTTATAGAATTTAGGCAAGGATGCCTTAGAATAACCTAGTAGGACTTTATAATTACATCTTGTTGTATGATGAAGATATTATTGATGATATGCAAGAAAGGTTGGATGAGCTTGTAGGACTAGTAGAAACTAGGAGTGAAGCATCTCTTAGGAACTAGAAGTTGCAATTACTATTCAAGACATTATATGACAAAAGAACAGTGAATAAGAAGTTTGAATTTGAAGATTTGGTCCTCATGTAGAATGCAAGAATTGAAGAAAAATGAAAACATGGTAAATTTAACCCTATATGGTTGTGTCCTTATCTAATTGAAGCTTCATGGGGAGAAGATTCTTATTTGCTAAAAGATTTATCAAGAAATATTCTTGAGCTACGAGTTCATGGATAGTTCTTGAAGAAGTATTTTTGCTTAAATGCTTATTTTATGCATGAACAATAGTTTTAGGTTTTCTGTACATTTTTATATCCTTTGATCTTTGTATAGTTTCCTATGCATAGTTTTGTCCTTGTTGTTGTTGCTCTCTTAGATTTGTCAGGTTTTAAGAAAAGTCAAGTATGTGGTCTACTTCTCCTAGGGATTCTAAGCTCTCATTTGAATGCAATATTTTCAATGTCCCTAGAAAGAGCCACTATTGGTCTAACTTTTACAAAATAAAATTTTCTTAGTTCTAGGTATAAAAAATTAGAATAATTTCTATGTCTTGTGTTCTAGGGTTTTGGTTTTCTATTGTTGCAATTTTAAATCATTAAAACTTATGAGAACCCTATTAAACCCTAAGCCTTGTGCCCAGTTGCACATGTTAGGTCTTTTACTTTTTAAATTTTATTAGGCACGAAGCTATTTAAATTTTGAATATTCCTTCAACATCCATATGAATTACTACTTTTCCAAGTATTGGTTACCGAAGTGGTTCACATCGTCTAATCTTTATCGGATCTTTGATAGTCATTATGTCGCATAGAGGAAATGCAAGATTTTTAATGCATGTGACATAGTGACTACCATGAAATGGAATGTTGATGTTGAAAAGTGGAGGGTTAGTGATGAAAATCTTCATTGTTTTGAAGCTTTGGAGACATGATTGATGTTTGAGTTGTCAGTGTTAGAGAAGGGACCAGTTGGAATGAGTTAAAAGTGGCATCACCGAAGTTTGTTTTTCCCAATGGGTCACTATGTTGTGACCAGAAAATCCTTGTGCCTTGCCAGTAGTGACATAGCACCTTACTATAGAATAAAAAGGATGAAATTTTTTGAAAATCAATGGTGACCATAAAGTTCTCAATTATTAATATGGATGTGTGCCTTTATTTCTTTGTCATAGGTATTAATTATGGTAATTATGACTAAAAAGTGGATATATTCCTAGTGCTAAATTCTCAAATAGTATTCATGAGGTCACTATGTCATGACTAGAAAAATAATGAATCCTAGCGAATTGATAGAAATTGGGTTTACAACAATGATTTAAAAGGTGGGTCCCAATAATCTTCTTATTAAAAAATGAGCCATATAATATTCATTAACATGTTGGCATCCTACAAAAAAATGTGCATGTACCAAAAAATTTTAAGAACATGGGAGGTTGTTATGTCAAAACTAAAAAATCCTTACACCTTGGTGGTAGCTACACAGTGACTTGCCTGAAAATATGGAACACAGTGGGGCCAAATCCTATGATACCACAAAAAGGATTAAAATATTGAATTCCTTGCCAACTTGTCAAGACATTTCCAAGTCATACATGACATGGACCCACACTTGAAAGGAAAGGGTAGATGTAAGTTTGTAATCGTCAGATCAAACTCAGATCAATGATCATCACTTCATCACTATGGAGAATTGCTTTCTTTTTACTCAACAAAACATGGCAACTAAGGTAAAGGACATGGAGACCCACCAAATTTAAATGAAAATTTATGCAAATTCCACACCATTAGATGAAGCTCAAATCAATGGTTTTTACTTCATCACTATCAGGAGTTTCTCACTCTTTAAGGGTAGTGACATAGCAACCAAAGGGAGCAAAGGAGGGACTCACCATAGTTTTATTGAACCATAAATAAAATGCTCATCATTAGATTGAAATTAAATTAGGGGATGTAGCTATGTCACATAGAAAACATGCTCACTTTTTATGCATAGAAAAGTAGCAACTGGGTGACACGTATCCTCAAGAACTAGAAGGTCTAGTTTATAGTGCTAGTAGTGAAGGAAAAGCTCATGTGGAGGATTTTTGTTAGATTGACTTCTAGCATGGTGAGTGGAAAATGGGTCTTTCCTATTTTCACTCCTAGATTGTTGAATCTTTTAGGATCGGTGATGTAGTTATAAAATCTAAATGTGGTGCGGCTTTGTTTCCCTTACAGTTCATTAATGAGGAATGAAAGCTTCTCATGTGAGTAGAAAAAAAAGTATATTGTAAAATGATTTGCCATTTTTCATTTTACATGAACAAAATTTCAAGTTTGCAAGGAAGAAGTCATTGAGAATTTGTGTTCTGCGTGATCAAATGTGAAACAATTTTCCTTTGTTCAAAAGATATTGCAAAATTATAGAGAAAGATAATCAGAGAGTCAAGTAAGTTCCTATGCACCATACTCTTTGAAGTAGTCTAGTTCTCTATAAATTGTATTTAATATGCCTCCAAAGATGGTTTTCTCTAGTTAGGAAGAATATTTTCCTAGGAATATCCATGATGATCTTCCTGAGTTACTACCCAAATCCACAAATGATATTTCCAAAGTGAAAAAGTTAATATCATTAAACCCTAGACTTAAAATTGCAAATGGGTTATATGATAAGGGGAATTGGGTTAGGGATGCCAAAAATTCCCAAAATGGATTTTCTATGTTAAAAAAATGGTTTTTGGAAAGGAACTTATTTTTGCCTCATGCATATATCTGGAACTTTAATTTGGTAAAGCTAGTGGTTCCTAGTATCTTTATGGATTATGACCTCTTAGAGGCAGCTGCAAACAATTATGATCCCACAATTATAGTTGTGAGAAGAATCAATGGCAAGATTCTCATCACAATCAGCCCAGAGAAATTTGAGAGGTATTTGGCCTAGAGACATTGATAGAATATCATGTACCCATTGACCTACAATAGTTAGGAAAAGAATATTTATCAAAGAAGGATGAAATTAGGTAGGGTGCACTGAGGGCATATATAGACACAATTGGAACTTTGCTAACAAATACAATAGCCTTAAGGTAACCTTTCAAAAATGGGTATTTCAATATCTGGGTTGTGGAGACATACAGGACTCTGTGTAGAGTTTTTGGTGAAGATGAACAGGATTTTAAGCCCATAAGATTTATGTATATGATTTTTTAGATTTCTTCTTTTGGTGTTGATGTTATTTTTTATTTTGCCTCCTACTTAGTAGAAAAAATTCATACAAGCCTAGTTGGGATTGCAAAAGGCAAGGTAGAGAAAACTTTTTGTCATTATTCTTTCTTGATGCATATGTTTTTTTTTAAGGGAGTAACATATTTTGGTAAGGAGATGAATTTGAATAGAGAACAATATGGAGAAGCACTTCCAGTTTAGTTATAGAATGTAGATATGAAATGGGATGTAGGAAAAGCTAGTTTTGTCAGATTTGATAGGTACTTCACTTAAAACTTGAGGACCCTTTTATTAAGTTACAATCCTAGAGTGCCTAAGGAACTGGTAAGTCTTATCAGGCCCATGGATAATCGTATTGGTTTGAAAGTATCACATAATTATGGGGACATTATCCCATACTCTATTTTAACTATTTTTAAGATTTATGGTTCAAAAGGAACTCCACATGTATTGCCCTACCAAGTACCATTAAAGGTAGGGGTAGCTAAGTTTTTGTGTCAACTAAGAGGATTGGAGGAAACTTATTTGGTGAAAAGGAAAGGCGGGTCAATTTTCCCAAATTGTACCATAGCTCACCAATTTGTGATCACAAAAGGTGGTTGCCTATCCCTCTATAAAATACTAGATCAATATAAGATGGTTTTGTCTCATTCCCATTTTTGTGACACTGAGGGATTCTATGACTTTGCTTTTAGGCATAGAGCCAAGCTTGGTAAAATAAAGCATGAGCCATATTACCCTAAAGATATAATAAGAAATGAGTTCTCATTGGAAGAGCAAGAAACCAAGAAAGAAAAGCAGAGGGTTTTCTCTAGGGTTTTGGAGTTTATAAATTATTTTGATTAAGATTATAGTCCTCTGGATAATGTTAGCATAGAGGCAAATAGGATCAATAAACTCATGATTACTTTTCCTTAAATAAAAAAAACTATGAATAAGAATTTTTTTAAAATTATTAATACTTATCTAGGTAAGGCCAAAGTAGTTATGAGGAGATTGGCATTCATTCCTAATGTAGGGGCGGGACAATTGATTATTCAGAAAAGGTTAGGATATACTCTAATATAAAATAAGAAGGCCATTGTGGATAAAGATAAACACGTAATAGAATCTAGTAGTGTTGTCCTAGAAGAGAGGCCTAATGAACCCTCCCCTAAAAGGAAAAAAATAATAAAAGATCAAGGTCCTCACATTGAGGAATATTCACCTACACAATCCTCTTTGAGCATTGAGGAGGAACAACTTACCAGAGATCAAGTTGAACAATTGGGGTCTCAAGGAGGAGTTTTTATTACCTAGGTAGAATTAGATGAGGGAAACTACTAGGAGCCTCCTATGCCAAGCCTAAAGTTGATAGTAGTAGATTTTAAAGGAAGGTAACTAGACCCTATGATAGAGAAAGCTAGTCAACAATTTTTGTTAGATGATAGTTTTTTTAAGTCTAGAGCTTTCAACTAGTTTGCATGGAGGAAAAACATAGGAAAGTATGAAGAAAGATGTAATAAGTTAAGAGTAGAGCATCTAGAACTAGAGGAGGTAGCCTTGCTAAATCAAGTAAAAGAAGAGATGATGTAGGAATTCTAAAGTATAATCACTGAATAGGGGAGGCAGATGGTGAAAGCATCAAATATTTTACTACTACCCAATTGGGATATAACAGATGCTATCATTTTTAATTATGTTCTTAATAAATTGGATGTATAGGATCAAAACAAGAAAGAATTCCAAGATACTACATTCAATGAGGACTAGGCCACTTTGGTTGTTTGGTCATTAACAAAAGGATCAAGGGCTTTTTCATCACAACTAGATGACTCTGGATTAATGAGGAATATCATTGTAAAAAGAGTAGCAGATACCACCCATGTAGAGGCAACACACATGAATGTTGGGACATCTCACTTCATCCTATCTATTGCAGAGAAAGAAAAGAAGGTAATGTTTTAACTGTAGAGTAAGTATGAGAGAGTTTTGGAGGCTTATTATAAAGTAGTTTAGAAAAGAATTGAACTTGAAAATAAGGTAATGGGGAGATCTTCCAAGTGAAGGATGACATATCCTTGCCCTCCAGTGGAACCTTTTAAATTCACTCCTCTCATAGAAATGCCAGATACTCCACAAAGGCAACAATATTACACAACTAAATATTTTGAAGAAGAAAAGAGAAAATTGTGGGATTTACATGTATAGCTAAATGCGCAATATGAAAACAATTTGAGAAATGCTCTCATGTATCTGGTTGATAAAATTGAATGGCCATTGTTTTATGATCAATTAGTAAAAGTAATAAACATGTGGGATGAAATAAAAGAAAGTGATGAAGCCTTAAGACCTATTGTTAATAAGTGGAGTAAGAGGAGAAAAGAAATTACATTCTTGTGCTACTTTTTTATAAGGTCTTTGCATGATTAGATTGAATTAACTTATGATCTTGCTCATGATCTCACATAATTTGATGATAGGAGAGTGGAGCTACAAAGAAGAATTTTTATCTATTTGGATAATTACAAGAGTAAGAAAAATAAAAAATATTCCCGCTTTCTTTGGATAAGAAAAATAAATTGAAAAGTATAGATGAATGGGCTAAAGAATTAGATGATCTATTATATTTAAGAAAGAATGAAGTCATAAATGAAAGAGGAAATGCATGGTGGGAAGCAAAAATAGAAGAAATAGTGAAAGCCCAATTATTCTTTGAATCTTTAAAGCAAGATTTTGTTAGTATTGATAAAGAGGAAAAATATGTGATGAAAAGAAAAGGGATATTTTGTAGTTTAACTAGCCAAATGACACTGTCTTTGACAAATGGATGGCTGATGTTACTTCTGATGAGTAGTTGGAAGAAGTTGAGGGTGATGATGATGAAATGAATTGAGATGAAGTATAGATTATTGATACACCCTCAAAAAATTAGAAGAGAGAAGAAGAAAAAAAAGGGCAACCATCTCTTGTGGAAAGTACCTTGGGTCAGATGGATGATGTGGTAGAAATGAGAACAAATATAAATGTCACCTTGGTAGTACATGATGATGCAAGTGGAGATGCAAGAGTAGAGGTGAATTTGCAGCAATCAGTGCTTGACACGTCATTGGAAATCTTGATAGCTACATATTCTAAAGACTTAGGATAACTAAAGGCCAATCATGGGACTTGTAGCATTTAAAAATGTAACAGAAGAGGGTCCTACCAAAAGAATAATTTTATGTATAAGTTTTTTTGTTGCATAGTTTGTTGTCTTTTTGTGACAACTAAATTTAGATATCTTTTGTGGAAGTTGACACTTATCAGTTCTCTATGCTTGAAGCTTGTTGCATCTCATTCTATTTAAGTGAGATTCCAAGTCTAGAGTAGGGCCTAATTTCATTGGTTATTTTTGTCTATATTGAATATGGTTTAGTCCAATTTATTAGCGCAAAACTTATAATGTATTTTTTTTGCAAAATACTTGGAAATTTATTGATGTTATAGGGGTCTAATGTGTTTTCTAGAGTCATTCTAAAGTCTATTACAATTGTATACATTTTCAAAGAAGATGAATCTAAAGTTGAACTATCCCCATATCTGTTCTTGCTCAATTTTCTCTCCATTGTTATTACTTGGTTATTCTGATGTTGTGTGAGAAAACGTTGTCCAATTGTATGCAATTCACTTAGATTGTATGTCAATTCATTATTGCTATTGATTCAATGAATTAAGTAAATTCTCTAGTGAATTATATAGGGTTACTAAGGTAATAGGAAGGATGTCTATAAGTATGAATTCCAATAAGAATTGTTGATAGTATTGATTTTAATGCGATCAATTAGATCTATAAATTGAAGTAGACTCTGAATCCCAATGGATAAAGCACTAATCTTGTTAATCCAATTTCAAAATACAGAAATCATGAAGAAGCACCAATTTTAAAATCAAAATCAAATTTATTTTACCATTTAAAGAGTTTCAAAGAGGGTTAGCACTCATTTACATTTGAATTTTGAGTCTTAGATAGCTACTTTGTTCAAAAATATTTGTAAACCTAAGGAGAATTGTGACCAGACCTACTTATAAGGGATGTATATCATCTAAAAATTTCAAGAATTGAATAAACTATGTATATGCTAGAGATAGGAGATGAGAATCAAAATGGAACTAAAATGATTCATATACAACAAAATTCATTTGAATCATCCCCTAGGTATACCCACCTTAGTTCTGTAGAGCCTATAAAGTAGAAAATAAGACTTGGTTTTGTTGAAGGTGGATCCAAATAATATGCATACATAATTGCCAATGGGAAGTAGCTAGTCCCTAGATTTGTGAGTATTATTATCTTGGTATTGAACTTTTGTTGTTCAGTAGTTTCAAAACACCAACATATAGAACTTGTGTGATATAACCCTTACGAAAAACTCTATCAGAGGATCAGCGATTGTATCTATTGTCATGCCTCTCTTCTTCTAGAAAGCTCTAGTATTCTTTTCAATTACTTCCTTCAAATCACTTCTCAGTGTCTTAGGCTAATTTAGGGTTGGATAACTAGTAACCTTATCAATTATTCTTCTATTAATTTTGATAGGTCCATTGTCCAACCAAAATGAACCATCATGGATTTAGGTAAGAACTATCCTAATCCATTCCATCTTAAATACATTTGGAAAATCTAGGGCTCATGTCAACCCTTTCCTCTCAACAATTTTGAATTCTTGATTCAACATGCCATTATCATATTGTTTTTCATATGCTTCCCTAATATGTATATCACTAATGCTACCAATCTTATAGTTATTTCATTTTCTCACATCTTGCACCATTAACACATTCTGTCAAATCATCGACAATGCACCAAAAGAGTCTTGCTTATATGCAATATCAAGAATAGCTTTGAAAATGGGTTTTTTGACCTCACTACTTACTAAATAAACATTCAAAACTTCCTTCCCTTCTACTTTCTTCAAACTAGATGCCATTATGTGAAGCTAGCATTTATGGAAATTTAAACTACATACCTTGGCTCTTGATAAATACCTTATGAAATCTAAAAAACTAGTGTGAGATCATTGCTAGAATCTTCTACAACTACTTTGGATGGATTTCCAAATTGCTGCCTTCTCTTCTTGCACTTTATCAAATTTGAGATTATGAAAAATGAGTTAAAATTGATCAAATACCCTTTGAAAACCTTACAATAAATGTTGAGTTCTTACACAACACTAAGCTTGGCATTAACCAATTTTAGACTCACTTGGCATCCATTAAGATTTCAACCACTCCGCAACCATTATGAGCTTGATGTCAACTATCTATTTTGTTAGCTTGACATCTTCTAGCATTTTACTTGGCACACATAAGAAACATTTCGTGCTCAACAAGAACATAAAAAACTCAAAGATTTATCTTGGATTTCTAATAATATCTTGCATCTTTATTCATGCTAATGTAATCCTTTTAGTACTAACTTCTTTTTGGAACTGATGTATGATATTACCTTCAAATATCAGCCCCACATACCTCTTGATTGCCTAGTTTGATGAGGTGTGATCACCTAACCCATTGGCTGAAGTGATCCCTTCTCCATTTGATGTGATGTAATCATATTTCCTCTTCCATGTCTTGTTCATTTCATTTCTGACATTTTCAACATTTGTCATGCCTTTGTGTCTATCAAATTCACAATTTGGTGCCTTTGACCTTGTTGGAAAATACCTACTAATGTGACAAGTCTTCAAACAACTAAAACATGTGTTTGACTCAACCACCTTTTGTAGTTATCTATGAAGTGTGTCCTAATACAATTCTTAGGAACATGTCCATATTCTTGACAATAATGATAGCTATATCTTGTATTATAATCTTAGTTGTAAGAGTTGCCATTGTTACTTACTTTTGTTTCTCATTTTGATGACCATATGGGTTTGGATCTACATTCAAAATCTCTATGTCCATATTTCTGATAGTTGTAGAAATATCCTTCAAATATTTGTGTGTGCAAGGTCTTGGTTCTACATTCATGTGCTTGATGACCTTGTTTGTTGCACTTTTGACAGCATGAACCATGCTCTTATGATTGATATTCTAATTTGTAATCTTGCTTCTACACACATTAGTAGTATGTACTTTCTCACCACAATTATGACAAGTGGGTTTGAAGTTTTTACCTTTATTACTCCTTGCTTCATCACTTTTGGATAATTCTCCTTCTTCAGTACTTGTGTATCTCAGTACTGATGTGTCATTGTTAGATTTATGAGATTTGAATAGTTACTTGAAGTATTTGAAGGCTTCATCTAGTGTGTTGAAACCTTTAGCAAATTACTTTTCTCTATTTAGGTCACTCTTTAATTGTTCATTCTACAACTTCAATGTTGTTATCTCAATGTCCTTGACATTCAAATCATACTCCGCTTTTATCATTTGACTTAGAGTATTCAATTGCACGTTGGAAATCTTGGTTAGCTTTGATGATTTATCTTCCAATATATTTGTCAAAACACCTTTTTCTTCTTCAATCATGCCTTTATTCTTCTATTCAATCACCTCACATAGCCTTATGACTTGTGATTCTTTCTCTAACTTGAGATTTTTGTTTTCCTCAACTTAGACTCTATTCTTTTACATTAGATCTACAACTACTACATCAAATTCATTGAGTTTCCATCTACAAGTAGCTTAGTAGTGCCTATCTCTCTGTATTATGTGTCATTCTCAATAGCAATTTCCTTTCTTCTCTTCAATAATTTCTTTAAGGGTTGTCTTTCTTTGTTTAATTAATGTAGAATGAGATGTATTTCAATCTTCTAATTCTCAATAGTTTTTCTTAACTTGTAGTTCTTTCAAAGAACAAGACTCTAATACTAATCGTTGGAATTAAAATAAGAAAGGTAAAATTTTGAGGAGGGGGGATGTGGGGGGGAATGGAATCAATAGTTAAACCTTAGACCCATAAAACTTTCACCACACATCCATCTCATAGATTCAATGTATAAACTGAAATAACATGTAAAGCACATACATCTAAATCATGTAAGTAAACATTCACACACATAACACTAGATATGAATACCCACAAACCCTCCAAGTAAGAAGGTAAAAATAGGGTGGGGATAAAACCCAAAAATCTTCATTATTGCAGTAATAAAGTGTATCCAATTAAGGTTACAATGTTTTGATCATGAGTCATCATCTACCTTGTGAAAGGTGTACCCTTTTAAAGGCTTACAAAGACTATTAGGTACCACCTTATTAGATGATTTCAACACCTTATTAGAAGTGTGCCTTGCTAAAGGACTTTAACTCATAACTAAGTAAGAACCCTATTAAAGGATTTCATATAGCCTATTATGAGTACTCTATTAAGAGATTTTGACTAAACTCACCTGTTAAAATGTCCCATCTTTGATCTTGCAATTCGAAATTCATTTTTTGATAATAGATCACCTTTAAAAAAATTCTTCTTGATCCTTCTTGATCATATGTCTCTTTGCTATATACTCTTCTCTTTGCTCTGTTATGATGTAACCGGTTTTACAATGTAATCTCACTTCATAACTTCTAAGTCACCATGAATGCTCTATTTGCGCATCAAAACTTCTGTCTTTTCTCCTTCAATTCCTTACATACTCATAGAGAGTTTAGTGTTTCATCCTCTTTAAGAAGACTTGCTAACTTAGGATTAGTTATGAATCTATAGCTGAGATTCATCCATTTTGCCACTTAAACCTTCCCATTTTTTGATTGGATGCATGTAATTGCTTTAGGAATCCAACTTATGATTCATCCTTATCTCCAAAATATCATAATTTATCCGTAAGTCTTCTAAAAAATGGCTTATATAGTGATTTTTTCGATTACAAATAAATATGTCAAAACTATCTTACTCTGTACTTGAAGTCTCTAATGTTGAACACTTGAATCACTTGACATTCACTATTCACTTGACATCCACTACTCACTCAACATGCTCTATGTTTTTCTTGGCATATGTTACTTGTTCGATATGAACTAAGTGAATAACTTAAGTGTGTTGAAACTCACTTGTCAAAACCAATCTAAGATCAACACACACAACTTTGTGTACAGAGAAAATGTATTCTCTAAAAAATTATTCACTTCTTCCATTTTTATTCCAAGCTCAACCTATCTTAGTGCAATGGTACTATAAATATTTTCATTGACCTTTGATTGGAACTTCTTCTCAGACTAGTCTAGCAATTTTGTATTTGTATCTAGGTCTACATCACTTATCTTGTCAACAATAGTTACCTGTTGCTTAGTAATATTTTTTTCCTCATTAGGTTCTAGATGACTAAATTCATGAAGAAATATGTCTTTGATGTCATGTAGAACTTGTCTTTTCTTATGCTCACTTTAGAGTAACTCTTGGTGCTTCTTCCTTGCTAGAGAATCCTGCAATATGCTCGTTTCCTTTATGGTGATTGTTGTAAGATCAAAATTTTGAAGTTCAATCACCTCATCTAGGTTGACATCTCCATAATATGTTCCTTCTCCAACCTTAGATGTATTAGGAATAGGCTTTGATGATTGTAATGGTGTAGCATGTACACTTGTCTTGTGAAGAGTTTGACTAGAAATAGGGGATATAGAGATAGGTAGAGTAAATCATGTTTGAATTCCTATTTGTTCCTTTGGTTTCTTAATCAACACTTTCTCTTCTATCCTATTAGATTCCTTCTCCTTTTCTTCACCTTGTGCATATGATATAGGCATAAGACTGACTTCTTGACCTGTATCAACTTGTGTCCCATCTTGCTCAACTATCAATATTGCTAGCATTGAGGCATTCAATACTATTGTGATAACATTAATTTCATTGTTTCCTCTCTTTAATTAACCATAATGGAAATTGAAACACATGTGTCAATGGTGAAACTATGTATTCCTTCTATACCTTTTGTTTTTGTAGATGTAGGGGGTACATTAGATGTGTTAGTTTTCTTCTCCCTTATTGATGCTTCATCAAACTTAACTATGCTTACTAATGTAGGATTAGTGCATAATTGTGTAGCTAAAGTAGAATCCTATATTATAACATTTAAATCATCCTCTATCAAAGGATTTATGGTCTACACCATGTTATCATATATATATCCTTTATCCATATTGTTTCTTGTTGACTTTCTTGATCCACACGAGAGGGATTAGCACTTGGTATATGTACCTTAGGAGCATTCTAATCTTATTGTTGCTCTTCTTAAGTTGTAGCCACATCATCTATTTTCTTTTATATGCCTCCCTCATTTCCATCTTTGAAAGATACAATTATAATATCAACTATCTCTCGGTCATCTTTATCCTCACCTACCTCCTTAGGTGCCTATTCAATTTCCTTTTCTATTGTCAACCCATAGATAACTTTCCATATTTGGGTGCTCTATTTAACAACCTCCTTAATTATTTTTTGTAAAATGTTGAAAGATCTATATTTTGAAGAAAATATCCCCTTATACTTGTTTATGGACTCAGTCATTGATGAATTATCCAAATCTGGCATTACTCTGGCTAGAGTTGTCTCCCTGATATTTCTTTCAGTTGTGAAACTATATTGCAACCTCGATAAGCAACTTTTTCATATAGACTTTTGGGTAAAGAGTTGGCAACCTCAATAGGAGTGGTCTTAAATGTAGTCATCATCTTATATATAGACTCTTCCAATTTATTCATTTCTAACTTTCCAAGTTTTATCAAAATCATTATGTGTGAACCCAAATAAATTTGAATTATCCTTCCTATTATCATACAAGTTACCTAAATTAAAGGACAGATTGTGGCTTATAACTTGGAATTTATTTTTGTAATCTGATTTTTTCCTTTGCTTGTTTGATTTAGATGGAGCTACAAAATTTCTCCTCTTTCTCTTCTCAAGATCATCCTCCTTTGTATCTTCAATAGATCATTTTCCTTTAGGCTTCTCAAATTCTTTAGTCTTCTTTGTTGTAGCCCTTATTCAAGCCCTAGTAAAAAGTATTATTGGATTTTTTTGTGTAGGTTTCACAACTTTTTTTGGTGTACTCACTGCTTGCTTCTTAGGTTTCCTCTTCTTCTTTTCTATTGGCTTAGGTTTGTCATTGGCTTCTTCTTACTTAGTACCTTCATCATATTCTACTTCTTCTTCTTGGTCTTCTTGTTATCCTTGTGTAAGTGCAAGTGGGGCTTGAGCTGGTTGATCTTCTTCTTCATTCTCATCATCATCATCTTCTTCATCTTCTCCTTCCTCTACACCAAATATTTCCTTTAGCTTGTTCACAAGCTTGTTTTTCTTTCTAACCCTTGTTTTCCTTTCTAACCATAGAAGATATCTTCAAACCTATAGTGATTCTTGATTTGGCTTCATTATAATTGCCAAAAGATGTTGCACTCTTGTCAATGTCCTCTACTAATAAATTCAAGATGACTATAAAGGCCTCATCAACATTGATTTCATAGGGAAGTGGTCTTAGCCATCTAACCCTTGGAACAACTACTTGTAGATATGTATGATCAACATCAACTAGAATAAAACATCATTATAATGCTTCTCCACTAGTGATAATGGAATCCTCAGTCTTTGTTTCAAAAAATTCTTAAAGTCATTAAAGTAACTTGTCATGACTGACTCAAAGTTGTCTCCAAGTTTTTGTATGAATTCTATAATTTTAATTGCAATATACATGTTGCTCCTCCAAGAAAATTTTCCAAAAGAAGGAAATGTGTTATGCACATAGAAAAAAAATGCAAATAAGTAATCAACCAAATTCACATTATGCACTCTTTGTATTTCTTATGGCCACTAAGTTTTCTAATAAGTGTTTGAGTTGCAACTCAACAAGGTGAAAAGAGTGGTCCTTCTTCCCTATCTTGTAGCCTAATTCCATAACCACATAAGACACACTATTCAATGTACTAGATTGAAAGATCTTGTGATGAATTATTCTCACTACAAATGAAATTAGGGGTCCTAAAATTGTGTCAATAGTCATTCCTCTTTTATTCCATACAACCCCTATATTACTCTCAATTACCTCCTTAGCATCACTTTGCATGGTCTTGAGTCTATCTAGGGTAAGATACCAAATTACTCATTCAACGGTCCTCTTTGTGATCTTGGTAGGGTTATTTTCCAACCATATGGAGTGATCATGTATTTTTCTGAGTACTATCATAATCCATTCTATTTTGAATACATCTATAAAATCTAGGGTATGGGTTAACCCTTTTCTCTCTAAAATTGTATGCTCCTCCTTCAATACTCCATAAACACATAATTTTCTCTACAAATCCTTGATTTCCATGTCTCCAATATTTCCAAACTTACAAGTGTAACAACATCTTGTTGGAAGATTAGTTGGAAGTATGAATGTTGATGATATGCTTATGGGGGAGTACTACTGAGATGATATGTTACATTCATGATAGAGTTTTTGATTGATTTTAGTGTAACATGTTTGATGTCAACATAGCAAGTCTTCTGTAGTTTCTAACAAAAGAACAATGAAAAGATCAAGTTGGTATGGATGGCTAGTTAAGAATTGTAACCACTCAAGGTTATGGGAGATACTTTGTATATCTAGTATATGTAGTTAACACTAGAAGAAGAAAGGATAAGTCTAGAAGAAGTTATGTAGGTTTTAGTTATGACTATAGTGAGATAGAGTTTACAAAGGCATGTTATGGTAAACTTCTCATATCTCTTAGAAAAATTTATATCTTGAGGATCAAGGTTGAGGACACGAAGAAGACATATTCAAGATGATGTGGCTAAGCTCACTCATCATAATATTGTAATTACAAAAAGTTATTCAAGTTGCAAGATAGAAGGTTAAGATTATCACTAAGTGTAACATGTTCTTAGTGTGGTCCTATAATAATTAATTGAGAAGGTCTAACAACTAACTCAAGAATTTTCTTATGGACTTGCTATAAAGGAAGGATATTTTACTTTATCATGTGAGTGATGATATGACTTTATGATTGATTATAAGTAGCAGAGAGTGTGGAATGTGAAGTTGAGTAGAGCAGTGCAGAAGTGAAGGAAACTTCATTACCGAGGTTTTGCTAAGTGATCTAAGGTTTTTTATTTGGATCTAAGGTTCATGACCTAGTCTAAAAGGTCTAAAATTGATTGGTCCAATTGAAAAGATAGAGGAGAGAGGAAGATAAAATTAAATTAATTTTTTTAGTAGTGATCTCTTCTTGTAGTTGAAATTGCATGTTTGGGTAGTTGACTCTTCTTGCACACATTGTACCACAACTCCTAGTAGGGTTGGAATCTCCTAATAGGGAGTCATTGTACTAAATGTTGTAATAGACTCCTAATAGGGTCTATCCTTTAACAAGAAATATTTATATTAGTACATCATCTTGTAGGCATCATTCCCACTAGGGTTTTCCCTCTGATCAAGGGTTTCCCTAGTAAACATATCTGGTGTATTTGTCTATGTGCATTTTATTATGGTTGTTGTTTACATTGGTTGAATGGTTTAGTTTGCTTAAAGAAGATAAATTTTTTAACTATTGGATAACTAATTCACCCACTCCCCCCTCCCCTTCTTAGTTATCTTAGTGGACTATTGTTTCTAACAATTGGTATCAGAGCATAAAGTCCTTGAAGAAAAATTTTAATAGATTTGGGAGATCCATGGAGAACATGTTCATGAAAGATATTCTAAAGTTTGATGGAACAAATTATGAGAACTAGAAAGAAGATGAATACAAATTTGTTTTGTATGGGTCTAGGATATTGGATCTTGACAAAATTAGCAAAGAAAATAATTGAAGAAAAGGATTTAGAAATTTTTATTGAGGTAGAAAGAGATCTTTTCATGTGTGACATGAGAGCTAGGGAAGCACTATTGACTGCACTTCCTAAAATTGAGTATAATGAGGTAAAATCACTTGCTACTTCACATTTGATTTGGAAAGCTTTCAAATTTTTTTTTGAAGGTGATGCACATTCTAAGAAGTTGAGACTAAAAAGTTGGATTTGTGCATCTCAAGATGCTAAAATGATGGAAGATGAATCTATAAGAACATACATAGGTAGGATATTAGAAATTACTACAAGTATTAAAGCTCAAGGAGGAACCAAAGAAGATGATTTAGTTATATGGAAGATATTGAAGACTCTAACACCACCATTTCAGTTAGTAGTTCAGATGATACAATTATTGATATCATGTACCAAATATTTCACAAAGTAGACATTTCTTGGAAGACTTGAAGCAGTTTAGAATGAACTTAGATAGTTTGGAGAATTCACCTTAATAAAGACAAATTTTAGTGACTTAATTATTGTGCCTAACTTATAAAGGAGCACAAGTTCTAGAGGAGATTTTGCTAGCAGTAGCAAATCTAAAGAAGACTAAAAAATTGAAGGAGTAGCCCTTCTCATAATTAGAGAAAAAGGAGGTAAGAAATTCTTTAAATGTTGAACTTGTGATGAATATGGTCATTAGGCATCCAAGTGTCTTAAGAGAGAAAAATATAAGCGAACTCATAAGCCTAGAAGAGATGGACAATGTTTGTATGCTAATGAAGAAAAAGATTCTAATGAACAAGCATTAAGTGCTAGTGATGATGAAATTGGATCTATGGAAATTAAAGAAGAAAGTCCAAAGAAGGTAGCTTTGGTATCACAGGTTGAGAAGAAATCTAATTAGATAATTGATAGTGGTTGTTCACATCATATAACTAGTGATATGAACAAGTTTGTTGACTTCAAAAGTTAGGATGGAGGAATTGTCAAAATTGTAAACAATGCAACATGCCAAGTAAAGGGTATTGGATCTATAAATCTTGATGGTAAAACTAACACTGAAGATGTATACTTTGTTGATGGTTTAAAGCACAATCTTTTGAGAGGTGGACAACTAGTAGACAAAGGTTATCAATTGTAGTTCATAGAAAAGACATGCATGATCAAAGATAAGGATGGAAAGGCAATTGGAATAGGAACTATATCTAGAGATAATGTATTTTAGTTGAATCCTACTAAAATAAGATGTTTGGTTGCAAAGGTATATGATAGTTGGTTCTTGCATAAGAGATTTTGTCATATAGACTTTGATAGTATTGTGAAGACTAGTAGAATGTTTGAAGTTAGAGATTTTCCAAAGATTGTACTAAATATTATAACAGACTCCGAATAGGGTCTATACTTTAACAAGGAATATTTATATTAGTACATCATCTTGTGGGCATCATTCCCACCAAGGTTTTCCCTTTGATCAAGTGTTTCCCTAGTCAACATATCTGGTGTATATGTCTATGTTCATTTTATTATGGTTGTTGTTTACATTGGTTGAATGACTAAGTTTTTTTAAAGAAGATAAATGTTTTAATTGTTGGATAACTGATTCACCTCCCCCCCCCCCCCCCCCAGCTCTTAGTTATCTTGGTGGACTATTTTTTCTAACACATCTAACATCTTGTATCATCAAAACTTCTGGTCTTATCATAGATAATGCAATAGACAGATCTGCCTTGTATTTTATCTCAAGAATAGCTTAGAAGGGTGGTTTTTTGATCTCATTACTTATTAATTAAAAATTTAAAAACTCTTTTCCTTCATTCCTAACAATATTAGATGAACTAGACACCCTTTTAAATAAGTAGGGTTTGTAATAATTCGGTTTCCCTAGCTCAAGACATGATAAATACCTTAGGAATATAATGATTGGTGATGAGTAGTAGCTGAATCTAGTATATAGAAGCTTGAATATTTCTCCTCTATTTGCCTAATGATCACTATTCTCTCTTTGATCTTGAATGAATGCAAATGAGTCGAAAATTGACCATACATCCCTTAAAAATTAGCAATAAATGGTGAGTTCTTAAACAGATGTAAGCTTGGATATCATAACAATTTCAACTTACTTATCTTACAAATAATTTTTGCTATTCTTGGAAACCACAATGAGCTCGGCCAATACTATCACGTTTAATAGCTCAAAAAAAACTATGTAACTTCTCATGCTTAGTAGCAACATGAAAACTAATAAAACTTATAGATTTCTTCTAGGTTCTAACCAATGCATTACATATTGCTTCATGCATATATAATATTTTGAGAACTTATATTCTTGAAATTATTATATAGTATTTCAATGAAAATATCAGTACCACATACCTTTTGATTGCCTAGTTGTGTATATGTCAAATGTGGGCCTTTGATCCTCACATACACTTCAACATGGTCTTTACATGAGAGATCATCCTCTAATAAACATTGAAATTTTCATCTAAGAAATCCAATAGAGCAACCTATTGCCTTCTAACTAGAAGAAATTTTCCTTTGCTCTCAGACTAAGAAGTAGGCAACTAGACCTTTTAGTACAAAGGATTTTATGCCACTAAATGATCATACAATTAATCTAGATGAGAGATGCAATTTAATCTAGCAATAAGAAAAATAATTTAATCTATATGTATGCACTATATTAAGCTAAATGATATTTAAAATGCTAGAAAGTAAGAAAGCTATGATAATATTGAGTATGCAATTTGACACTAATTTGATGCAATTCAATTCCAATCCCTAAAATGAGGAATTAGAAGCATATTAAATAGAATTCCTAAAACCAATCAATGGTTGAGATCAACTTAGATCAATAGTAAGGATTGAAGCTAAGATCTAGTCAAGATGGAAGATTCTCAGTTTAGGTGAGATTAAGTAACTCAAGTCCTGAGTGTAATGAAAAGTTAACTGAAATTCACCTATGTGAGAATAAGTGGATTAATTCAATTCCAATTCAAGAGATAGATCACTTGGAATTCCCATTACTGGACTGAAGAGAAGAAATTGGAAGGTTACTTAATTTAATAAAAATGAGATATGACCTCATAAATGCATATTTCAATTAATTGAATAATCACATTCAATAATTAAAATGAGAGCATTACTAAATTAAATACATTTAATTCCCTAGTACATTAGCTATAGGAGATAATTAAATTAAATTAAAGTATATACACTTCAAATTAAATTAAATCTAATCAATAGGTTTAATGTAGCTAATTTGAGTGGATACTTTAGGAATTAAATAAATAGTGTGATTAATGTAGAATAGGGTTTTCTACATCTGACAATTAAGTCAAGTAGCGAGAATCAAAATGAGAATTTCTTAGTGAAATAGGACTTCAGGGTTGATCAAATAGACCAAAATTGGTTAACATGGCAATGTGCCAATTTTGGCATATTACATTTACCCCTCTTTGAATGAATGTGCGAGCAGCACATTCAATTCAAAGAAATCAAAAGTATGATGCATAGATCAAGAAATGAGATTGGTTATGAAATTGATGACACGAAGACCAATTGATAAGCTTTTAAAGATTATCTCTAGAATGGAGCTTAACATTAAGGGACCTAGATAAAACACCTATATCCCTAAATTGATAAGCTTTTAAAGATTATCTCTAGAATAGAGCTTAACCTTAAGGGATCTGGATAAAACACCTAGATACCTGAATTGATAAGCTTTTAAATATTATCTCTAGAATGGAGCTTAATCTTAAGGGATCCAAATAGAACACCTAGATACCTAGAGTTGATAAGCTTTTAAAGATTATCTCCACAACATAGCTTGATCTTAAGGGATCCGGACAGAATACATAGATACGTAGAGTTGATAAGCTTTTAAAGATTATCTCCAAAATAAAGCTTAATCTTAAGGAATCTAGATAGAACACCTAGATACCTAGAGTTGATAAGATTTTCAAGGTTATCTCTAGAATGGAGTTTAATTGTAAGGAATCCAAATAGAAGACCTAGATACCTAGAGTTCATAAGATTATAAAGATTATCTCAATAATGGAGCTTAATCTTAAGGAATCTAGATAGAACACCTAGATACCTAGCCATGAAAGATAACAAGATCCAATCATGAGTTGTAGAATCATCCCCAAAAAGAGGCTTGATCCTCAAGAGTTAGGGTTTAGAATGTCCTAATACCTATCCGTTGAACTTTGATAAAGACTACTATAAGGTGTAATCAATTGATGAAAAGATAAGATACACGAGATAAAAATTATTAGAAGAAAAGTTTGAGTCAATTTGAATTGATATTAAGGTCCAAAAGACCAAGTTTGACCAAAAGTTGACCAAAGTTGATCATAGTTGACTTTTTCTAGAACTGTTGAAAAATTTGAAAAGAATTGTGATGTGAAAAGCTTCCAAGATTTACGAAGTATCAAAAAAATTAGACTGCACAAGCATTGGATCACGTCAATCCCAAAATTTTAAAAAGTGATTTTGAGGTGTTTAAGTGTGTCAAATTTTGAATTTGATTGCAAAAATGGATTAAGAGTGGTCAAATTAGCCCAAGGGGTAATATTCATGCCAATCAGAGCATTTTTGAAAAAAAAGAAAAATGTCAAAACATATATAAGGGCCCACAAGGTCATTTTCAAGTCATTTGCACTTTTTTCTTTAGTGAAGAAGAGAGCTCTAAGGTGAAGTTGGTGATCCTATTGTCTACAAATCATTTCAAGTAGTCCCAACAACACAACCAATTGGCAGAGTATGAGCATCTAGTGAGTAGTTGATAACCTTGCCCCACATTTAACTTTTCATGCTTTATAATGTATTTTTAGCATTTTTTAGGTGTTTTCTAAAATGTATTGTTAGTTCTTGCACAAGGATGTTTCTCCTCATGTGAAGCCAATCTCTTCTCAGCCAAAGATGCACTAATCTTGTATTTCTTCACCCAATGTGGTGAGTTTTCTCACATTGGAGATGGCAATGTGTCATGTGAGAAACCGTAGTTTTTAGGTGTTTTTCTCTTAGGGTTCAATCATTCCTTGCACAAGGTGTTGCATCCTCACACAAAGATGTGCAATCTTGAGTGAGAATCTAGTGCTAATTGTAAAATTAAAAGTTGAATTTTTAATTTTTCATTATAGTTTTTGTGTTCTTTTTCATCTGTCAAGTAGAGACTAATTGTTTGTATGTTGTATTTGTTTGTGTGTGCAAGTCACCTTTGATGATATTGGAGTTAAATCCCATTACTTTCTATATCAAGCTTTGTTGTGGGGCCTCGATGATGTTGATATGGTGCATATAGATAGATTAAGGTTGTCATATCAATGCCAAATTTTACCAATGTTGGTGAATCATTACCGGCTTGCAACACTAGTGGAGTGTTTCCATTTGGAGAAGAACACATTCCACTTGCCATAGGGGGAGATGAAAGTCACTCCTAAGGACATATATAGGATCCTTTACATACCTTTCCATGGGCTGAGAGTGGTTTATGACATAGTTCTAAGAGTAGGCACAGAGACACTACAGACCATTTTCCAACAGGCCATGATTATGGATAGAGTGATCACATGGGATGATCTTGTGCATACATATGGTCCCACTCATAGGTTGGCATCAGTATTGGGGATATTCATCAGCTAATTCTTGATGTTTGATAAAGGGTAGCATGGACTAGAGTGTGGATGGGACAAGATGCTTTGGATTATGCTAGAGACCCCAAAGAGATATCAGCGGGGTCATCACATGCTTGTACATATATTTCATGAGATGCATGAGATCGTGTATCATGAGAGGAAGATCATGGCCGTTAGGGTCTATGTTCTCCAAATCTAGGCATGGGAGCATCTACCAATTATAAGGTCCATTTTTAAGGATGAAAGGTAGTTGATGGAGCCTTGTATTTGTAGGTACAGAGGCTAGCTTACCCATACAACTCTAGGGAAGATTGAGTAGTGAAGGCCATGTCTTGATGACTTGGTGTTTATAGTATGGTGGCCCTAGAGAGAGACCAAGGATTGGGATGATGCTCCTTGGGATTTGAATCAAATGTTTGCTTCATGACCATTGAAAGGTCAATTAGTATAGATAGTTGAGTGATCCCACTAACTCATGTGTGAAATTAGTATGGATGGTAGTAGGATATCCTAGAGGAGTACTACTCCTATGCATGATTTGCGAGAGATGTAGACTGTGGGTGGTCATAGGGGTTAGATCCTAGGAGGTCTATGAGCGATATGCACAAATTGGTTGTGGCATAGTGGGACTACCTATCAACAATAGTGGATGGAGGGATGATGCCATCTTACCAAGCATATTTTGTGTGTCATCTTCCCATGATTTATAGATCAAGTGGTGATGGTGGCTCCCAAATAGCTAGTGTAGGCTCCCTAGGCACCACCATAGTAGCCAAAATAGTTGTTGTAGGTTAGACATCAGACCAAATAGGTTCAAACTCTAGGAAGAGATAGATGCGATTAGACTTAGATGTTGGTGGGAGTGGGACAGGCTAGAGGTGACGACAAAGAGCATGCACAAACGAGGAGCATCCAACTAAGTAACTAGTCAAGTAGTCAGATGGGGAGATGCAAGATTAGCTTATTGTGGGAGCCTAGGGAGGAGATCTCCTTTTAAATATGCAAGATGCTTTGAGGATAGTTAGAGAGAGGATATTGGTCACACAATGACAACTTGGGAAGCTATAGATCTAGGTAGCTGTTAATATAAATATGACGTGATGCATGAATGTAAATTTAATTTGATGCATGAATGTAGTGTAAATGAGATGAAATGATGAGATTATGTATGAAATCCAAATTGGGAACGAACTAACATCTCATGTAGTGTTCCATGTTTTTTTGATAGTGACAAGTATCCCTAGAGGAGTGAGAGGATGAACCAAAGAACCAACTTCTTTTATAGTAATGAAGAAACAAGATACTTTGAAGAAGCCAACAATCTGTCATCACAAAGGATTTAAGTGAATAAAACATCAAACCATACACTTATGCAATGCAAGCCTATACTAGATGCCAACCCTAGGCTAGATGTAACCCTAGGTCTAGTTACCAAGCTTTGACAATTGTCATCACTAAGCATAGAGTGGAAATCTAGATGTCATACAATTCCCACTGACATTTCAATAATAGGAATATGTATAGGACATCTATTCTATTTTTTAAGGATTAAGTGTAAGCATTCAAGGCACAAGAAGCCAAAATGACCAGAATATTTGTTCATTTTAATGTAGCAAGTTAACATAAGTATCATAGCATAAATGTTAGGATGACTAGAATGTTTCTTGCATGCAGAAAAACTAGACACATGAGACACCCTTCTTATTCTAAGTAATTAGTAAGTATTCTATCTGCAATGACCCTTGCATTCATAACCTAAGACAAAAGTGTGCTAGATATACTCACAGTGACCCATACATTCACTTAGCAGGATGAGTATCATTATTTACTATACCATGAAGAGTTCACTCCAACAAGCAAGGACAAGAACCAACCTCACTAATTTATCCATATAAAAGGAGTTGAGGTACACACGGCCATCCAATATGAGATAGATGCTCTTATACTAGACACCCCTTTTATATGGATGCTTTAGATCATTGGAACTAAACCAAAAACATAAAGCAAAGAAAAGATCATGCTCTCAGTCCTCACTTATTTAGTTAAAAGAGACATCATTGAGTTACTTGAAGAAACATGATAAAGAAAATGGAAAAAAAGAGAGGAAAAGCTCAACATATTCCAAACAAGTTCACCATTTTGGGTTTAGTTTCATTGTCATAGAATTGGTGTCAAGTGTCAATGTCAAAAACATGGATGAAAGAAATCTCTTCAATAGGGAGACAATAGTAGATAGACATAGTTAGAAAAACTCGTGACTATCACAAGAGATATTCCATGAGGGGGATCTTGAAAAGTGACACAAACATCAATAGGTAGATGTAATTAGAATAATTAGTGACTTTCATGAAAGAGATTGTCCATGAGAGGAATCTTGAAAAAAAGTGACACTAGAGATAGTAGGTAGATGGAGTTAGAACAACTGGTAACTATCACTTCAGTGATTCCTATGACATGGTAGGGTTTTGCCGCTAAGTTATGACAAGATTCAATCTATGGATACATGAATGAAAGTAGGAAACAAAAGTAGGAAATGAAATTAGGAAAGCAATTGTATAAGAAGCTAGAAGATGCATTGCAAGATATAGCATTGGGAACAATAGGCACCTATTTACCAAGTTTTCACCTTCTTGGAAAATATTTTTTTTTTGGCTAGCATAATGCCTATTTCCCAAGTTTTCATGAATGAGAATTATTTGTTTTTCAATTTTCTTGTATTTTTCTCTTTTTTATTTTTTTCATATTTTTCTCTTTTTCCAATTTTTTGGTATTACCAAGGAACCTATTGGTAGGTTCTCACAAAAATAATAGATTTTTTCAAGATTTTTTGTAGGATATTTAGATATATATAGAGAGCTTTTGAAATTAGATCAGCTATAAAACTGCTTTAGGTAGAGAGTGTTAATGGGCTCCTTCAGCACCTCTCCCTCAGCTATAGAAAGTTGGTAAGCACGAGATCCAAAAATTGTAGTAACTATGTAAGGACCAAGTCTGTTTGGTTCAAACTTCCCTTATTTTACCCATTTTTGTTGATTCTTAGGTTTTTCTCTCAAAACAAGATCACCCAGTTGGAAGTCAAATGGATTAACTTTCCTATTGTAAATTCTAGACATATGTTGTTGATAAGCTTGAAGATGATCATATGCCACTTGCCAATGTTTATCTAACAATACTAACTATTGAAGCTAAGATATTCTTTAGTCATCATCAATAATAAGGCCCTTCATGGAGATTCTTAGAGTAGGAATCTCAACTTGAATTGGAAGCACAACATCCTCTCTATAGACCAAAGCAAAAGCCATTGTATCCATTGGAGTTCTAATACTTTTTCTGTATGCCCATAAATATAGATTAATCTAAAGGTACCAGTCCCTTCTAGATTTGCTAACTGTGCGATGCAAGATCTTAAGGATCATCTTGTTGGATGCCTCTAGTTGGCCATTACCCTAAGGGTAATAGATAGAAGACCAATGTTATGTGGTTCTAAACTTTTTGCATAACTCCTTAAGATCCTTGTTTTTAAATTCTTCCCTGTTGTTAGTAATAATGGAGGAAGGTACGCCATACCTGCATATGATGTAATTCATGATAAATAGAGCTATAGTTTTTCCATTCTCTATTGAAGGAGGGATTGTCTCTACCCACTTAGTGAAATAATCTATAGATGTAATAATGAACTTATGTCCATTAGAAGAAGACAGGTGAATCTGACCCACAAGATCAAATGCCCATTGTTCGAATGGCCATAGTGTGATAGATAGAATTAGTTCCATGGCTAGACCATGAATCAAATTCCCATGGAATTTGCATTGTTTGTAGGACTTAGCATATGTGATTTCCTCTTGCTCCATATTTGTCCAATAGTAACCAACTCTAGTAAGTTTATGAGCTAGTGTCAAGCTGTTTGAGTGAGATCCACAAATGCCCTTATGGACATCGATTAATTCATGTTTGGATGCATTAGATTCTAGACACCTAAGAGTATTTTGTTGAGACTTCTCCTAAAAAATTCATTAGCAATAATGACATACCATGAAGCATTATGGATACTGTGATGTTTTTCATTACAGGTTAGACCATCTAGAAGGGTTTGGTCATGCAGATAGGAGTATATATGGTGCTAGTGAGATGAATCCTATCCTACAATAGAATAGATCATCTAATATTCAGGGGTATCATAGGCAAGGTAGAGTAATGTTTCTACTAGGAACTCATGTCAGAGATCATTCTCTAGCATCTGTAGCAAGGAAGCTAGAGTAGCCATAGCATTAGCCACATTTTTGTTTGCTTGAGGAATTTGATGGAAAGTTATATGAGAAAACTATTTCTTCATGTCATCCACCATGCATTTTTAAGGGATCAATTTATTACCCTTTGTTTTATAGACATCATGGACTTGGTTAATTATGAGCTGGGAGTCCCCAAAAATGTTCAATTGATTGACTCTCCATTCAGCTACAATCTTCATGCCATTAATTAGAGCCTCATATTCTACAATGTTTTTGGTATAAGGAAATAAAATTTTGTATGCCTTAGGTAGTGAATACCTCTTTGGTGTTATGAAGAGTAACCCAACACTAGATCTTTGTTGTGCAAAGGAACCATCAAAGAGCATCACCCAAGTTTGGTGTGTGAGCATTAGAATTGATTCATCAGGAAAATCAATGTTCAGTGGGAGAATACTTTGCATCGGTGCATTTTCTAGCTGATTAGCAATCACTTGTCCCTTGATAGCCTTCTTTTTAACATATTGAATGTCAAACTTGCTTATTACCATGGCCCATTTAGCCAACCTCCCTACTAGAGCTGCCTTGATAAGTAAGTACATTAGTGGATCAATTTTAGCCACCAATCATGTAGTATGAGCAAGCATGTAGTGTCTCAACTTTTGGGAAGAAAAGAAAAATTCCAAGGAATCTTTCTCAATGATACTATAATTCATTTCATAGGAGATCAGCATGTGACCCAAATAGAAAATAGATCTTTCCTTGTTATCATCATCTTCTTGAGCTAGTAAGATACCTAGAGATGGCTCTATTGCTGAGATGTGCAAAATCAGAACCTTCTCATAGATAGGAGGCATCAAGATTGGTGGATTAGAAAGGTAGTTTTTAATCTATGTTAAGCTTTCATCACAATCTTGACTCTAGTTTTATTTCACACCTTTAAGTAGAGTCTTGGTAAAAGTTTGTGATCTATCCACCAATTGTGAGATGAATCTACAAATAGATTGAAGTCTTCCTTGTAAGCCCCTCATCTGATAGATATTATGGGGTGGAGGCATATCCATGATTGCTTGAACTTTCTTTGGATCAACCTCAATTCCTTTTACAGAGACAATGTATCCCAATAGTTTACTTGATGTTATGCCAAATAAGCATTTCTTGGGGTTGAGACTGAGACTAAATTTTTCCATGCAATCCAAGATGGGTCCCAAATGTTGAAGGTGAGTGTTGCATTTTGACTAGTGTATCATCCACTTAGTCCTCCATGGTCTTATGCATCATATCATGGAAAGTTGTAGTGACTACTCTCTGAGATGTAGCACCAGTATTTTTCAAGCCAAATGGCATCACATTCCAATAGAAAGTTCCCCATGCACAAGTGAAAGTAGCATTTTTGTCATCTTCTTGTACAATTTTGATCTAATTATAACTAGAAAATCCATACATGAGTGAGTACATCTTATATCTTGTTGTCATGTCCACTATCATATAAATGTTAGGATGTGGAAAATCATCTTTAGGACATGCTAAGTTCAAATCTCGAAAGTCTATACAAAGTCTAATAGATTTGTCGTGCTCTAAGATTGGAATAGTGTTTGATATACATTTAACATAATTAGTAGCATAGATGAAACCAACTTTCAAAAGTTTCTCCAATTTAGCTTTGACAAGAAATGCAACATGAGGATGCATTTTCCTAAGTTTCTACTTGACTAGTTTAATGCCTAGTGTAATGTACAAGTGATGCATAATGAGATCAAGATCTAATCCTCGCATGTCTTAGTATGTCGACAAAATTTTTATCTTTTTCTCTTGGAAGAAAATAATGAATTCCTCTTTTTCTTATAGAGAAAGTGATTGAACAGAAGATGTATCATGTGGGGTTGTTCCTCCATTCCCAAGTTGATTGGTTGTGTTGGCTCTATCAACATTGATGATCTTCCTTGAAAATTATGGGAAGTGCATCAATCATCTCATCTATAGGTGCCTTAGAGAGGTTTTCACCCTTAGATACATATTTTATTTTTACTTTTTTGAGGTTCTGACACTAGCACAATGTGGTTTTCACAATTGGACCTTCTATTTTTTTTTCCTTTTTTATTTTATAACTGAGATATTTGATGTTAGCTTTAGTCATGTTTATGCTTTTTTTGCTAGTGGAAGATGTTATTGGTTTGATAGTGTTTAATTAGCTAGTAAGAGCAAAGTCATTCTGAAATGTGAGGACTTCACTAGATGCATTGGAATTCTAGTCTATAAGCTCAGGATAAGTGAGTGAAAGAGATGTGGTGGGTTCAATTATGTTCATGGTATACTCATTAAATGCTTGGACAAGAAATTCGAGATCTAGAGTGGCTCCATCCATAAGTTTTTTAGAATGCCTCTGAGCACTAATGTCATCAATCAAAAACTTAAGGACACTAGTTGGATAGGAATCATTCAACCTAACCCTAGATGATTCACCTACTTCAACAAGGTTTTTATAGACATGAACTTTATCTACATCTTTGTCTATAGTTGCTTCAGAGAGAGATTCAAATTGATAATCTCAAGAATATGTACTACACAAAGACAAGCCATAGAATTCCCCAATAGTGATGGGAACAAACTATCCTTCATCATTTGGATTTTTGTAAAGGTACTCAATGTGTAAAGCATGACTAGACTCTCCCTATTCTAGCTGAGTGTGATGTGAATTAGTAGTATCATCAAAAGAATCACTATCACCATCCATGGTGCTAATACATGGTACAAAGTTATCTAGTTCTACAAAGAATTTATCTAGATCATTAGGAATTCGATAAGGATAAGGATTCTCATCATTAGTATTATCTTCATGGTCATCAGACTTAGCTTATGACTCATGTTCAAATGAACTCTTAGCTCATAGTATGAATTTTTTAATCCCTAGATGGAAGGGAATATTCTTGAAGCCTAGATCAGATGTATCTCTATTCTCTTAAGCTATTCCTTTGATAGGATCAATTAGACCATTTTTGTTGCATACAATAATACTAGCCCCCTTGTAGCCAACATGTTTCATGAGTCTAAGACTGGGACCATACTTCTCAAGAGTGGTCTCACAAGCCTATTTCATGAGGTCAACTAGAGTTTCTTCTTTGTAAAGCCACATAGGAATGGCTCTTTTTTCACTTTCATCTTCTAGAGGGATTGTAGCCTTGACTAAAGTAACATAATACTTGGTTTGAGGTGTCACCACAAATGGTATCTTATCTTTAGATGGTCTTCCATAATGATGAGGAGACTCACAAAGAGATGTCAATGATAGTACTATTTCTATTTTATATTCACCCTTTCCATATTTTTTTCAACTGGAGTGATTGCTCGACTTGCTTCAACTTGTTGTCATGATAATCAATAGATTCTCTATTAGTAGGTACAAAGTTTTCAGCAACTTTTAACATATTGTAGGTATAGCTAGTATTGGTAGGGATAGTGAATTTAGAGCCATGAAATGTAAATTCTACGCATTGATGATAAGTGCATGGCACACCATACATCTCATGTATCAATGGTCTTCCTAGCAAAATATTGTAAGCCAAGGGAATGTCAAGGACCTAACAAGTGACATCCCTTTCTAGAGGACCAATGTAGAGAGGCAACACCACAAGACCTAAAGACATTCACTCAACTTCATCATATGATTTGATAGTGATCTTGTGACAAGGATCAATGGACTCCTTAGAATAGTCCAATTATCTGAGTAGAGTAGTAGAGACAATGTTTAAACTAGCTCCATTATCAATGAGCATATGATGGACACATTTCTAATGTATCATGACCTCAATGTGTAGAGGTTGGTTGTGTAGGTGAATCAGTGAATTTTTATCCTCCTTAGAGAAGGACATATAGTAAGGTGAGGTTAGATGACCTACCATAGATTGGAACTACTCAAGATTAAGATCTTGAGAGATTTTTTCCTTAGTGAGGGCTTTATCTAGAATCTGCCTATGAGAAGGTGATATTTTCAGCACCTCAAAGATTGTGATTTGAATGTTAGTTCATTATAATTGATCAAGAATACTATAGCTAATAGCTACAGAATTTGTCATAACTTTTACACCTTTTCTAGATGGACTAGCAAGGGTTTTGTCTTTGTGTTGTTCTAACTTAGGAGCAAAAGGAATAGGGCCTTTGAGAACCAACTTAGCATGACAATATGTAACAATGTTAGCATAGGATAGTGATGGTTCACATTTAGATGTATTAGAAGCACAACCCCTTAAGAAAAATGGTGTCTTAGGTTTAGTGTTATCTTATTTGTCCTTGATGGTAATAATGTCACAATGCTCAAAATCCATAGGTTCAACCATGTTAATCACATTGTCATCATTAGAGTATGTATAGTTGACCTTTTTGTTAGGTTTTGGTTTTAAGCTCTCTCCTTTTTGGCGATCTGATTTCTTGTTATATCCATCAACAACACCATCATCGATTAAGTCTTAGATTTTTTGATAAAGGTTAATGCAGTTACTAGTTTTGTGAGCTTTGTTTTGGTGGTATTCACATAATGCATTTTTGTTCCACTATGATGGTTATGGTTGTGTATCATAATGATGAGAGTTATCCAATGGAGAAATGAGTTTGTTTTGCAACAAGGTCTTATAGACCACATCCAAGGGTTCACCTAAAGGTGTGTATTCTCATTTTGGATGTGAGACCCAAGATGAGTTCTTTATTTTGTTTCCAAATGTCTTATTGTTAGGAGGATATTTCTAAGCATTCTTGCAAGCTTTGAGGTTTTCTATAAGATTGAACAATGCCTTAGCCTGTTTAGGAGTGACATTATCAATAACTACATCATGCACAACCTCTCAGACTTTGTTCGCATACTTGGATTTGTCCTTGTTAGAGGTGGATCCTTTTTTTTGTCCTTTTGAAGAGTGATTTCACCCTTTTTGACCATGAATTCATCTATGTGAATATCTTGTGTGACCATGTCTTTGAAGGTGTATGGACCTTGAAGTTGGACTCTGTACACAAAATTAGATAGGAGATTATTAGTGAAGATGTTAAGCTTTTCTGCTTTAGGAATTTTGCATGAATATTTGGTGTAAAGTTGTCTCCATCTCTAAAGAAATGTGAGGAAAGGTTCTCCAACTCTCTATTTAAGGTTACACAAGTCTTGAATGTTCACTAGGTGTTGAATGTTGTGAGAGTATTGTTGGAGAAACAAGTTGACAATCTCATCAAACATTTTGATACTAGTAGGCAAGTATGAAAACCACTCCATAGCCTAACCACCTAGACTTCTTAGGAATAGATGCATGAGATATGTGTGATTATGCATAAATTCAATAGAGAAGGCACCGAATTCCTACAAATGATCTTGGGGATTAGTAGTTCCAAAGTATTTATCGTATTTATGTAACTCAACTCCTATTGGAAAAGGAGGCATGCCTATACTCTTTTCAAATGGGAATAGACAAAGAGCATCTAAGGTGTATGTTTTTGTAGGTTTTTCTTTATCACGGATCATTTGATCCAGTTGGTCTTCCATGATTTTTAGTTGTTTTTGGAGTTTGGAATTTTTAGTTTCCTCTTCAAGTGATGATAGTTTCAACATTAAAGTGATGAGGTAGCTTAATTCCCTCTTGGGCAAGTTTGAGAAAGTATTTCTCTTTCTCTGCACTAAGTAGGATTTTGATGACCTTTTGGAACTTTTTATCCTTATGACATTTTTCAATGTATTCAGGGATGATTTTCACCTCTTTCTCATTGTCATATGTGAAGGGGTCTTTCTGTTTATCATTCCTAGGTTGTTCTTGGTCTCTACTATGTTCAATATGTTCAAGTTCATGATCAGCCATTATAGGAATGTAAATAGTTTTAGTACATTTTGATTGGAAAGGTCCTCTAAATAAGAATTCAACTATGTTGTTTGGAAATGTAAGACCATTGCTAGTTTCAGGATCATCTTGATACAAGGGGTTCCTAGTTTGTTGTAAGTTTATAGAGAACATTCTCTACTAACGAGGTGATCTAATAGGTGAAGGTAATTGTGAAGAATCCTCACTAGATGAACTAGACATAGACCATGTATAAACTAGAAACTAACCTCTACTACAATTATGACCCCTAGCTCTACCTAGTTTAAGCCTAAGGGGATAAAACATGTTTCTACTTCTTGTTGTCATAGTCATAGACAAGGACAAGAAGAAAAAAACAAGACAAGGACCACACTAGAATGTAGTCTCAAAAAGAAAGATAAGAGTATCATGACATGAAGTATAATAAGCACTAAAGGACAAGAACAAGAGAACTAAAGGATGAGACTAGTTTGAGCATAGGTCACAAGTCATTAGCTAAGACAGATGACATTGTTTGAGACTATTGGCAAACAAAAAGGAGGTAAAATATTGTAGGAAACAAATGAGACTTAGAGCACATATAACTCTATCAAAGTAGATGAATAGTTTTAGGACAAGACTGTGTGTGAAGGTTCTTAGAGAACCACATGAGAAAGTGCACTAAAGCAAGCAAATACTCTAAACAACAATTTTACGACCTAGATTAGCGCATGAGGACTTGTATATAGTCATGCAAGGAAGTGCTAAACTGATAAGAAAACAAGATTCTGACAAAAAGGATAGACTTGCAAGATCTCACATAGAGATTTTCATAGGGTCACATGAAAACCTAGATAGGGTCATGTGAAGAAATACTGACTCAAAAGTTACTTGCATGAAATCTCACAAAACTAGGCACAAAATCTCAACCACACTAACAATTGAGGCTAGATTTTGAAGAGACTTTGAAGGTTTTAGACTATTATTGATAGATTGTTGGTTGCTTTGATATATTTTAGATAGATAGCAATGTTGGTTTTCAAGTTGTTAAACAACATTTGGATTTGAACAAGACAAGTATTTTCAAAAAGACATGGGAAGCAAGCAATAGTTGAATACAATCCAACTGAGGACAAAGCAACCTAGAGGGATGGGGGAGTCTTGACTTTCAATTTGTTTAGATAGGTTTGGACTAGTTTAAGACTCGATAACAAACACACTTTATCCCTATAACCAAAAATGGCAGAGGAAGCAAAACCTTTGTCCCAAACTTATGTGCATGTGTTCACCTCACATGGCCATGTCACCCCACTAGAGGGCGCTCATTATTTTAGTGTATTCCAAAGGCTCAATAACATATATGCTAAAGGAACATGCTTTTGGTAGGGGTCAAGCACCTATACTACCTTCCAATGCCTAGGTACATGCTTATGGTGAGCTCTATAGGAGAGATTCTTCCCCCTCCTTGCACAAAGATTATGCCCCCTTTTAAAGGTGAATTGGGTAGAAACTAACCAAAAGGTTTTTACTTGGCTTCCATTCATATTAACCATTAGTGACTTTACAAGTGAAATTGAGGCTAGTAGCCAAGATCAGCATCTGAAAGTACACACACTTGACTAGAAAGACTGGGGCCAACACCAACCAGTGCAATAAAAAAAGCCTCTTCTTAATATGTGATATCATAATGAAGAAGAGGAAATTAATATGGCTTTGGAGTCTTTCACTCTAAAAGGCTTCTTTATTAGAGTGAGTTGGAATCTTTGGTGAAAGAAGTCTGCTCACTTGAGTCATTCTCAGAGGTTAGATCACTCTAATAAACCCACTAAGGGTTGACCTAGACTAGTGGTTTAGATCTAAGGGTCTGATTTTATGATTTCCCTCAAGGGGAAAGAGCATACTCCTCTACCTCATCACCTTGCCCAAACATGCAAGACATTTTAATCACCAAGTTAGCTTAATTGATCTAGACTTATCCTATTCTCAAGATTTTGATTCCCTAAAAGGAAATCATCATCTCTTCATAGAAGAGGACTCCTACTAGAGAACCACTAACTTGCTTTCATCCCTTGGATGTCATCTTTCAGAGGCTTCTATGTTTTTGATTTACCCTTGCTCATGACCTTTAAGTGGTAAACTGCATACTCCCCTATGCCCCTATCTTGCAACCTATGAAGTTCACAAGCCCTAATTATACTATGTGTGGAAACCAATAAAAAGACATGATATTTAATGTGGGTTTAAAAGTGGTCTTTGACACTCATATCTTTGACAACATCCTGCAATCACACAATTAGTTCATGTTTGAAGTGTTTAAATAAAAGGTGTCTTCATCGAAATGTCTTAAAAACCACTATTAGGCTATAGAAAATTTAGAAAATTTAAAGAAGTTGCATCAGAGAAAATATTTTAGTCAAATAAAATGCTAAACTAAATTTTAGAAAAACTACATTTTGCATGTGCTATTGCAAAATTTTACATGAAATGTTGTAGAGGTTGACATGAGAAAATGAGGTGCCACACTAGAAACCACGCAATTAGACACTTTTTCACACAAGGAAATGAAAAGAAAGGGGCAAAATCTTTAGATCTTTGTGCAAAAATGAGATTTCTCATGCGAAAATCTAGAAATTTGTAGGAACGGATATGATAGAATCATAAGAATAACAGAAAATAAAGCATATGAGGCTCAAAATTTTGATTTTATTTTCCCCACAGTGGGCACTAGAAATTTATATGTAAAATGAAGGTGTTTGATCCTCACATATACTTCAACATGGTCTCTACTTGAGAGATCATCCTAGATCAAACATTGAATTGTTCATTTGAGAAATCCAACAGGGAAACCTATTGCCTTCTAACTAGAACAATTTTTCCTTTTCTCTCAAACCAAGAAGTAGGAAACTAGACCTTTTAGTAAAAAGTATTTTATGCAACTAAATGATCATGCAATTAATCTAGATGAGAGATACAGTTCAATCTAGGAATAAGAAAAAGCATTTAATCTATGTGTATCCACTATATGAAGCTAAATAATATTTAAAATGCTAGAAAGTAAGAAAGCTATGATAATATTGAGTATGCAATTTGATAGTGATTTGATGAAATTCAATTCTAAGCCCTAAAATGAGGAATTAGAAGCCTCTTAAATAGAATTCCTAAAATCAATCAACAGTTGAGATCAACTTAAATCAATGGTCAGGATTGAAGCTAAGATCCAGTCAGGATGGAAGTTTTCTAGTGTAGGTGAGGTTAACTAACTCAAATTCACCAAAGTGTGAAAATAAGTGGATTAAGTCAATTCTAATTTGAGAGATAGATAACTTGGAATTCCCACTCCTAAACTAAATAGAACAAATTGGAAGCTGATATAATTGAATAAAAATGAGATATGACCTCATAAATGCATATTTCAATTAATTGAATAATCACATTCAATAAGTAAAATGAGAGCATTATTAAATTAAATACATTTAATTCCCTAGTACATTAGCTTTAGGAGATAATTTAATTTAATTAAAGTATAAACACTTCAAATTAAATTAAATCTAATCAATAGGTTTAATGTAGCTAATTTGAGTCAATACTTTAGTAATTAAATAAATAGTGTGATTAATGAAAATTAGGGTTTTCTACATCTGACAATTAAGTCAAGTAGCGAGAATCAAAATGATAATTTCATAGTGAAATATGACTTTAGGGTTGATCAAATAGACCAGAATTGGTTAACATGGCAATGTGCCAATTTTGGGGTATTACAGGTTGAAGGTGATGTGATCACCTGATCCATTGGATGACATTTAAACTTGATGTATTGAAATCTTCCTTTTTCTTCCATGTGTTGTTCATTTGCACTTTGACTTTCTCAACACCAACCTTCTCTATACCTTTGTTGAATTCATTGCTTGGTGCTTTTGACCTTATTGTACATTTTTTGCTAATGTGACCAATCTTCAAACAACTAAAGCATGTAGTTTGAGTCAGCCATCTACAGTAGTAACTTTTGAAATGTGTTCTAATGCAATTCTCACAAAAATGTCCATTCTCTTGAAAATGGTGACAACTATACCTTGTATTGTAATGCCCATTATAAGATTTTTTAGTATGGTTTACCTTTTCTTGCTTGTTTGATGACCAATTAAGTGTGGATTTGCACTCATATGCTCCATGTCCATACTTCTTACTATTGCAGTAGTAACCTTCAAATCTTTGTGTGCTTGAATTCTTAGTCTTGCATTCATGTACCTAATGTCCTTGCTTGTTTCATGCATGACAATTAACCATAAATTTCTTCTTAGGGTTCTAACTTTCAATGTTTCTCCTACAAATATATTTTGTATGACCTAGGTTTCCATAAGTATGAGAAGTGGGTTTATATTTATTTCCTTTTTTGTTTCTTTGTTCACCACTCTTAGATGATCATCCTTCCTCAGCACTAGTGTATCTTAGTCTAGTAGTATCATCATTAGATCTAGGAGATCTCATCAGTTTCTCAAAGTGCTTGATGGCTTCAGTAGGTTTTTTGAAACTTTTAGAAAATTTATTTTCTCTCTTTAGTTCATTCTTCACTTGTTCATTTTGTAACTTCAAGGTTGTGATCTCAATATCCCTTCCATTTAGTTCATGATTCGCAATCATTAGTTGATTCATTGTGTTCAATTGCATGCTAGCAATCCTTCATACCTCTAATGTCTTCTCTTCTATTCTATTCGTCAATATGATTTTGTCATCCTCAAATTTATTTTTATGCTCGGTCACCTCATATAGCAATACTGATTGGACTTTTTATTCTATCTTAAGATTTTTGACCTCTTCAGTTAGCAAACAATTCTTTTACATCAAATCTACAACTGCTACATCAAACTCACTTGAGTTTCCATCTGCAAACAATTTGATAGTGTGTTTCCTCTTGGTGATATGTGTCATATTCTTCAATAGCTATCTCTTTCTTTCTCTTTCATGAGCACTTAAACTCATCTCTTGCTTCATTCAACTAATGCAAGGAAAGATGGATTTCAATCTTCTGGTTCTCAATAGATTTTCCCAACTTATAAACTTCCATCTTCAAGATGTTTCCTCAAAGCTGCAAATATTTCCTTTCCATAGAACTAATCTCTAATACCAATTATTGGAATTTTACAATGGGAAAGTAAACTTTAAGAGGGGCAAGTTGAATTGGTCCTTCTATACTTAAATAATAAAAACATTCACCACACATCCATTTCACAATTTTCACGTAGTTGAAATATCTAGCTAAACATATTCATCCATAGCATGAAAGAAAATAACACATATGATACAAGATTTTTGGCTATCGAGAAAAGCTCCAATGAAAAAGTAAAATTGGGGTAGGGATGACACCCACAAATCTTCACAATTGCAGTTGTAAAGTTTAGCCAATTAAGGTTACGATAAGTTTGATCATAAGCTATGATCTACCATGTGAAAGGTCTACCATATTATTACAAAGACTATTAGGTCTCACCCTACTAAAATATGTCAACACCCTACTAAAAGTGTGTCTAGTTAAAGAGCTTTAACCTACAATAAAGTAAGCACTTGGTTAAGAGATTTATGTAAATGTTTTCTTTAAATTGAAGCCTAATAGGGATACTTTGTTAAGAGATATTACTAATTCACATGTTAGAATGTCTCAGGCTTGATCCTTTGGTTAACACTGGTCTACTAGATATCAGATCTTCTCTTTATTGGTGTATACTAGATCCTCCTACTCAAATGTATCACTTCTATCCTCTTCTCTACTTTAGTCTATTCTCTCTAACAAATTCTGCAATAAAAGCTTTTCACATTTCCTTAGTCACCATGAATGCTTAATATATGCATGCAAACCTTCTCCTTCATACTCTTTACTGTTTAGGGTTTTCCTCTTTTTAAAATATTTAGGTGACCTAAGGTTAGGTAGGAGTCAATGATTGTGATTCACTCATTTTTTCACTTAGAACATCCCTCAATATGATTGGATGAATTTACTACATAGTGATCAATAATATACCTTAGTATATATCTTCTAGAATCACAAAAAAATCCTTAAGTCACCCAAAAAAATATTTACATGGGAGTTTGTGCCAATACAAACAACTATGTCCAAAACTATTTACTCATCACTTGAAGCCTTTGATGCTCGACATTCTCTATATCTTCAATGTTGTAACTCATCCTCTGAATGAATCACTATCTACTATTCACTCAACATCTAAATCACTCAGTATTCATTAGCTTGCTTGTCACTAGAGCAACTCGACACTATTTTTTTGCTCAACACATACTTGTGCTCAACACATACTATCTATTATCCTTATAATGCATTATCTAACAACTTAGGCTTGGAATATGCTACTTTCTTGGCATGTATTTTATAAATATGACTAAACATGTAGTTAGTCATATGTCAAAACCAATATGAGATAAACATATTCGAGTTAAAAAGGACTCACTCCTAAAATGATAAGTCTGGTTTTATTTTGAATGTTGGTTGTGGAGAGTGCAAGATAGAGGTTCAAGAGGTTTAAAAGAGATAATTAACTAGAAGATCAAGGTAATTTTCTAAGATTTCTTATGGTCAAGTTCCTAGTTCTCAATAATTCTTCTTTGGGCTTGGTTAGGTGTTGTAATTTTTGCTCAAGAACTAGGGAAACATAAAGTCATTGTTAGAAATATGAATTACTAAGAAGGGGGGAGGGGTAAATTAGTAATTTTAAAATTTTAGTCACCAACTAAATATTATTTATTACTTTGAACCATATATAATAAATTAAACAAGTAATACTAAACAATAATAGTAACCATGCACGAAGATAACTCATAACACAATATTTTGTTAACTAGGGAAACCCTAGCCAAGGGAAAACCCTAGTGGGGATTATACCCACTAGATAATATATAGATATATGTGTTCCTTGTTAAAGGATGGACTCTGTTAGGATTCAATGATAAAATTTAGTATAGATAGTCCCTATTAGGAGACTTTGAATCCTTGTTCGGAGATTCTGACCCTATTAGGAGTTGTAGTATAGTAGATGCAAGATGAGTCCACTGCCCAAACATGCACTTCTAGTTACAATAAGAGCTCACTGCCCAAACAAGTAATTAGTCCTCTTGTATATAGGTGTTATAACTTCTTTCTTGACTAATCTTTGACCTTACCTAGATCTTAGATCACAAAATCAAGTTCTCAAAACTTCACATATATTGCTTCACAAATGTTTTCATATATCATTTATCACAATACAACTACTCAACACAACACAACACAACACATTTGAATTCATAAGATGTCCTTTGCATAAATACCATGCCTATTCACAAATTTTTTCTAATTCCACTAAGACTATAATATACTTTTCCAACTTAGAGTAAACATCTAGGGCGTCATCCCTAATTGGTCAAGTAATTAATTTGTAAATAAAATAATTCCTTTAGCTTTAATTCCACTATTCCATCTCACTAGTAAAATGTGAATATCTATTTTTTTTAGAGTTCTTATTGATGTTTGAGGTTATGTACTTCACCATCAACATGTATAATATCTCTATCTATATTTTCTAGTCATAATATGTCATTAGTAACAAGTTACATACAAAACAATACACTGTTGTAAACTAATTTCATACTTAAACAATTTTCTATGTACCAAAAGCTAAGTATTTTTATTTCCAAGGTTTTCTACAAGAATATACATCATGTGTTTCCCTAAATGAAAATAATTACATATATTCATTAGTTAATTGTCAACAATCTCCCCTTTTGCATTGATGACAACAAAATAGGGAAAATTGGCTAAGTATCAAAAATTTGTCAAAACATTATAGTATCAATACATTAATCAACTTTTACAACTTATCCATCTTACATATGCTCCCTCTTTTAGTATGACTTCATACCTTACCTTATAATTTTCTTATGCATCTTCTCCCCATTTGACATCAATGACAAAGGTTAGAATGTCAAAAACTATCAAAAATTGTTCATCTACTATGAAAAACTTTGTTCATTAACTGATAATATCTTCATTCACTCATCAAAACTTGCCTTGAGAACATTTAAACATTTTATCCATGTATTCTTGGTTGTTTTAGTAGAATTGAGAATTTCACATAGGGCATATGATGCAATCTAAACTACATTGAGATAGGAGTATAAGAAGTTTGAATAGATGTCCTTGGCTTTGACACACTCCTCCAACTGTCTCTCAATAGTAGATATGTTCAGAGCAATAGAGTCTCTAAATTCCAATAATCTCTTCAAAATTTGTTCTTTCTTACATTCCAAATTCTATATATCATTGTGAACACTAGCCACTTGTCCTTCAAAGTTATCAACTTTGTTGGAAGGTTGTTGTATTTGGTTTAATAGAGCTTATAACTCACTTGGATTTCCTTCAATCTTACTATCAAAATCAGTGGTCAACTTATGAGGCAAGGTACACTTAATGTACAATACCTTTCCATCTTGTTGACATCCTCAAAGTTCCTTGATACAAGTATCAATACTTAGCAAATCATTCTTGATATTCTAACAAATGGTGCTAAATAGATTAGCATCATGTGAAATTTTGGCCTTTGACTATGCAACATACAACAAATTTTTAAATTCTTCATCAAAATATTTTAACACTGCTTGTGCCCTCTATTCAGGATCTGCCTCTATATGCTTGACTGCTAGAGTACTATGTAATCTATTGGTTAGCTCCATTATGGTTCTTTGTAAGCTCTTTAATTCTCTATTCTTCTCAACAAGTCTTTTGAAAGATGAGATCAAGTTAGTTTGATCATCATCATCACTTGGTAGGCTAGCAAGTGAAAGTGGAGTAAATGAACTCAACGGTTTAGTTTCATCTTCCCTTTTCTTCTTCTCTGCTACCTCTTTAACTCTCCTCTCATCTTTCTCTTTCTCTTCCTTTTCTTTATTTTCCTCCTCTATTCTCTTCTTCTTTTCTTCCTCTACTTTCCTTGTCATTTCTTCTTCAAGTAATTTCTACTTGGCTTCTTCAATTTTTCTCTTTTCTACCCCTAATAATCTCTTTTCCTCTTCAATTAGTTTCAATTGATCTTGAATAACCTCGGCTTGAGATTTAGGATGTTCAGAACTCTCAAAAGATTTTTTTTCATCAATATTAGTAGTAACATTGGTCTAGTCAATTTGTATAGTGTCACTACATACTAATGCTTATGAAGCTTTAGATGCAAGTGTAGGTGCTACCTTTGACTCTATCATCATCTAACTAATAGTCGTAAGTGTTTCACTCCTTATTTTATCTTTCTTAGCCAACATACATAGAAATGGTCTTACCTTGTTCCTCAAGTAAGGTGCTAGATTTTTCAAAAATTTCTTTATTTCTTACTCATCATCTATCTTTCATATGGTCCTTATCATATAATTTTGAAGTTCTATATCCTCTTCTCTATAAGTCTTTTATAGACTTTCTAAGTTATTGTGCCTTCAATATACTTAAGTTTCAAATTGTTAGCAATTATATATCTCATAATAGAGATATAAATCTAATCTTTCTCAATATTATTATATAAATCATAAAAGTTGTTTATCTAAAAAAAGTTCCCTTTATTTACAATGACTGAGTTTATCTTCTCAGTTTTTGGCTTCCAAAGTTTCATTTCTTTTCCTATTGTTTGTTTAGAAATAGTAACCTTTTCTATCTATTTTTCTTCTTGTTTGTGTTCTTCTTCTTCACTAGATTCCACAATTGTCAACAATGACTTTTGTCTTTTCCCTAGTCCAGTAGCCTATTGCTTGACTCTTTTAGTCCTGGTGGTCATAGCTTCCACTAAGCTTTCTAATTTTTTATTCAACTCACATGGTTATTCAATTGATACTGTAGTATACAAAATGCTTTATTCTGAAGATATTTTTGTAATAAACACTTATAGTAGTTACACATAGATTATTCCTTGTTTCATTATTTGCCTAACTACCTGTGACTCACTTTTTGCATATTGGCCTTAGTTAGATCTTTCGTCATTATTGTCCCAATCTTCTTGGGAGATACTTTCTCTAAGGATACTTGATGAGATAATTGGGTAATCTCTTCATACGTCTCAAATCTATACTTAGCTTGGTCCTTCTTGGAGTTCAACAATAGATCAATATATCCAATTTCTACATCATCACTTAAATCATAACCTAAGAGATAAAGAAATGTTTCTCGAGGTTCTACTACTTGAATATGAGTTCAATCCATGTCAATCATAACATATATATCATCTTTGAATCTTTCTACAATTACAGGTGCAATTTGTAATCTTTGTCTCATCCCATTCTAAAATGTCTTTGTTAGCTCCTAATTTAACAAAGTTTGAATAACCAAGTATGCAAAGAAATGTTGCATCTATGGGAAGCTACCTCCAATAATGGACACAATTCACCAAGAACTCGAGCCAACTATAAGGCTACACTCCTTCTACACTTCAGGCTCTGCAAAACCTAGGTAGGTGAACTTCTTAGGATCCAATTATGTGACCAGTGCAATGAGCATAATTAGAATCAAGAATAATAGATACATCCCCTAATTCTTCTATACTTAACCAAGAAATCACAAGCATGAAATAGCTAAGAACATAACTCATGAAAATGGCAAGCTAATTGCGGGTTAAACATTGAATAGCTGTCAACATAAAAGGGAAAATTGATTTAATATATTGATAATAGCAAGACCTAGGTATGAGCAACAAAACCTAATGATCCTATCTCTGATTAGTGCCTTATCTATTGGGCAATTAAAAGAATTACAACCATGCATCTTCTTGAAATCTATGATGTATTTCTACATCAAGATCCCTCATCTATCTTTCACCTTGTGAATAGAAATTTGCATTAAAATGAATCTCATACTTAGACTATCCTCTCATGAAATCTAAAAACCTTGTGATAAATATCAAGTTATTACATGGCTCTTTGATCCACAAGCAAGATATTTCAAACACATGCACTTCTAAATGAAATGCAACCTAGTTTATGCTCTTTATTCACAAACTAGAAGAAATTATAGATCCACAAACAAGAGACATGATTCAAACTAAATTTAAATCCCCTTGTTGTTCTTTATTTGTTTTCCTTGAAACCAAATACATGAAAGATGTATAGAAACTAACTCAGAAATCACCTAAAAAATCTAAACTATCTGCATAAAACTTAAATGTTGCTCAATACAAGAAGAAAATGCAGGGTGTCTAGGTTTCATAGCCTAAGTAGAGCTCTTAGAACTAAGAATTGAAAACCAACCAAAAACCTTTTTCAGAGGAAAAGAAAGAACATATATGAAGAGGGCAATTCCTAGATTGAATTTGCAATTGACATCTATCTACATGAAATTCCCTCTCTTTTCCATGAAAAGACTCTCTCTAATCTCTCTCCTCAACTGCTAATCATATCCCAATTTGTTTTTCCTTTCCAATAGAAGAAAACCTCAGAAAAAGACAAAATTTTATAACTGATTATGGATCTGTCAATTTATCAAATTGAACCCAAAACATCACAAATACTCAAGATAGCTTGATACAAGAGTTACTAAATACTTTTATGATTTTTTCCACTGAATTCTGCAACTGGTAACTTGAAAAACCTGATAAAACATGTAGATCAATCTTTGAGAAAAAACCTCCTGTAGCATGAACTAGTTGCATTTTGTGCAAAAAAACTTCATATTCAGATAGTTTGTCTCTTCCCGATTCTAACAACATATAGCATCACTATATCAGCCTCTCAAAAACCCCCTGAAAGTTTGAAAATCACTCCCCAAGTATGAAACTTTGCTCTGCATACCTTTAAATTTTGAATTATGAAAAATTTAAATTAATCTAAACCCTTGTTTTATTTAAAAAACCTGACATGCATTCCTTTGAAAAAATAATAAAATATTATTTTTTATGATTTCCAAATTTTCCTCTATCCTTTGAATCTAGGGTCAAACTTTTGTTGACCAAGCAACACTTATCACTTTGTGATTGGTTGACTGTTGCAATGAGTTCCACTTGTCATTTGTTGATTGGCTCAAAACATTCATATGATGCATCATCATCTGAGCCGAGTCTATTGACATGTGTCAACATCTTTCTTACGCACTTTGCCTCACCATTGAGCTCTTCAATCTTGTGGGGATGTGCACATCGTCAGATCTGCCACATGGCAACATCCTATGAATCCATTTGAAACTGTCCCTTTGGCACCACCTCATCATGTATAGGACTGGCTTGGCACATGTCAAAATTATGCATTCCTGCAATATTTATCTCTTGGGCATTTTGATTTTGTAATCATGTGCCCACCACTGGATCATGACACTTGGCGCAATATCAATGCACCTGGGTCTAAACTTACCACATCAGTGCACTTTTTGGTTTGTCTAAAATTTGTTTGGGTGACATGCCAACTAGCTAACCATGGCCCCACCTTGCACTTGCTTTCCTTTCAAAAGCCTTTTACTTGATACATAATGCCTTTTATCTAAGATAGTATTTAAACATTAAAAGTTGACTTCGCACAGACAATGTGGGATAATGTTCCTACTGCTCCTGCTCCTTTCCTTTGAAGGCATCTTCTTTGTCTTAATCATGGTGACTTCTTTTATGAGTGAGACTCTCTACAAGTTCATGGATCCTTTCATATTTCTGCCTAGTGGCTTCTTTCAAGATTTATTTGGCGTCACTTCTCTTGGTCTAAGATTCCTTTTAACCTACAACTTTGTCTCAACATGGGCTGCTTCTTCCAATGCCATGGAACTATCCTTTGCCTTTGGCATGGATGTAAAACCTTGTCCTTTTTTTATGCTAGCAGATTTCTTTGTTTTTTACTGTTGTTCCCAAACAATTTGTTTACTTTCCAAATAGTCCATCATTATTTGTCTGCGGCTAGCTGTCTCTTTTGAATCAAACTTTCAATATTGCCATAATCTTTTTACACATGATGATATATTTAATTTTATCATTTAACCATAGAGGATATATACATGTGTAAATATTACCATTTCTTGTTTGATTTGTGTTTCTTTTTTTTTCTTAAAATCTATGAAGATGTGCCCTACTATTAACTTCACCTTTACTGATGTTATCATCTTCATTCATATTACACTCCACATCATATGAAGAATACACATTTAGAATTTCTTGAGCTTGGTACTTTAATAGTAGCAATGTAATTACCACTCTTAATTTATTGACAACCAATGTACCCACTTGATTTTAATCGATTCTAAAAATTGTGAATTTGTGTCTAGACGCCTACCAACTGGCCTTAAAAATTGAGTCAATCAAGCAGCCAAGCCATCAAAATCGGCATGAGTGTTCAATCCTACATGCCCTACCATACTAAAAATTCTCAACCCATGATGAATTCCTAGTCAAAAGATTTTAACTCCTGAACATCCATACTTCAATTATCATGCAGGCAAACAATGTTAAAAAACATAAATTGGGATTAGGTTTGGCATTATAAAATTGGGTTATTGATCACTTGGGGTTCTGGAAACTAGGATATAGGTTCTTTGCCATGAAGAAAATATAATTCTATGGTTTGGGCTCATGAAGAATCACAGGATGCATTTGGAAAATTTTTGAAAACATGCCCTTGGAAATGTGTCAAAAAGTAATTTTTGGCAAATAGACATACATAAGAAAGTATGTAGATGGATTTGTCATGACTTAATAACTAGCATACTTCAAGGATTTCCAAGACACAACATGATGGTATAATCCATTTAGGCTTACCAATCATCAGATCAAATCTATAATGTGCCGAATAGGAGTATGGATTAATCTGGATACCTTAGCCATAACAAAACAATGTAAACCGAGTTTTTCATCATGTTAGCAAATTGACCAAATGGATTCATCATGATCTCAAAATTGAAACATATGAATTTTCCAACCCCTAGAACAGAATGCAAAAAGAATTTCTTCATTTGGGTCAAATGGTTCAAAGATATCATTGGTTGAATAGAGCTTCCCAGAATTGTGAACCACTAAAAAAATGTACAAAATAGTAAATGACCAACTTTAAGGGGTACAAAACTTAGTCCAACAGATTTGAAATGACTTGAAACTGGAAGCATAGGTTCTTTGATATGTATACTAAACATTACCAAAGCGATAGGTCATGAAACATTATTGGGTAAAAGATAGTCAAATGCAAACTGGGCCTCTGATCACTATTTGACACTTATGTAGAAATGCAAATTTTGACACTAGCTCAAAATGGGTCTTCGTGGAATGATTCAAAATGGCCAAATAACATTGTGAATCACATGCATATATCAAATGAAAGGTTTTAAGTCACTCAAACACCATCTAGGCCTCAAACTGACAACCAACTACATATACATAAAAGACACTTTAGGGCATTGATTCTTCAAAATTTTCAATATGTGACTCAAAATTGACCATGCAATTTTTAGTCCCAGCAGTGGCTCTATCCGTGGATGCATGTCCCTTGCGAGCATGGCAAGGATTCAGATCTTTGGTAGAAGCAGACCATTCCTAAAAACTTCAAAACTTCTATCAAACAACCTTATTGAAAGCAAGGAAACAACTACAACTACTATGTACAAACAATGGTGTAGAGCCACCAAACTTTTCTCACAACCTTTACCTTTGCAATAAATCTGATTTTCATCTAAACATGCATGAGGTAAACTGAAAATACTTTTCCTATCAATTTCACCAATTAGATAAGCATCCTAAAACTCAACACTTAGTAAAACTGAAACTCTTCTTTATTAGACAAATCATGTATGCTATCATTCTTGAATATGAAGGCTTCATACTCAAATTGAGGAAAAGGATCATACATACCTTGAAATTGTATATCCTTATACATAACTAGATAGTATTCGAAGGAGCAATCAAACTTATATTCACACATGTCATCCATATTAGAATATGAAACTAATCCATAATCTTCAAATGATTCTTCATAGTCAACAAACAGATTAGTTTTCTCATTAGAAAGTTCATAAAAATCATTACAAGGTACATGTTGATTTTCATTAATAACCTTGTCAAACACTTCATTCTCAATCTCATGAGATGCAATCTCATCAACACTTTCGTCACCACACTTGGAAGAATAATCTAATTCCTCACAACAATATGATAAAGTGTCATCATTAAGATCCTCCTTAACTAAATCCGAACCATCCATGTCTTCTTCAAACAAGGGGTTAATAACTCCATGTAGTGATCCTTGTTAAACATCTTGAAAAAACATAGGTTGATCATCATCTAGATTTTCATCATATAAAGCACTATCAAACACCTTAAAACCATTACTTGCATAAGAATAATCACTTTCATTATTGCTCTCGTCTTCCCAGTCTGTATCTGATTCACATGAAGATGAACATATGCTTTCATGATCCTCTTCTTGACTTAAGCAAAAAATCTCATCATCAGCTTCATATGATGCCTCTTGATTATACATTGGATCAACAACTTTACCCTCATTTGACACATCAGTTCTAGCCTCTTCAGTCTTATGCTAAGATGAATTATTTTCAACTTTATGACTACTTATGTTTTCAACATGAAGCAATTCAACATTAGGAGAAGAGACCATTGAATTTATATCTTGCAATTTTAATTTTTCAAATGAATCAATTATATCATCTACTATTGTAATACTAGAAACATGTGGATTACACTCAACAAGAACAAACTTATCTCTTCCTTGAAACAACGAAACCTCATCTACAAATGTTTTTAATTCTAAAAATTCAACAAGATCTTTTACAATAGCAGGGGTATGCCTTCTTATAAATCCATACTTTAGATTGAATTCAATATCCATTAAAATTTCACAGGCTTGATATAGACTTTGTGATTGTTTATCCCTTAGTAAGAAACCCATCTTCTGGCCCAAAGCACCCAAATAAATAACTAAACAAATTTGATCATGGGGCTTACAATTTTTAGGGATATCCATTAATGTCTTAAAAAATATATTATAAAATCTTGGGATCAATTCATCTTGTTCAATTTGAATTTCCATCAATCGATCCAACATTAATTTTACATCTACCCACCCATCTAATTGTTCAATGAAGGATGAACTTAACTCATCCCATGAAGAAATTGAGGCTATGGGTAGGCATGAGAACTAATCTCTTTCATCTCCTTTCAGAGTCTACACAAACAACCTCATCCATAGATTTTCATGACACACATCATAGTCATACATCGAGTCTGAAAAAACTTGGACATGCTTCTTTGCTGATTGGGATTGGTTTCTATCAAACTTTGGAAAGTACCTTCTGATTTCATCAAGGATTTTATTAGGGAAGCTAGGTATGCCTTCATAAAAAAATGGCACATATCCTTTGATATTCACAAATATATAATTCTGACTAATTGGTTGCATCCTAGGTGAAGGGAAATTTGACATTTCTTCAAACTTAAAACTCATTCACCAATAAAAACATTGATTCACAACTTGCAATAGATCCAGAAACACCTTCTACCCATTTTAGCTTCAAGCATACTTCAAAATATAAAACAATTTATGGATCTACCTCTCATAGAGTATGTTGAACTGTACTAAATCAATTATCCTATTCAATGCTATAAACCATTTGACGAAGAAACTTTGGAAATCTTACTTTCATGTAAATGAAAACACATGAAAGTGGAAATACCTTTCAACATAGATGCCTGCAACTACTTCAATGATGCAAATAATAGCAGATTCAAATCTTATCAAGATTTAGTAACTTGTGCACTGCATCTCATCTAATTCTTTCACCCACTGTTAAAAAATTGAAATGAATTCTTGAAATTTTCTTCTCGACTATTGTTTCATTCAAAATACCTTCGCATTCATGAAGAACTAGTGTAGAGATTTAACTTTGAGTCACCACTCACTTAGTGAGAAAAGATTTACCAACTTGCAAAACAAAACAAGATAGTCTAGAATTTACAACTAGTATTCAAAAACTTTATTCAACAACACTTAAGAATTTCATACTCTTGAAAACATGAAAGAACCTTGACAACAACTCTAAATTCTGATAGCAATATATCAAAATTTCTAGTGACTTTGATACTACAAATTATCCAATTCAATCAACTATTGCTATCAATGAATAAGAACATTGGGGAACACAAAACTTTAGCAAGGAAAATAAGGAACACCTCTTGCTAAATATTTGTTGTATGCAATCTGTTTCATACCAAAGATTTTGATTATTTCTATATGCACTCCCTGGTAGAGTCACCATTTTGTTGGCTCCTAATTTAACAGAGTTTCAATAACTAGGTATGCAAAGAAATGTTGCATATATGGGCAGCTACCTCCAATAATGAGCACAATTCACCAAGAACCCAAGCCAACTATAAGGCTACACTCCTTCTACACTTTAGACTCTACAAAACCTAGGTGGGTAAACCTCTTAGGATCCAATTATGTAACCAATGCAATGAGCATAACTCAATGGCAAGCTAAGTGTAGGTTAAACTTTGAATAGCTTTCAACATAAAAGAGAAAATTGATTTAATATGTTGATAATAGAAAGACCCAGGTATGAGCAACAAAACCTAATGATCCTATCTCTGATTAGTGCCTTATCTATTGTGCAATTAAATGAATGACAACCATACATCTTCTAGAAATCTGTGACATATTTCTACATCAAGATCCTTGATCTATCTTTCACCTTGTGAATAGACATCTACATCAAAATGAATCTTGTACTTAGACTATCCTTTCATGAAATCTAAAAACCCTGTGATAAATATCAAGCTATTACAAGCAAGATATTTTAAACACATGCACTTCTAAATGAAATGCAACATAGTTTATACTCTTTGTTCACAAACTAGAAGAAATTACAAATCCACAAATAGGAGACACGATTCAAACTGAATTTAAATCCCCTTATTGTTCTTTATTTTTTTTCCTTGAAACCAAAGACATGAAAGATGTACAGAAACTAACTCATAAATCACCTAAAAAATTTGAACTATCTACATAAAACTTAAATGTTGCTCAATACAAGAAGAAAATATTGGTTTTTTGGCTTTCACAACCTAAGCAGAGGTCCCAGAACTGAGAATTGAAAATAGACTAACAACCTTTTTTAGAGGAAAAGAAAGAATATATATGAAGAGCTAAATTCCCAGATTGAATTTGCAATTGATATCTTTCTACATAAAATTCCCTCTCTTTTCCATCAAAAGACTCTCTCTAATCTCTCTCCTCAATTGCTAATCATATCCCAATTTGTTTTGCCTTTCTAGGAGCAAAAAACCCCAACAAAAGACAAAATTTTATAAATGATTATGGATGTGTCAATTTATCAAATCAAACTCAAAACATCACAAATACTCAAGATAACTTGATAGAAGAGTTATTGAATACTTTTATGATGTTTTTTCACTAAATTTTGCAACTAATGACTTGAAACACCTAATAAAACATGTAGATCAATCTTTGCGAGAAAACCTCCTGTATCATGAACAAGTGGCATTCTATGCAAAAATAAACTTCATATTTAGATAGTTCATCTCTTCCCAATTTCACCGATATATAACATTGCTATATTAGCCTCTTGAAAACCCCCTGGAAGTGTGTTTGAAAATCACTCCCCTAGTATGAAACTCTGGTCTGCATACCTTTAAATTTTAAATTTTGAAAAATTTAAATTAATCTAAATTTTTAACTTTAGGTTTAAACCAATTGTTGTATTTAAGAAACCTGACGTGCATTCATTTGAAAAAATAATAAAATATTATTTTGAATGATTTCCAAATTTTCCTCTATCCTTCAAATCCAGGGTCAAACCTCTATTGACCAAGCATGACTTGTCACTCTGTGATTGGTCGACTACTACCATGAATGCCACTTATCATTTGTTGATTGGCTTAGAACTTTCATATGCCACATCATCATCTGAGCGGGGTCCTCACAATTTGATTCCTCACAATAGTATGATAAAGTGTAATCATTAAGATCCTCCTTAACTAAATCTAAACCATCCATGTCTTCTTTTAACAAGGGGTGAATAACTCCATGTAGTGATCCTAGTTGAACATCTTGACAAAACATAGTTTGATCATCATCAAGATTTTCATAATATAAAGCATTATCAAACACCTTAAAACCATTACTTGCACGAGAATAATCACTTTCATTAATGATATCTTCTTCCCATTTTGTATCTGATTCACATGAAGATGAACATATGCTTTCATGATCCTCTTCTTGACTTGAGCAAAAAATATCACCATTAGCTTCATATGATGCCTCTTGATTATACACTGGATCAACAACTTCACCCTCATTTTACACATCAGTTCTAGCCTCTTTAGTCTTATACTAAGATGAATTATTTTCAACTTTATGACTAGTTATGTTTTCAACATGAAGCAATTCAACATTGGGAGAAGAAACCGTTGAATTTATATCTTGCAATTGTAATTTTTCAAATGAATCAATTCTATCATCTACTATTGTAATACTAGAAACATGTGGATTACATTCAATAAGAACAAACTTATCTCTTCCTTGAAACAAAGAAACCTGATCTACACATGTTTTTTAATTTTGAAAATTCAACAAGATCTTTTACAATAGGAGGGGTACGCCTTCTTATAAATCCATACTTTAGATTGCATTCAATATCCATTGCCTGATATAGACTTTGTGGTTGTTTATTCCTTAGTAAGAAACCCATCTTCTAGCCCAAAGCACCTAAATAAATAACTAAATAAATTTGATCATGTGGCCTACAATTTTCAGGGATATCCATTAATGTCTTATAAAATCTACTATTAAATCTTGGGATCAATTTATCTTGTTCAATTTGAATTTCTATCAATTTATCCAACATTAATTTTACATCTACCCACCCATCTAATTGTTTAATGAAGGATGAACTTAACTCATCCCATGAAGAAATTGAGGCTCAAACACTCAAACACCATCTAGGCCTCAAACTAACAACCAACTACATATGCATAAAAGGCACTTTAGGGCATTGATTTTTCAAAAATTTCAATATGTGACTCAAAATTGACCATGCAATTTTTAGTCCCACTAGTTTTTATGATCAACTTTCTATTATCCAAGATTTTATCTGTTGGATGTGTTTGACATACATCTTTAATCTTCTCCATGGTACACCTGTCACTGATCATAATCTTTGTAACTGATAAGTATGGAAATCTCTTAAGTACATAAAAGAATATATGATTGAGCAATGACTAAAATATAAACACACCATTCTTTTTCCTCTTGATTTTATCTAATTTTTGAAGGAATTGCATTCTTAGAATTTTACTTAGTTTAACGTCTTCCTTCTCAACACAAATCTTATAGGTTGCATAGATGAATCCTGCTAACAATTCATCGATATTTGAACTTACACAAATAGAATAGGCAATGATTCTTCTTAGAAATCTTACATCATCTTGTTTAATGGTGCTGATCACCATGGCCTTCCCATTATAAATTGATTTTGTGTAGCTCTCAACCTTCTTCTTAACAAGTTTCTCACCTATAGGTAAAATACCATGTTTTCTAAGACCAGTCATCTCATGCATAAGGTCAACTAAAATGTCAACTACATTTTCTTCCATCCACAATTTTCCGTCATGAATTCTACTTAGTATGATTTGAGTCCATTCTTCAATGTCCAATTCTTGGTAGAAGCGATATTTGAAAAGGTATAGTTCTTTCAAATTTTCAAATTTGAGCTTTATAGTCATATCATGGTTAAATAAAATTTCCATATCTTTGTTCATATACTTGCTCCCAATAGTTTCAAAGTTTCTATTAAGATAACTTCCTACATCTTCCAAATACACTACATTGATCAGAGTAATAGATAATGCTGAATTAGGGTTTCCTTCTATAGGTTTCATTGAAATAACCCTCAATTTCAATCTCTCCCCATTCTCAACATTATGAACTACTGACATATCCATGATTCTATCAAATATAAACTTTCTCAAATAAATTCTATGGAGAAATGATAAAATAGCTCTATCAAAATAGGATTTAGTTCAAAATTGGCTTGTCAAGTCACTTCTGAGTGCTCTATGTTTTTGATGTAATCACAATGGAGAGTTAATCAAGTATGTACTCCATTTTATTTATTCAATTTGAAATTGCATTAATTATGTACTTTGCAAACACAAAAAAGTTGCTAATTACATTCTAAAATCAAATATCTACTCAAAATCTTTGTTTGGTCTTCAAATGCTACCCAAAATTTATCATACCTTTCTTGCATCACGAAAATGCTCCAAGAATCTTTTCTCCATGAAATTATCTATAAAACCATATTTTTTATCTTCTACTATAGAATTAACTTTCTCTATAATAATAGTAACTCTTAATTCCCAATGTTTCTTCCATTGTTCCTTTTGTTTCTGAAGTTTCTTCTATTGTTCCTTCTATATTTGAAGTTTCTATCCATTCTAAAAAGATTTGATGTATGCCCAAAGTTGTTACATAGCTAACATACTGGAGTTTTGCTTCTAGGACTCTATTAATTAGAAGGTGCATGACAATATTGTGCTATGTGTCCAAAGTTGTCACACTTATAACACACGATCTATCTTCTTTCTTCATAAGGTCTTCCTTCTCTCAATGTCCTCTCATTAGATCTTCTTCTATCTAGAGGATTAGTATTTCTAGACATTATTCTATTTCTTATATCATTATCATATTTAGGTTTCCTACAATCAATTGCTTTATGACTCATACCATGACAATTATGACAGTAAAAGGTCCATAACATTATTAAATGATTTATTTGTACAATCTCTTTCCATATGACCTATTTCATTACATGAAAATGACTTACCTATAAATTCATAGCTAGTTTCTTTTGGAGATTCCACTTGCTTTGGTTCATCCAATATCTCGACTTCTTTAGGTTTATCAAAAGATTGATTGGATTCAATGTTATCATTAGATTTATCTTTTTGTTTTAGATCTAGTTTATTTTCAAGTTCCTTTGTAGATATGTTAAATAGATAACCAAGACTAGTCTTATCATAGGTGGGTCTCTATATTGACATTGAATCAAGCCTTTCAATCTACTAGAATAAAAAATTTCAATTCGTTTCTTCCATTGAGTTAGTTCACCTTTCACAATAGTGTTGTAGTTATGAAGTTCTTCATGATCTTCTTTAAATGTTTCAAATTCAGATGTCTTCTTGACCAGACTCACTCTAAGATCTATATTTTTAGTCTTCAAATAAGATTCAACTCTACTAGGATCATTCTTCAAAGTCTACTTTACATTGGTAATCTTCAATTCATTCTTCAAGATCTTCTACTCTATCTTTAGCTTTGAATAATCATCATCACTATCTTTAGATTTAGTAGATTTAGGCTTGGATTTGAGATGTTCAATCTTGTCCTTCAATTTTCCAATATATACTTTGGAGTCTTCATATCTATCATTCAAGTTATCTCTTTCTTCAATAAGGAGATCAATTTGTTCAAGTGCCTCTTCAAGGTTCTTAATGAAATATTCCATATCCATAGGGATCATACTCAAGTTGTTAGGACTCTTCTGAGTAATTGTGCTCTAATAGAAATTGCTAGAAATAGGAATTATTGAGATCGGGGGTTGAATCAGTAATTTACAAAATTTAGTCACCAACTAAATATTATTTATTACTTTGAACCATACATAAGAAAGTAAACAAGTAATGATGAATAGTAATAGTAACCATGCAAAAACATAACTCATAAGACCATATTTTGTTGATTAGGGAAATCCGAGCAAAGGGAAAACCCTGATGAGGATGATACCCATTAGATAATATACTTATATATATGCTCCTTGTTAGAGGATGGATCCTATTAGGAGTCAATGAGAAAATATAGTATAGAGAGTCCCTATCAAGAGACTTTGAATCCCTAGCAGGAGATTCCAACCCTATTAGGAGTTGTGGCACAATATACAGAAGATGAGCATATTGCCCATACATGCACTTCCAATTAGAAGAAGAGCTCACTGCTCAAACAAGTAATTAGTCCTATGGTATATAGGTGATATAAATTCTTTCTTGACTAATCTCTAATCTTAGCTAGATCTTGGATCACAAAATCAAGTTCTAAAAACATCAATTATATTGCTTCACAAAATTTCACACATCATTTATCACTATACAATTTCTCAACACAACACATAACAACACATTTGAATTCACAATGTCCTTTGCGTAAATACCATTCCTTTTCACAAATTGCTGCTAGGTCAGCTAAGACCATAATATAATTTTCCAAACTTAGAGTAAACATCTAGGATGTCGGCCCTAATTGGTCACATAACTATTTTCTAAACAAAATAATTCCTTTACCTTTAATTTCATTGTTCTGATACACTGGTAAAATGTGAATATCTCCTTTTTGTATAGTTTGTATTGATTTCCAAGGTTATGTACCTCATCATCAACATGTATAATATCACTATCCAACTTTGCTAGTCATAATATGATGTCACTAACAAGTTACATACAAAACAATACACTATTGTAAACCAATTTCATACTTAGACAATTTTTTAGGTACCAAAAGCTAAGTATCTTTCTTTCTAAGGTTTCCTACAAGTATGTACATCATATGTTTCCATAAAGGACAACAATTACATATCTTCATTAACCAATTGTCAATAGTCATCTCTACAAATCTTTGAAAATATTGTTAGTTTGGATTATAGAGGTTCTTCTTTAACTAATATAGATTTGAAGGGGGTTGGTATAGATGCTATTTGTGACAAAGTTCAATTAGATGTAGAGCATGAATAAATTGAAGGAATTATGGCTAGTAGGATATTACAAGTTTCTCTTAGTCCTGAACTAGTCTAGGAGTGCACTATCCATTATGAAATTATGTATTGATACATAAGAAGGAATGATGAGAATATTTTTCTTTCAGTAAATAGAGACAAAATTGTATCTATATTTAAATTGCACAGTAAATGATTTGTTGATTTCACCTCTAAACAATTATATGTTAAGTTCAATGAAAACTCAAACAAGAATCGTTGTTATATAGCTCACCACTGGACTGAACATTTCTATAAGGGTGGTTCATGGCTTTCATGGGGATTAAATAAAGATCATATGAAGCCCCACATTCATGATTTGGTACTCCTCTTGTATAGAGTTAAATATTTTCCAAAATATTTTTCTATTTGAGGATTGGATGTATCATTGATATCATACTAGATGGAAAAAATTATCTAGATTGGGAAAAGATCATTATGGGTTCATTAAAAAATAAATCAAAGTTAACTCAAACCATTCCAAGAGACTTCTTTATGTCATCATATCTCATTTATTGTTTGGCCTGCATTGAAAATCTCATGCCTTTACCACATGAACCTTGTCCTTCCCTACAAATGCATCAAGTGTTGAATGGCTATAAAAAGGTTCATGATGTTTTATTGGGTAAACCATATTTTGAATTGGTTGATAAGATAGAGGAAAGAGTCTCATTAGAATATTTCTTATTTATACAAGTCTATGTTATTCTATTCACATGATTCCTAATGTTCATGTATTTTAGGGTAGAATTATTTAATGAATAACCTTTAAGACTATCCAAATTTTATTTGGATCATTTCATTTGGGTAGAAGTGTGTTTTCATCTTGCAATTGTAACAATGAAGTTATTTCCTCAAGATAAAAAAAGATACTTTGTTTTCTTTGAGGATTGGAAACCTTTCGTGTAAGAATATAGAAGACACAATGGATATTGGGAATCATTTATGTACCTTTGATTTCAAACTTTACCATCCTAGATAGTGGTTTGACTATAAAGGGTTTTCTAGAAGAGTCCTAGAAGCCAAAGTTTTGGAAGCATGAATATTGATGATATTCCTATGACGGGAGTCTTGTAGAAACATGATTGGATCATTATCATGATGATATGTTACATTCATGACTATGTTTGTCATTGATGTCAACATAGTAGTGTTTTGTGGTATCTAATAGAAGAACAATAGTAAAGATCAAGTTGGTATGAATAGATCATTGAGTATGTTAACTAGGGAGGTTAATGAGAGATACTATTGAGTTTCTGGTACATGTAGCTAACCTCAAAAGCAAAGGATATCAAGTCTAGAAGAAGTTATACAAGTTTTAGTGAAGACTATTCTGAGATAGTGTTATATATCTCTAAGAAGAATTGTTATTCTAAGAAGCAAGGTTAAAGATGTCTAGAAGACATGTTAGAGATGATGTGGCTAAGCTCACTCATCATAATGTCATACATGTGGAAAGTTATTCAAGATGCAAGGTGATAGTTTAATGTTGATGCTAAGTGAAGTGTGTTGTTAATGAGGCCCTAAATAATTAATTAAAAAGGTGTGTTAGCTAACTCAAGAAATTATTTTGTGGACTCAATATAAAGGAAGTAATCTTTCCTTTGTTAACCATAGAAGTTGAAAAGAAAAAAGAAAGCATAAAGAGTAGAATAAGCCAGAAACAAGTTGATAAGAAGAGAAAAGTGAAGTTGGAGAAAACTTTAGTGTCGAGCTTTTATTTGGAGATTGAAAGTTTGATATTTGGATCCAAGGTTCATGACCTAGTTTGCAATTTTTGACAGTGAAGTTTAGTGGTCTTGCCCAAGAAGTTGTTTGGATAGTGGGTCCTTTTGATTCCCACAACTCCTAATAGGGTTGGAATCTCCTAATAGGGATTCAAAGTCTCCGAATAGAGACTCATATGTACTAAATGTTGTAACAAACTTCTAACAATGTCTATCCTCTAACAAGGAATATTTATATTAGTGCATCATCTTGTGGGTACCATCCCCACTGGGGTTTTCCCTCTGATCAAGGGTTTGGCTAGTTAACATATATGGTGTAATTGTGTATGTGCATCTTATTATGCTTATTGTTTACTTTGATTGAATGGTTAAGAATAATTAAGGTCAATAAATGTTTTAATTGAATAGCTGATTCATCCGCCCCCATATTAGTTATATTGGTGGACTATTATTTCTAACAATTGGTATTAGAGAACTAGGTCCTTAAAGATAAAGTTTAACAACTTAGGGAGATCAATTTAGAAAGGATAGTCTAAAGTTTGATGGAATAAATTATGACGATTGGAAGGAAAAGATAGAACACATTTTTTATGTATGGGTCTAGGATATTAGATTTTGACAAAAACAACAAAGGCAGTTGTTGATGAAAAAGAGTTGGAAAATTGTAACAAGGATGAAAGAGAAATTTTTATTTGCAACATGAGAGCTAGAGAAGCAATATTGTTTGCACTTTCTAAAATAGAGTACAACTAGGTTAAAAAACTTGATACTTCTTATAAGATTTGGAAAACTTTGGAAAATAGCTTTGAAGGTGATAAACATGCTAAGAAAATTAGGTTACAAAACTAGATTTGTGCATTTCAATATGCTAAAATGTGCTGGAATTACAATAGGAAAGGTAAACTTCTAAAAGGGGGAGGAGGGGTGTGAATTAGTAATTAAAAATTAGACCCATAAATTTTTTGCCACAAATCCATCTTATACATTCAATGTATAAACTGAAATAACATGTAATGCACATACATCTAAGTCATATAAGAAAGTAAACATTCACACACATAACACCAGATATGATTACCTAGAAACCCTCCAAGTGAGAAGGTAAAACTACAATGGGGATGAAACCCAAAAATCTTCACTACTATAGTAATAAAGTGTATCCAATTAAGGTTACAATGTTTCGATCATGGGTCATGATCTACCCTATGAAAGGTCTACCTTGTTAAAGGCTTAGAAGGACTATTAGGTCTCACCTTGCTAGAGGATTTCAACACCCTATTAAAAGTGTGCCTTCCTAAAGGATTTTAACTCACAACTAAGAAAGCACCTTGTTAAAGGATTTCATATAGCCCATTAGGACTACTCTGTTAAGAGATTTTGACTGAAATCACCTATTAGAATGTCTCAGCTTTGATCTTGCAATTAGCACTTGATTTCTTGATAAAAAATCACCTCTAAACAATGTCTTCTTGATCTTTCTTGATTAGATGTCTCTTTATTGCATACTCTTCTCTTTCCTCTATTATGCTCTAACTAGTTCTGTAATGTACTCTCACTTCATTACTTCTAAGTCACTATGAATGCTCTATTTCCACATGAAAACTTCCCTCTTCACTCCTTCAATTCCTTACATAATCATAGAGAGTTTGGGATTTTGTCCTCGTTAAGAAGACTTGGTGACTTAGGGTTAGGTATGAATCTATAGCTGAGATTCATCCATTTTTCCACTTAAACCTTCCCATTTTTTGATTGGCTACATGTAATTACATTGGGAATCTAACTTAAGATTAATCCTTATCTCCAAAATATTGTAATTCATCCTTAAGTTAGCAAAAATAGTTTTAATAATTATTTGTGCCATTACAAAAAAAATGTTAAAATTATCTCACCCAACACCTTGAAGTCTCTAATGCTTGCTATTTGAATCACTTTGCATTCATTGTTCACTTGACATCCACTGTTCAATTAGTATCCATTGTTCACTCGGTATGGTCTATGTTTTGCTTGGCATATGTTACTTGTTCGACATGAACTAAGTAAATAACTTAAGTGTGTTGACTCTCACTTGTCAAAACTAATCTAAGATCAACAATCTCCCCCTTTGACATGAGTGTTAAAAACACTTGAGTATACAAAAATATATTTAATCTCATGAGAATAACACATCTATAACTCTAATTATATACAAAAACTTCAAAATTTTGTAAAAACTTGTATACCAAAGATCTAGTGGAGTTGTTTAGAATTTTTCCATCATGGCATATATGGCCTCCTCCACTTGGTTTTTCTCTACTTTACCCAATTTACCAAAATCTACATGTGAAAACCCTAACAAATCTTCACTATTCTTAACATTTTTGCACAAATTTTCTAATTTGCACAAATTTTCTAAGTATGAAAGAGGATTATGACTCACCACCTTAAATTGGTTGTTATCATATGATTCTAATTTCTCTTCATCAAACTTAGCTTTTGTTGCATACTTCCTTCTTCTCCTTCTTTTCTCTTGACCTCCCTGCTTTGCTAGTTTGGTCTTTTCTTTGGCCTTTTGAGTTGTTGCACATGTACTAGCTCTTGTACTAGGTGCAGTAAGCTTGGCTTGACTTGGTTTTACAATTTTCTTAGCCCTTTCCATAGGTTGTGTCTTGGCCTTCCTCTTCTTTGTCTTGGTAAGAGTTTGTGCTTCCTCAGCATCTTCTCCCTTGGCACCTTTAGTCTCCTCCTCTTCCTATTCTTCTCCCATACCTTGAGTTAATGGAAAAGGGACTTGTGCTTGGGAATATTCTTCCTCTTCCTTTTCCTCCTACTCGACACCTTCACCAAATTTGGCCTTAGGTTTCCTCATCAACCTATCCTTCTTCTTGATAGCTAAACTAGGCTTCAATTCCATGGCGATTTTGGACTTGGCCACTTCATAATTTCCAAATATCTTTGCACTTTCATCTACCTCCTCTATCAGTAAAGTTGTTATAGCGATGGAGGCTTCATCCACATTTATTTCATAACCTAAGGGTCTCAACCATCTCACCTTCTGTGTAGTAGCTTGTACAAATACATAATTAGCATCCACAAGAAAATACACATAATCATAGTCTTCCTCAACTAAGGATACTATTATTCTCAATATTTCCTTCATTGACTTCTTGAAGCCTTCAAAATAACTTGTCATCAAGGATTTAAATTTCTCTCCCAATTGCTCAATAAACTCACCAATCTATACTACAACTAATCTTTTAGTTTTCCATCTCACAATGCAAAATGAAGGGAATGCATTTTGAAAATAAAAGAATATGTATACCAATATAGAACCAAATTTGCATTTTGCACTCTATTATTTTGATTGCTCCAAGGTTCTCCATTACTTGTTGTAATTGTAGTTCTACTAGATCATATGTAGTGTGATATAACCCTTACAAAAAAATCTATTAGAGGATCGGTGATTGTATCTATTACCATGCCTCTTTTGATCCAGATAGCTCCACTATTCTTCTCAATCACTTCCTTCAAATCACTTCTCAGTGTTTTAGGCTGATCTAGGGTTGGGTAACCAATAACCATATGGATTATTTTATGAATAAAGAGTTTTTATTTGGTATGAGATCTTGGATTTTTATTGTATTTCCACTATGTGATTTTTTTTTGGGGCTAGGACATCTTCTTTGGGGATTCTCCTACCTTGCACTGCATCAAGTGGTCTCAAAGTGATGGTTATTCTTGAGTGTGTAGAACAAGTGTCAATGTTGAGGAAAGTTGCACTAGGATCTTGATCTCAAAGGGTTTGTAAAAATCTTGGAAGATGCCTCCATGAAGATTGGACCCTAGGGAAATTGATGATCTTAGTGATGTTGTGGAGGAAAGGATCTTAGAGAAGATTAGAGTAGAATTCAAATCTAAAATTGCATTGGTGAAGAGTGACATGATTGCTGAAATTGTGAGTGCTTTAGGTGGTATACATTGGCATGTAGGTATTGAAGATGGTTATGAAGAATTTTTTGAAGACTTTGAAGTCTCTAGATCAAATGATGAGGATAGAACTAATTGTCTAGAGAGACCTATGGGAAATAGGATTGGTCATTTTGCTAGACCTAGATCTTAGTTGAAGCTAGAGCATAACATTGAGGTTTCTAATTTCTTAGGTACTTTGAATAATGAATACCAAATTTATTGGATCAATGAATTGGATGACTAATTTGAGCTTGAGAATATTGAGAATCCACTAAGAGTAAGGTTGGCACAAACTAAGCTAAAGGAACATGTTTCTCTTTAGTGGAAGGAACTACAAAAGAGAAAGAGAGGAGGAATGTGAAATGAAGATCACTAGATGGAGATTGATGGTGACTAAATTGAAGGCTAAGTTCATTCCTACTAATTAAAAACTTGATTTTTTTAATATGTTGCAAAATTTGAAGCAAAAGGATATGACTATGACAGATTATACTCAGGAGTTCTACAAGTTGACTATTCAATCCGGGCGTATAGAATTTTCTAAGGAGAAGGTAGCTCAATATATTAATGGTTTGAGATTCAATATTTAGGATGAGGTTGGTATGCTAAATATTTCTTCCATTGAGGATGCTTATTAGTATTCTTTGAGAGAAAAAGAAAAGCTAAAGAGAAAGAATCAAGGTAGTTCCCAAGGGAAGGATAAATAGGATTATTGCAAAAAGGATAAATTGAGTACAGAAGATGAACCAAAAGGTATTGATCAAAAGAAAATGATAGGTACAGGTGAGTTTAAGGGTACTTATTTTAGATGTAATGAAGAATGACATAGATCTTATGAGTGTCCATAGAAGGCTGTTGAAAAAATAGTTTCTATTGTAAATGAGGTTAAATAGAATGAACTTGAGAAAGGAGAGAGTTTGCTAGCTTGGGAAGTGTTGGTTGGTCAAAGGACACTAGAATCTTGTCAAAGGAGTAATTTGTTCAAGATGCATTATAAGTCTAGTGGTAAAGTATGCAATGTAATTATGGATGGTAGTAGTACTGATAAAATTTTTGCTAAGGAGATGGTTCAGAAACTTGGTTTGAAGAGAGTGAAACATCCTTACTCTTATAGGATTGGTTGGTTTCTAGGTGAGCATGGTTTGGAAGTAAGGGAGAAGTGTATTGTTGATTTCTAGATTTCATAGTATAAGGGTCAAGTATTTTTTGATATTGTGGACATGAATAGTTGTCATGTGTTGCTTGGTAGACCTAGGTAGTATGATTGCAAGGTTATGCATGATTGTGTCAAAAATGTGGTTACAATTGAGAAAGGAGGTAGGAAGCATTCCCTAATTCCTTTGTAAAATGAAAAAGCTGGTAGAAGGAACCTGAGTATTGGTAGTCGAGTTGAGTTAGAAAATTTTGGAAGAGTTGGTGATCAATGTGCAAAGAAAACCTGTGCAACACCAAGGATAGATGTGTAGAAGTAGAAGTGGAACAAGGAAAAGAGTGTATAAATTGAAGCCTTGGAGGACATGTATGTGAAGAAATAGTTTGGGATTCATGTGTTGAATCTTGGAAGATGTTCTTCTAGCCCTTGAGAACATTTTTTCACACCTAGGGAGTTTGACGTAGGAGCATCCTAGGGTAGTTGATTATCCTGCATAATTCATGGATTTTAGTGGGGTTGAGTGGACCTATTTGGGTGTTGAGTTATTAATTTTTATGTATTTAATAAGTATTGTAAGACTTTAAAGGCATTTGGTATTTAATTTCTATTGGATTTTGACTTGTGGCTAATCAAGTATTTAATTTAAGGGATATTTAGTTTTTAGCTTACTAGGATGACTTGTGGCTTAAGTTGGTATAGGTAAGGGTGGTGGTGAAGTATTTAGTCATTGCACATAAATACTAAAGAAGAGGAGGTGGTAGAGTTGCAAATTTTGAAAGGAGCTAGTAGTTGAGGCTTGGGAAACAAGGAGATTCCTTGGTGGGCTTGCAAGTACTAATTGGACCTTCCTTGGAGGTCTCTACTAGAGTGTGGATATAGACTAGCTAGGGTTTGGATTGGATCTCGAGAGATCTTGCAAAACTATTACTTGCTTTGTATTTGGTCATAACTAGGAATGCCTTATAACCCAACACATTGCATGTAATCAATTATTTTAGGAATAAAGAGTTGTGTTTTGGTATTAGAGCTTGCATTTTTATTGCATTTCCGCTATGTGGTTATTTGAAGGGGACAAGGACATCTCCCTTGGGGATTATCCTACCTTTCACTACATCAAGTATATATTATTATATAGTATTCTACATTATCTAAATTATTATAAATAATATCTATTTATTATTATTATATATACTACTATAATATATATTTTATCATAGTACTAAAAATTATTACATAGTATTATATAAATTATTAAATTAAAATATGATCAATTACCATATGTTCTTAGGGGTCAAAGGGCCTATAGTGAGACATGTCATGATGAAATGGGTTGAAGGGGGTTGTAGGTTGGACTACAACCCCGTTCATCCCTTAGGATGGATTATGATATGTTCCTATGGGTCCTAGGACCCCTAGGGACACATTTTGTGATGAAATGGGTCAAATGGGGTCATAGGTTAGCCTACAACCTACTTTGACCCATACGATCAATTATAATATATCTATAGGGGTCCTACGATCCCTAGGGACACTTGTCACAATGAAATGGGAAGAAGGGGTTCATAGATTAGCCTATGACCCCTTTCAACCACATTTGGCCCTTAAGATGGATTACAATATATTCCAATGATTTTAGGACCCTTAGGGAAATATGTCATGATGAAATGGGTCAAATGGGGTCATAGGTTAGCATACAACCCCATATGATTGATTACCATATGTCCCTAGGGGTCCTAGGGACACATGTCACAATGAAATGAGTTAAAGTAGGTCACACATTAGCATACAACCACCTTCAACCCATATAATCTATTGACATATGTCCCTAGGGGTCCTAGAACCTCTAGGGTCACATGTCATGATGAAATTGGTTCAAATGGGTTGTAGGTTACCCTATAAACCTATTTGACCTATATGATTGATTACTATATATTCCCAGGGGTCCTAGGATATATATAATGATGAAATTGGTCAAAGGGGTTCATAAGTTAGCCTACGACCCCCTTCAACCATTATGATCAACTACAATATGTCCTTAGAGGCTCTAGGAGCCCTAGGGACACATGTCATGATGAAATGGGTCAAAGCGTGTCATAGTTTGAAATACATGTCACAATAAAATGTGTCAAACCTACAACCCCCTTTGACCCTTATGGTGTATTATGATAAGTTCCTAGTTGTTGTAGGACCCCTACGGACACACATCATGATAAAATGGGTTAGAGGAGGTTGTAGGTTATCCTACGACCACCTTCGAGCCTTAAGATGGATTACAATATGTCCCAAGGGGTCCTAGGACCCCTATGGATACATGTCCTAGATAAATGGGTAAAAGAGGGTCATATATTACCCTATGATGCCCTTTGTAGGACATGATCGATTACGATATATCTCTAGGTTTTCTAGGGCCCCTAGGGAGACATGTCATAATGAAATGGGTCAAAGGTGGTCATTGATTAGCCTACAACCCCATTCAACCTATATGATCAATTACCAAATGTCCCTAGGGGTCCTAGGACCCCAAGGGACACATGTCATGATGAAATGGGTCATATGGGGTGTTAGGTTACCCTACGACCCCATTTGACCTATATGATTGATCACCATATATGACTGGGCATTCTAGGACCCCTAGGGCCACATGTAATGATGAAATTGGTTGCAATGGGTTGTAGGTTATCCTATAAACACCATTAGACCCTTAAGATGGGTTATAATATGTCCCTAGGGGATCCTAGAACCTCTAGTGTCACATGTCATTATTAAATGAGTTGAAGTGGTATGTAGGTTACCCTACAGCCCACTTTAACCCATATGATTAATTATGATATTTTCCTAGGGGTCCAAGGACCCCTAGGGAGACATGTCATGATGAAATGGGTTAAAGGGGGTTGTAGGTTAGCTTATGACCCCCTTCAACCCATATGATTTATTACCATATGTCTTGAGGGGTCCTAGGGCCCCTAGGAACATAGGTCGTCATGAAATGGGTTGAAGGGTGTCATAGGAACATAGTTCATGATGAAATGGATTGAAGGGGGTGATAGATTATCCTACTACTCCATTAGACCCTTAAGATGGATTATGATATGTCTCTAGGTTTCCTTGGGAGACATGCCATGATTAAATGTGTTGAAGGGGGTCATTAGTTACCCTATGACCCCCTTCAACTCTTCAGATTGATTACGATATGTCTTTAGGGGTCCTAGGATTCCTAGGGATATGTGTCACAATGAAAAAGGTTCAAGGGGGTTGTAGGTTAGCCTATAACCCCCTTTTACCCTTAAGATGGATTATGCTATGTCCCTAGGGGTCCACATGTCATGATAAAATAGGTCAAAGGGGGTCATAGTTTATTATATGACCCCCTTTGACTCTTAAGATGGATTATAATATGTACCTAGGGGTCATAGGACCCCCAGGGAAACATGTTGTTATGAAATGGGTCGAAGGGGGTCGTAGGTTAGCCTTTGACTCCTTTCAACCTATATGATCAATTATGATATTTTCCTAGGGGTCCTAGGACCCTTAGCAACACATTTCATGATGAAATGGATCAAATAGGGTGGTAGGTTAGCCTACGACCCTATTTGATCCATATGATTGATCACAAAATAATATATAATAAATTTATATAATAATATATATTATATAATAAATATATTATATAATGGGTATGTGTAAGATCATGGTGTGTCAAATAGTGGCGATCTAAAAAATATGTAGTTCTAAAATGCCTCAAAGCATTTCAAAATCTACTCTAACTTTTCTACCATCCATACTTATACAAAACCAAAATATTAATACCTTTATAAGTCATAGTATTTCTTTGGACACCAACCCTACATGGTCAACTTAAAAAATGTCCCAAAAGCATGTTTTTGGCCTGTTCTTGTGTATTGTTTACTTAAAACATTTATCTAATGGATTTTTTAATCCCAAATTTGATGAAATGAAAATGGTTTCTTAAGAATGTTCTTATCTTTCCATAAATTTAATGTCTTTTAAATTACTAGTTTAGTAAATAAATATTATTCATTTTCTAATGGAGTTACACATAAAGTGTTGATTGACACACAAGTTGAAAAAAAAATATAACTTTCAAATGGTATAATATTCCTAAAATCCAAAACATGTGTCACATTATATACTTCTTCTACTATGACAAAAATAAAATAAAAATTAAATTATGTAAAGTTTTGAATTAGTTAAGGTGGTCAAACACAGGAGGTTTTTTTTTCTCCAAAAATACTATAGTTGAAAATTTATAAGTAATTATTTATTTAAAATAAAATAACCCAAAAATATGTGTCACATCTAGGCACGAGTCTACTTCTTATATCTAGAATCTTATTAAAAAGTATTATCATTTATTTTTTATTAAGATAGTCAGACATATGCCTACTTATTTTGGTTCTGAAATTTTTGTACTATTGCATTAAAATTCAAAATTTTAACCAATCAAATATTTTTTCTTTCTTCAAATAAGGCCTAGTATTTTAGAAACAAAATTCAATTTCATATATATTCTTTTCTCTATAAGTGAACATAAACACTAGAAAGAAGAGAAAAAAAACAACATAGAATTAAGACAAGCACATCCTTGTAATTCAGAGTGGAGATATGAGAAATAACAAAGAGTGGAAGGATGTTCAAGTTAAAGCTTCATGTGGCTAGAATCCAAATCTCAGTGGATCCAAACCCTAATGGGGTTTTGAATTAGACAAATGGGTTGATAAATCCCATAACTTGGAACACAATGCACAATAGGTTTCTGAAACAGATGCGTGGGTCAACAAAGCATCGAACAAGAATCTCACAAATAATACAAAGAAGGGGCAGGATCCTTGGATTGAATAATTAAAGATTACAAATAACAAATTCTTTCACCCCAAGTTTTCTTCATTTCATGGACGTATCCAGGCAGAAAATATTATTTAATCAAGGAAAACATATTCCATTAACCACTTGCATGGCCATCTCTTAAAGACTTGTAACTAGGGGCTATAGGAGAAGGGTTTTTCAAAAGTCTCTCATATATTTTCTATGAATCCCAAAGCCCAATCATCCACTCACTATCCCAAACATTAGTTTTTGAATATTCCTCTACCCCCATTTGATATTTTTGGTGAAGAAATAGATACATCTAGTTATAAAGATAATCATTCATTGGAATCCTTCTAAAAGATATGAAGATCCATCCTTGTTGTTAAGTGTACCAAAAAAAAGTGAATATCGCCAAAACCCACTATCTAGGAGAGGATATTGGGTCTAAACCTGAAGTGAAATACATCCTTCTTTCAAGAAGTTTATTCTCCAAGACCACACTTCATCCACTCTTTTGAATTGGGCTAGTGTTCAAAATCTTTTTCAAAAGATAACATAAATGGATCCTCCTTTGATCCATTTCAAGCATAGGATAAGATTAAAAATAAGGATAGGAAAAGCCCCATCCCCTTTTCTATTGATTCTCTAACCAAGCCTAAATGAAAATGGCTTCATAAAAAGCCTAAGGAGGATATGGCACCTTTTCTCTAAATATACACTAGTCCAATGAGAGGAGGTGTAGCAAATACCACATTTTCTTATCAACACCTTCTACCTTCAATACAATATCTCCAAAAAAACTACATAATATGTAAGTTCTAGAAAAAGTATTTTCAACTATAATATTTGTATGATCTTTTTACTTTACAATTGGAAGGGGTTTTCAAAATTCTATATTTGGATGAAAATGAGGGTAATTTTCTAGTTCTCTTCCTCACCCCTCAATACAAGAATGTGATATTTAAAAATAAGTCATGGGTTCATAGTGGACATGAATTATGTATGCAACCTTGGTCCCCAAATTTATTAGCTTCTAATTTCTACTCAATATTTTTCCCATTGTGGATCCAACTTCCTTCTTTGCCACTTGAATAGAAATAACCTGATATATTCAAGTGTCTAGGTAATAAGTTAGGCATTTTTTTCAAACTAGACAGTAACGCTTATAATGATTTATCTTGATCTATTAGGATTTTTATTCTTATTGACAATTCTAAGCCCCTTCCTTCACATGTTAAATTTACATCTATGTTTTGTATTTGGAGCTAGCAAGTTTGGATTGAGTCTCCATTAAACACTTCCCATTCATGTCATTTCCCTCTTCCACCACATCATCACTACCATGGGTTTTTCTCTAAAAATAACTTACACTCAAACATTAGCACCACTCCCTCAAACCCCTCTTAACAATTTCTTACAAATCTCACTTTTTCTAGGCATTCCCCTCAATAATAATAGCTTGTAAATTTTACTTTTTCCAAACAATATTGTATGTCCTTCCAATTGGATATTCTCACATATAAAGATTCCTTTTAACTCCATCCCAATATACACTTTTTTGATTCCATCAATCCTTCAACTTCATTTGAGTCTTGACTTTTGACCTATTGAAAAGGCCAAGGTGTTAGTGTGTCCTAAAATGTTGACACACTTATATGAGTCATTATATCCAATATTTCTCAAGAATGAGATCTCAAATGGTGACTCATAGCTCTCCATTCCTAGAGTGCAAGGGTTTGTAATGGAGGCCCTCAGTTTGACCTAGTTTGTGTCCATGTAAGTACACCATAAAATGAGAGGTTCAAAGATGAAAATATTCCTGCAAATGAAGATGCAAGCTAATCTAAATGATAACAATGCAAAGAAATGCAAGAAAGGAAATCTAATCTATGAAAGGAAATAACAATGCAATCTTAATCTATGAAATCATTTATGACTCTAAGCTAATATAAACAAGCAAGGATGAAGCATGGTAATGAAAGCCATGGATGCATGAGAGAAGAAGACAAGAAGAGAGAAGTTGCAATGAAGCTCCAATGTTGATTTGGAATCACAAAACAATACATATTTGTGGTCAACTTAGGAACACATCATGACAAAGAATAATTTCTTTTATAACAATTTTTTCTTGACAAAGATAAGGCTATCCTAGGTAGAACAAAGATTGATAAAGCTGAATCAAGGATAGAAGTTTAATAGGTACTACCCCCTCATGATTGAAATTGAAATGAAATAGAGGAGAAACAACAAATTGATAAATGTGATCAAATCAAACTAAAGATGAGGTTGTTGATGTAAAACAAAAAATATAAGGATCAAAGAACCAAGTTATATCATCAAGAATGAAATATTATCCATGCCTCAGAGTTGAATTCGAAGAAAAGTAGGGTGAAAGAAAATGAAAGATAGAAGTTTGGAAGAATTGGAAAGAAATGGAAAGAAGAAAGAGAATTTTCCTCAATAAAGAGAATGTCTCGAAATCAATCAACTATTTATGATCAAATTTTTTGAATAAGATCATGAAAAGAGATAACGAAATGAAGATCAAGACATGACCAAAATTGATTAAAATTCCACAATAAAGATGATTGAAAATCCTCTCAACCTCATAATGCAACCTAAAAATGAAGTCTAATAATGCAAGCGACATAAAAATTTAAAGGTGTACTTGCAATAGAGAAATTGTAACATAGGATTTTGTGTTCGTCATTCATTAAAGAATGCTAGGGAACTTATTTTCATCATTGGGCCATTATTAACAAACATCAAAATATCACACAATCATCACTAGTCACAAGTGTAACTATGAAGATATGAATGTGAATTATATCAGATTGGAATGTGGAAACATTCCAACATAAGCATCAAACAAATAAAGGTCAAGATGACTTTGATATTAACTTACCCAATTTAAAGTAGAAAAAACATTCTTGTATCAAAGCATAAATGTGGGGATGACCATAAGAACGGTTGTGCAAAAACAATCAAGGATGATGCCTCAAATATCCTAAATGTTTCAAGGGAACAATAAGAGACACTCTATATTTTCAAGACCACACCCACAAGCAGGAAAAAAAAAAATGCCCCATTTCTCAATTCCTCTAGCTATCCATACTAAAGAGACTTATTAGACAAGAACAATCAACAAAAATCAATAATAGTTAGCAGACAAAGAAAAGATCATGACATAACTCAAGCATTAAGTGTTTTTGTTTAAAAATTTAAGTGTGTTAACTAATACTAAGTTTCGAGGATATGGATCAAATTCTTGCAAGTAGGTAAGATCATATGACAAAATTGGGTAAGACCAAATGAATAAGTGTTGAAAAACACTTGATTTTAGGGGTTGTACTAAAAAATATAGTTGGGGTGATGTTGAAAAACACTATTTGTGAGGTGTCCTGAAGACTAACTCATCCAAGAGACCAAAGTTAACATAGTTATTCCCGTAGACAAAGACAAAGAACAATTCCGAACCAAGTAAAAAAGTACAAGGAATGATGGAGAAAGGCTAAGTATCAAGGACACAATCGCTAGGAAATAGGAGTGCAAAGGCCTCAAGTAGTGCCCATTTCTAGGTTTCCCCAATTGAATTTTATTGTAATTTTTTGAATTTTTTAAATTTTTAAATTTTTAAATTTTTTTTGCATATATATATATATATATATATATATATATATATATATATATATATATTGGAGATACATTAAAGTGCTTATTGCTAGGTTTTAACTAAGATGATAATTTTTGACAATATATCATAATTTTGAATTTTTTTAGGATCAATAAATATATACAAAGGATGGCCTTGGGCACCATGGATAGAACTTCTTAAGGTGCAAGACATTGATAGGATCAGGGAGCTACTCTCCCTCTTCTATAGATAGTAAACAAGCACAAGACCCAAAAGTTGTTGTAATGATGTAAGTTCCAAGCCAATTAGGTTCAAATTTCCCCTGTTGATCTCTTTGTCATTGATTCTTATGATTTTCACATAGGACACGATCTCCTACTTGGAATTCTCTAGGAAGAACCTTTTTTGTTTAAGGCTTTGGACATGCACTTTTAATAAAGCCTCACATGGTCAAATGATGCTTTATGTTTTGCATCTAGAAGTTCTAACTCTTGAAGTCTCATGGCATAGTAGTCTTCATCTATAACTAAACCTTTGTGATAAACTCTAAGTGAAGGAATTTCAACCTCTGAAGGTAACACTAATTTACTTCCATCTGTGAGGGAAAAAGGAGTAGCCCCAGTAGGGGTACAAATACTCGCTCTATTGTTCCACAAAGATGGGTTTATCTATAAATGCCAATCTCTACCACTATTATGAGTTTTCCTATATAGGATCTTCAAGATGGCCTTATTTGATGCTTCTACTTGACCATTACCTTGCAGAAAGTAAATGGAGGACCAATGTTGTTTAATCTTGAATCTCTTTCAGAGTTGTTTGAGGTACTTATTTTTCAATTGAACTCCATTGTCAGTAATAATCTCACAAGTACCTCCATATTGATAGATGATATGATTTAGAATGAATAGAGAGACTATTTTTTCAAAGGCAACATAAAGTGGTACAACTTCTACCCATTTAGTAAAGTAATTAGTAGTAATTATAATAAACTTGTGTCCAACTGATGAGTTGCGATGAATTTTCCCAACAAGATCGAAGGCCCAACATTAAAATGAATAATGAGAAATAAAAGAAATGAGCTCCTTACCTAGAGCGTGTATTAGGTTACCATGTTTTTGACACTTTTCACATGACTTTGCAAAAGATACTACATCAATTTTCATAGTGGGCCAATAGTATCCTACCCTAAGAAACCTTCGAACCATGGAAAGACCATTGAAATGTCCCCTATAGATGCCCTCATGGATTTGAACTAACACTTGATCAGATTATTCCTTTTCTAAGCATCTAAGAAGTGCTCCATCTAGACCCCTCCTATACTAATCATTAGAGATAAGGGAATGGGAGAGGCATTTCAAATAAGGTTTCTAAATTTAGATTGGTTAAAGGTTTCGAGTATAATACCACCATGAAAGTATGAATAAATGGCACCATAATAGGATGACTCATGACCAACAAGGGTTCAAATAACATGACTTTCTTGGAAATCATAGATAGGGTGATGTAACTCTTCCACTAGGAATTCAAATTTGAATTCATGTCACTCTAACTAAAGAAGTAAAGCCAGTGTAGGCATGGCATCAACTAATTTGTTTTCTACTCTAGGGATTTTCTAAAATGTAAAAAATGTGAAATATCTTCTCAAGGAATCAACCATTTTCTTGTAAGGTATCAATTTCTCATTGTTTTTCAAATACTCATCATTGACTTGATTGATTATCAGCTATGAATCCCCATACATGTGTAACTCTATGATTCTCCATTCTATGGCCATCCTAAGTCCATTTGTTAAAGATTCATACTCAAAAATGTTGTTTGTACATTAGAAAAATAACTAGTAAGACTTAGGAATCATGTACCCATGAGGAGAAAAAACCAACACACCAGCTCCTGAACAATTTTGCATAAAGGATCCATCAAAGAACACCTTCCATGTTTTTCTAGTCATATACATGAGGTGCTCATCTAGAAAATTAACTTGAATAGGTGCATTATATTACATTGGGAAATCATCCAATTGATCTGCTATGGCATGTCCTTTGATCACTTTACACTCAATGTACTCTATGTCAAACTCTGAAAGGATCATCATCCATTTAGTTGGTCTACCTATGAGAGTAGCCTTACCTAATAAATCCTTGAGTGTATCTATTTTTTCTATGAGGTGTATGGTGTGAACAAGCATGTAATGTGACAACTTTTGGGAAGCAAACACAATCACTAGGAAAGCTTTATCAATACTAGTGAAGTTAACCTCATATGAAACAAGAGTACGACTAATGTAGTATATTGCTCTTTCTTCCCCATATTCATCAAGTTTGAGCTACTAATTACCCTAAGGAAGATTTTGTCACTAAAATGTCTAGAATAAGTGGTTTCCTTGGGATAGGAGGCATTAAAATTGGAGGATTTACCAAGTACTTCTTGATTTTATATATTCTCTTTTGACAATCCTCATTCCATACACATTTGCATCCTTTATGTAAGCTCTTGTTAAAAGGTTGAGCTCTATCTACCAACTATGAAATAAATCTCCTTATGGATTCAAGATGTCCTTGAAGACTCCTCATTTGACTAATATTTTTATGAGGTGGCATATCCATGCTTGCATGGACTTTTTCAAGGTCTACATCTATTCCTTTTCCTAAAATAATGAATCTTGGTAGTATTCTAGAGATAAATCCAAATGCACACTTCTTAGGATTTAACCTTAGTTGAAATTGTTCCATGTAATCTATAATGACTTCTAAGTCGTCTAAGTGTGTGTCTCTTTTCATAGACTAAGCCAAGGTTATAGCTCATTGGTAGGTCACTCCTATCTTCTTTAATCCAAAAGGCATAATGTTCCAACAATATGTACACCATGCACAAGTGAATGTAGTATTTTCTTGATCTTCAGGAGCTATATTAATATAGTTGTATCCAAAACAAACCATCCATCAAGGAATAAATCTCATAACCTATAGTCATATCCACTATCATGTCTATATTGGGAAGTAAAAAGTCATCCTTTCGGCATGCTCTATTGACATCTCTAAAATTTGTGCAAACTTGAATGGTTTTGTCATGTTGCAAACTAGTAAAATGTTTGATGTCTATTAAGCATAGTCAATGGCCCTTGTGCATTTTGCACCAAGTAGTTTCTCTAATTCTACTTTCGCTAGGAGGGCTATGTGAGGATGCGTCTTTTTCAATTTTTTCTTAACTGGATTGACACCCAAAGCTATGGATAAGTGATGCATGATAGGATCAGTGTCCAACCCTAGCATATCTGAATAAGTCCAAGAAAATTTTATGATTTTCTTTTGTAAGAACTCAGTGTAAGCTTCTTTTTCTTGCAATGACAAGGACTGAGCCAAGTGTACCATCTATGGAGTCTCATCCATACCCAAATTGATTTCTTGTGTTGGTTTGATAAGTACTAAAGATCTATATTTAAAATAACTAGGGAGAGGATCAAGTACCTCATCCTTAGGTGCATCAGAGATTTGTTCAACACTTGGCTATTTTTGGAGCTAAGCCCCTTGTGTGGATTTGTTTGAAGATGAAAAACCCTAGATCTGAAAGATCTGGTCATATCTCCCAAATGGCTTAGCATTTTTGTCTAAATTTTATTTTTGTAGGTTGCAAAAATATTGGAGAAGCATTAGTTAAAAGTTTAGAATTTTTGAGCTAATTTGTATTTTTTATAAGTTTTTCTTGGTTTTTTATGAAAAATCATTTTTGGGTGCAAATTAGTAAATATATCAAAAATGTCTACATTTCTAGAAAGGTCTATGAATTTTAAATAGGGTTTTTTTTTTTTTGTGTTTTGAGTTTAGAGAAAATATGAGGGATCAAACGCTTGATTTTTAAAAATTGGTTACTTGGGGGAGAAATTAAAATATTTTTCTCAAATTATTATTTTTTTGGAAAGATTTTTGTTTTTAATAGGGGTCTCTTTTCTATATTTAAGGTTTTTGGTCTAAATCCATGACATATAGTTCCAATATTGTTGACTAGGTCAAAATTCAAAAAAATTAAAATTAAAAATGGGCTTTTAATGATTAACTTGGATTTAATTTTCACATGGTTAAACGTATGATGTTATTTTTCATTTGGGTTATTTTCAGGCTATTATTAGTCCTAACAATCAGATTTTTACATCTATCCCTAAGGTTTGCATAAGAGATATCTATTTTTTATTGCATTGCTTATTGTTTTCTTGGAGCGCTTGTTTGGTCTGTTAGATCAGTGGAGTGATATGCGCACATTGCTTTGGATCTAAGGTATTCTTATACATATCTATAATATTTGGATTTTGGAATTAAAGGTGAACCTCTCATTTGTATAGCTTAAGTGTTTCACATGCTTTTATAATTCATATTTTGATTGGTGCTCTAAAATTAGACCTAGATTTTCTTTCTTTCATACATGTTTCACATAGTAATTAGGCCCTATGAAAACTATTAGTGGTGATCTTAAGATAGTGGGATTCATTCACTTTCCTTACATGTAAAGATCTTCTTGACGATAGATCCCCTTTGAGGTAGGGAAGGATTTGATGTTATTTCATTATCTCACTTGGTTTGTCTTCGACATTTTTTGGTACTTTCTCTCTCGAGTTTGGTGGTGATTGCTATTGGCTTTCCAAACCTCAGTGAAGTAATTTCAAATTACAATGTCAATCAATCTATTTTCTATGTTTGGGTTAGGTGAAGAGGCTAGAGGAGTATGCTTTGTTCCCTTTTGGGTACATCAGAAACATGAAATCCTTGAGTCCAAACTAAGTCCCCATGTGGTCCAATTTTGTGAGTCTTCCTTGATTAGAGAGGTTTAACCATAGTGGACACTCTCTTTATAAGGTAAACCACATAGATGAAACATCAAGTGGTAGTAGTCACTTTCTATATGGTAGCAACACCTACTATATAAATGTCCTTCAGAAAGAAATCTCCATGTGTGTAGCCTTTTGTTGGGCTATTAGATTTCCTCAACATCTTTGATTGATTAAATTCTCAGAATATGTCAAAACCCTAGTGCATTGAGATTGGATTTTGCCCACTTGACATTGTAAGAGTGGTAGAGTTGACCATTACTAAGAACCATAGTGCATCCCATTTTTTCTTTTCTAGGATTATATGCATGATTGGAAAATATTTTGACAACATACATAGTAGTGGTTCTAGGGATTAGATTCATACTAAGACACTATTATTGTTTATGTGCAAGGTTGTTTTGTCCCTTGCCCATTTCTTGTAGACATTTTATTGAACTCCCTGAGTGTTGTTTTACGTGCCTAATTTATGATAAAAATCTATTGATGCATCTATTCGGTCAATTAAAATGGATAAGAAAAATAAGTTTCCAAGTTGAAAGCTTTCTTGATTTGTTATTCTATCATTTCAAGTCCTCCTTGGTTGTTCTATGTTAGATTAGGTCACTTACCCCATTGTTGGAAGCTAGTTTGGACCTTCAATTTTTGTGTTCTGAGCTCTTGAATTGGTAATATTTGATTTTATGAGGGACCTTTCTTGGAGTCCATGAGTTAGAAACTATTCTTGTTGAGAGGATAAACCTTTGGATTCTTGGATAACATTCTTGGAGAGTTTTAGTAATCTCTTGTCCATTCACTTCCATTAAAATTCAAATTCAATTAATTATAATTTGAGAAAATCATCCTGCAGATCCATATGTGCTAGGGTATTCACCCAAAGTAGTGGGAACCTCTGTGGTAGTGTTGGTTTATACCTATTGCAAAAATTCTATCTTATCATCTCTCTTTGGACAAGTGAGCTCTTTTTCTATCCTAGTTTGGCACCAATGTTTCTTAGGGTTTTTCTATTAACTAGTACCTTTTCTTTCATGTTGGTTACAATAAGATATCAAGTAGATCAAGCAAAGAGACCTCAAGTTATATTTAACCAATTACCCTTCGTTAAAACTTGCCAAAGACATAAGGGAAAAGAACTTGTATTTGATCAATCACCTAGGAACAACTCAAAAGTTTGGTTTGAGCCCAAGAGTATCCCTAGTGAGTTGAGTACACCCTTGGCACCTTCTCACTCAGATATGGATATGGGTTATATGATGATTTGATGAGAGAGGGAAGAAATGGATGAATTCCTTGATGACATATTTGAAAACCATCAAGGTACCATTTTGTTTAACAATTCATCTCATGAAAATAAACCAGTCTCACCCCTTATGTCAACTAGATATATGGATGCACACCAAAGGGTTGAAAGAGATAAGAGACAAGCATTTCAAGAAGAACCATCACAACATGAAAACCATGATGATGAACCTCATGGAACTCATGTGAATGTAACATATACTAATAACTAGTTTAGATATTCAAGACCAAATTCACCACACAAGAAACCTTCAATATACATGAGTGAGAGACTCAAGACACTCGAGCATGAAAATAAAGCCTTCCTGAAGGAACAAGTTGTGAAGGTACAGAAATTTAAATATATGGAAGAGGGAAGCCAAGCTTTTCTAGAAATAGAAAGGAAAAATTTCCAAGAGGAACAAGATAGACTTTTGACTCAACAACTTAATGGTCAATTTAACAACATACATGTTGGTGGTGGAGACAACTCTCCTCCATCCACCCCTTCTAAGACTCCATGAAGTGGAAGATAGTCAACAACACCTTCATGATCTCTTATCCCTAGAGGAAGAGGGGCTTCAAGACATGATCATTATAGGAGACCAATGCCTACTAGGATTTCAAGACAACCTTCACAATGTACTCACCATGGTTCATAGTATGAAGGAGGTAGTTCAAATTTTGACCATGACTTTCAAGATTTCATGAAAATGAGACAAAATTATTCTTTTCAAGAGTGTGTGGAGAAGTGTATATAAAAAAAAAAGATGTATTCCTAAAGAATTTAATTGATAAGGGAGCCAACATTCCCTATAACTATGATGTCAAAAAATAATTAGGAGGCAAGATCCATCTTTTGAAGAATGGTTCAATCAAGTGAACAGTACAATGGACAAATTCATGGCACCTAAGAGTTCCTTCTCACTTGATTTCATTTGTTCTAACCCTTTTGATTAGAGTGTTGATATGAAAGACTTTCCTAGAGAGGCTGAGATCCCTCAATATGACAAGCATGATGGGAATGGGGATCCAAGTGATCATGTGCATCATTTTTATACCTTGAGCTTTGAATTTCATCATGAAGACTCATACCTTATGAGATTTTTTCTAAGGAGTCTTAAGGGTCAAACAATGGAATGGTTCACCAACATGACTCCTCCTATTAAGATTTTCAAAGAGCTTGTTCAGAGATTTTTTCAACACTTTGCATACAACCTTTCAAGATTTGTCACATTGTTGGACTTGTGTAACACAAAGAAAAATCAAGGAGAATCCTTTCTCACTTTCTTTCAAAGATGGAGATGATAATGCTCTTGCTACTCTAGGACTATCCCTAAAAAAGAGAATATTGAAATAATTATTAACAACATGATTCTTGAAATGCAATATGAAGTTAAGAAGATGGTTTTTAAGTATTTTGACATGATGGTTGAAACAACATTTAGAATTGAGGATATTTTGAAAGAACAATGAATTTTGGCCAAAGATGGAAACAATAAGAATAATGGCCAAAGTAACAACAACCAAGATAAAGGAAATAATTCATATTGGAATATAAATAAAAAAGTGGTCAATGATGGAGTTATGGACATCTCCAAATCTAATAATCAATGTGTCCTTCATTTGGTTAGTGCTAATCAACAAGGAAGTAAGCCAAGATACCAAGATAGTCCAAAGGGAGAAAAGTGAGATTTTGCAAAATTTGGTGAATCGTATGATGAGATATTGAGAAAGCTTATTGATCACAACTTGGTGCATCCTTTTGATCTTGAAAAGTTTCATATACCTAAGGTTAAGCCATGGTGGTGAGATTAGAAAGCCTATTCCAAGTTTCATAATGACACTAGACATGATGTTGAAAACTATGGGAAACTCAAGCATATCATTTAGGATCATATTGAGAATGGTAAGCTTCAAGTGGATGGATTGAACACTAATGATGATCACAAGGCCTTCAAAGAACCTTTTCCCAAGTATGATAAGGGGGAAACTTGTAAAAAATAAGAATGACAAAGCTAAGATTAATTACACATATGTGAATGTAGAGAATGTTGTCAACATGTATTTAAAATTATCTTTCAATAGAAATACCTAGTGGAAAAGAATTCGACACAGTTCCATGAGCTTGTTATTTAGTATGGAGTTTCCTCTCAACAATATGAACAATAGAAAATGCTACAACAAGAAAGGGAAGAATTACAAAAAAGGGAAGAAACCTATTGGTAACAAAAGTTAAATGAGACTGGGTTGAAAGAAGGGGATCATAATTCATCTTTGTTTCACAATGTAGCTAAAATAAACATTTATACTAATACCATCTTTTCTATTCATCACTCAACCTCAAGTGATTTTTTGACTAATGTTGAAGAAGTAAACCATGAAGGTCTCAAATTTTTCTTAGATCTCTTAGCTCCTAATACTTAGACTTCAACTTCAGCCAATCAAGAAATCTTTGAGATGCTATAGACTATTCCACCCTAGGTTACCCAAAAAGACAATGATAATCTAATGAGACCTTTTTCTTTAGCTGAAATCAAGAATATTGTTTTCTCACTCCCTCTAAAAAAATTTCCTAGTCCTAATGAATTTATATCTATCTTTTTCCAAAAGGCTCGGGATACTATTAGTTTTGATCTATTACTTTCTATGGAGGAATCTAGAAAAAATGGAGCAATGTTAAGCAACTTCAATGATATACATATTGTGCTTATACCAAAAATTTCCCAACCTCACTCATTCATGGAGTACAAGATGATCACCCTTTGTAACACTATTTACAAATCTTTCACTCAAGTAATTTATCTTAGGCTTGAACCTACAGTACCTCAATTTATCTCAAGTCAACAAGGAGGTTTTGTTCTATGTCTAGAAATAGTTGAGGGAGCAATAGTACTTAGTTCACAAAGTTCTACATTCTATCAAATAACATAAGATCCCAAGATGTATAGTGAAGTTAGACATGCTAAAAGCCTATGATAGGCTTAATTGGAAATTTCACAAGCAATTTCTATTGGCCTTTGGTTTCTCCCATAGATGGTGTAAATGGATAATGTCCTATATAAAATGGGTTGTCTTTTCAATTCTTATCAATGACTATTCTATGAGTTTATTTAATAGCACACAAGGTGACCCCTTGTCACCTTTTCTTTTATTAAAAAGGTGCTACATAGGTACGAGTTGGTTCTTGGCCAAATAATTAAAGTCAGCAAGTCCTCAGTCTTTGTCTTCCATGTTAAGGATTCTCTTAAGAAAAGTATTATTTCTCTATTGGGATTCAATGAGGCCTATTCACCAAGCTCATATTTGGGGATTCCATTTTTCATGGGCACTAACAAGGTCAATTATTTGGATCCCATTACTCAAAGACTTAAATCTAAAACCTCCTCATGAAAAGCTAGGTGGCTAACTCTTTTAGGAAGATTGTTATTTTATAAAACCTTTTTCACCACAATTTCAAATTACCTATTGTCAGTTCTTAAAGCCCCTATTGTAGTTATTAAACAACTACAAAAAATCATACCCAACATCATTAGAGGATGGACCCTATTAGGCATCTATTACAATATTTACTACATATCAGTCTCTATTAGGAGACTTTGAATCTTTGTTAGAAGATTCCAACCCTGTTAGGAGTTGTACAAGATAGAAGGACCCACTATCCAAACAACTTCTGGGGCAAGATCATGGAACTTACTATCCAACTGATCTCTCAACTATTCCTTGTAGAATAATTGTATGTACTAAACTTTAACTTCTTTCCTCTACCCTATCAACCATACCAATCACTATCAGACCTTGTAAACCAAGTCACAAACCTTAGATCCAAGTATCAAACTTTGGATCACACAATAAAACCTTGGCAATGAAGTTTCCTTCACCTTTACTCTGCTCTTCTTATCTTCGCATTCCACTCTTTGTGTTTCTTACAATCATCCACATTCTTCCATACATGATAAAGGAAAATTTCCTTCCTTTATACCAAATCCATAAATCAATTTCCTGAGTCATGTAAATAATTTTTTATTAAACTTTAGTTAATTTTACATAGGATAAATCTGATGGGGTCAAGCCAAATAACAGATGGAACACATAGGAAAGGAAATACTTTATAAGCTTTGAAAATATGCTATTACAATCCATATAGAGAAACAGACTTCAAAACATGCCCATTGGGATTACAAAAACATAAATCTAGAGATGATTTCTCCTTCTAGTACCTCCTCTCAAACTCCACTCTGAACTGCCTTTTACAATGCCTGAAATGTCCTTAAATAGACCCTAAAGGGTTAAGGACTGGGAATAAATTCTAGAAAGTGCCAGTTGGCATTCACCATCCAAATAGAAGGCTCCAAAAGTCGCATTAGAAGTCAGTGCAAAATTAGAAGACTCCAAAAATGATAGTCAAACTTTCGAAAGGCATAACTTTTGAACCATAGCTCTGATTGACGAACCGTTTACATTTTTGGAAAGCTCTCAAAGTGCTCTATAGCCCTATGGACCAGCTTCACTCATCCCCCATTTTCAGCCCTATTTAATGTCATTTAATATCTCTAACTTGAATTTGAATTTTTCTTAGGAGGTCCCCTAAAAGCTAAAAAACTTTAATAACTTTCAAATTGTGGGGTCTTCTGACTTGATTCTTTTTCTACAATGCTCTAAATTGCAATTACAATCATCTGACCAATTTACACCTTCTAAATCATGAAAATTATGGCTCAATTACATACTCCTATTTTTTTGGCATTTACATGTATCCTAAGGTGATTAAAAACTCTAAAATACTCTAACCTAGAACACTAAAAGTGGAACTGTGAGAGTTGGAACCTTTATTTAACCCAAATGGATATTCAAAAATGAAAACACATGAAACATAAACTATATCTAGGTATATTTTTTTTGGGTGACATAGGATTGCCCTTATACCTCTAGATGCTCCTGCATCAAAATCCATTATTTTTTTATTTCTTAGGTTAGACACTTAGGAGTTTGCATACTCATATGAGTTTCCATGTTGACAACACTAGAGCAAGCAACTCTAATTTAGCACATGGTGTCTACAGCACTAGAGCTTGCATAATTAAGCGAGTTGTCATATTGACAACACAATTATTTGCACTCTTATTTTAGCACATAGTGTCTACAACACAATTTTACATGACACACCTCTACAGGCTTATCCTCTCATCATCACACTAACTCCCATGCTTAGTGGAGGATAATCCAGTCTTAGTGGACATGTGCATAGTTGTGACACTTATTAGTGTGCTGACTCCTAGTCATTCTAGAGGCCTTTGTATTCAAGCTCTCCTAGTGTACTTTTACATCAATATATCAACTACATAAATTTGATTATCCTATTGTTATTTTGATCATACTTTGTTGGTCTATTTTGTGCTATTTATTATGCTTCTTCATCTTGGGTGAATTTTTCCCTAAGGAAAATTCTTACATGGTATCAGAGCTATACCAAATTCTTACATCGTATCGAAGCCATAGGAGCATCATTTCATAGCCATTGGAGACTATTCTTGCTTCACCTCTCTGAGGACACCTCGATATAGATCTAGAGTATATGTAGCCATTGGGAGAATCTAGAGAAAAAGTGGACCTCCCCATTACATTCTAAGCATTAATTCCGTGAAAATTGATTAAAAATTCACCTATGTTGGGCCATAGTCAAACTTGAGGCAAATCTTTTTTTTGTGCCCAATTTGTAGAATTGGTATGATCATTTTAGATGGATTGAATTTAAATTTTACATCTGCATATTTTATCATTTCCATCTCTGCTATTTTTTTGGATCTGTATTATTTTCTAGAAAAAATTTGGCCATTAGGCTAGTAGGAGAGATTTTTTGTAGGTAAATATTGGAGCTTGCTCGTCCAAATCAGATATTGACATCATATTTAGAAGGACAAAATACCCCCAAATTGATTTTTTTTTTTTCATCCAAATTAGACATCTAAGGCCAAATCTAGAGCCATTTGATTTTTGGAGGTGTGACGATGGCAATTCAAGAAAAATAATTATAGCAATGATTTTAAAACGATGATATCTCCCTGAAATAGACCCTTTTTTCGAGCAATTTTTTTTTTGTTTTCAGGTAGAATTCTATGATCTACACATTGGTGTAGGATATTTGAGATCTCTATTCCTAAATTTTTTGCAAATCTTAAATCTCAATTTTTTCCACTTCAAATGCTTACTACAAGCTCATCTTGACTCCAAATTAGGTTCTTGTTTTTTTGAAAGTGAGTAATTATTCATCTATTTTCTAGATTTGCAATCATATTATAGGCTTGTGTGGACAAAAATATCATTTTTAGAAATAGGTCCTTTCTTTGCATTGTATTGCTTCAAAATTGTTGTACATTGTATATTTTTAGATTTGAACTATCCAAGGAGGTTGTAAACAAAAAATTAGAAGTCTACTAAGGTAAAATTTGACAAAGTGGCCCATTGTAAATCACACTACCTATAAAGTGCCAAATCATGCATTAGGGGGGGTTGATTGATTATTTTTGCATTTTGGGGGGGTGCATACATACATTGATCTCATGGATTTTTGTTTCACATGTTGGTGTGGAGTTAGATGTAGCTTGACAAAGAGGAACTATCAGAAATGAAATGTCATAATCATTGATCATCTAAGAATAGAGCATAAGGAAGTATTTCCTTATTTATGTTCCAACGAACTAATCTCTTCCATTTAACAACCACCTATTGCAAGACTTTTGGAAATCATTTACTTTAGTATCACTTCTAATTTCTATAAAGTCATGAAAAAGTTCTAGTGTCCTTATGACATTTGGATGGCTCTTTGGGAAGTATACGAAGATCCAAATATTCCTCCCTTTCTAGAGGACATTCTATCTTTAGTCACTCTAGTTATGGTACCTCTAACTCTAGATGAGATCACACATAGTGATACTCCTATTGATTCTACTAATCCATTTCTAGCCTTAGATGCTCTTGATTCAATGTAGTAGGTATTACCATGTCTTCTTACTTTAGCTTCATGGGATGACTTCCTTCCAAACATTATAGGGCTATTCATGGAGTCTCACATTGAAGATGTGGGAGACATCATTGATGACATCAATCTTCTCTTTGTTGAGGAGATTTCTTCTTCATTCATTGCAAAGGCACACTCTGACCCTCAACCACTTGATCATTTTGACATGATTGTGGACATTTCTTTACAATAGATGGAGAAAGGTTCTTTCATTTATGAGGAGTCATATCAGTCCTTGGAGATTGTATTCTAGTTTC